>OZ017740.1:142562295-142577295 GCA_963969285.1 Odontomyia ornata
CCTTGCATGTCAGTTTGTATATGCTGCTGCCTTCGTATATCGATGTGTCATTCAGTTTTGGCTTCAGTTTGTTTCCAATGTTGTTGTTCGTTTTGAATGCAGTTTGCAATTTGTATTTCCTAAGGAAGTTTGATAATTTCTATGTCTCTTTGCCTACGTATGTTAACGATACCCACTGTTGGTCGTTCTTATGAGTTTCAGTCGGTTGGCGTTCCTGTTTTTGTTTGTACTGTGTGACAAGTTTGTCAATGTTGCATTGTTTGTATCCGTTATTATTAGCTATTCTGTAAATGTTGTTTAGTTCGTTGGAGTAGTTAGTAGGAGTCATGGGGATGGAGTGAAGCCTCTGCACCATTGATCTGTACGCTGCTAGCTTATGTTGTGCGGGGTGGTTAGATGTTTCATGTATGGTATGATCAGTTGTGGTTGGTTTTCTGTATATTTTTTAGTACAATCGTGTTTGTTCACGTGTCACAGTTAGGTCCATATAGTTGAGTTGTCCGTTTGTTTCTTTTTCTATAGTGAACTTTATATTCGGGTGAATTTCATTCATATAGGTAAGTAGTTCGTCTTGTTTATTTTTTTGTGAGTCAATAACAATGAAACAGTCGTCCACATATCGTCTCCAAAATATAACATTGAATCTTTTGACAACTTTGGGTATAAAGACTTCTTCCAAAGATTGGAAGAATATTTCTGACATTATTGAGGACATTGGATGTCCCATACTCAGAGCGTCTTTGGCAATGTATGTGTTGCTATTGAACTTAAAATAGTTCTGTTTGATTGTGGTCTTTATGAGATTGAGTATTTGATCTGTGAATCGTCGGCTGTTGTTGAATGAAAGTTTTTCTTTTAGTATGGCCAGTGTTTCATCGACAGGGATAGACATATAGAGGTTGGTGATGTCTAATGATAAAAGTCGACAATTTTCAGTCAATTTTAAAGAAGTGGTAGAATTTGCTGGCTCGCGGCTGTTCTTTAATGCGTATTTGTCGTCAAGGTGCATGACATCAGCCATTATCGTTGCCAAGTACCGTGCTAATTGGTATGCAGGAGCTGGGCGGTAGTTGACGACAGGACGGATAGGAATATTGGGTTTGTGGAGCTTAGGTTGTGCTTTAAGGGGTGGTGTGCATGGATTTGGGTTTATGTAGCGTTGCTTAGTATTAGGAGGAATAATTAGTGGGGATTGTATAATGGCAGTACGTAAGTCCGCTTGGAACCTATTGGTGGGGTCTTTGTTTACCAGTTTGTAGCCGTTGGCGTTAATGAAGTCTATTGTTTTTTGTACGTAGTCCGTTGTTATTAGGATCACCGTTGTATGTCCTTTGTCAGCCTTCGTCACTGTTAGTAGGTTATCCGTAAGCTTTGTCTGAATGTGTCTTAATATTTTATGGTCTTCGTGGAAATCCGTTTTGCTTATGCTAGTGCGTATTTTTTGTAGTATGTCTACTGTAGTATGTCTTGCATGTGTGTGTTGTTCCTGCGGCAGTTTGTTAATGGCTAGTTCAGTGTCGATTACTAGTTGTTCTAGGTCTTTGTTGCGGTTTGTATTATGTAAGTTGTGTTTCAGTCCCTTATTTAACAGCTCCATTTCTTGTGTCGTAAAAGGCGTATCTGATAGGTTTACAGTCCGTGGATAGAAAGTTCTGTTCGCTGGTGTGGTCATTTTGTTTTGTTTTTTCGTCAATTTGTCAAGTTTTTTCGTCATGGTCTCATATTTCGTTTTGAGCTGAATATCAATGTTTTGCCTCACGTCATCATAAAACTGTAGAAAGTTTTCAGTTTGTATAGTGTTAGTTAATTGTAAGTGTGAGTGTAGTAGTTGTCGGTTGATTTCGTCCTTTTTTATGTACAGTGTTCTTATTTCGTTTTTAATGCGGAGTATCTGTGCGCTACGTTGTGTGTTACGTACAGCGATTGTGTTTTGTTTTATCACGATTCTTGCAAATGCTGGTGTAATGTTGTTTTTCAAGCACTGTTTGTCGAACCATATGTTTGCTATTGTTTGATGAAGTTTTAGGGTAAGGTTGTGGAATGATCGCAACAGTTTTGCCTGGCTGGTAGTGTTGTAGTCAATAACTTTGTTTATTTGATATCCGCAGGCCAATCCTCTTTTTTCTTTAAAAGCCGTCGGGCCTTGCTTAGTTGTGTGAGCAGACGCGTTTCGACTACTTTGAGTCATCTTCTGTGTCTAAAGGATGTGTTGAAGGGAGCGACTTTATATAGTCGTAGGATGGGTAATTAGCGAATAGGTAATTAGCGGATGGGTAATTAGCGGATGGGTAATTAGCGGATGGGTAATAAGTGCATGGGTAATGAGGTCAGGAAGTAAATTACTCAATTATACCAGGTAGGGGGATATTATGTTTTTGTTTTTTTGCTTGTTGGCTGTCCGTTTGTTCTGTTTCATCTCGTTTCCGTTTTCGTCTAAGAGTGTGGTCTTGGATTGAGAAAATTGCGTCGGAATTGGTAGCAAGTTGTTTGTTGATAATGTCACCGTCTGTCTTTCTATGTTTATGAATTTCAAGCCTTTCTAGGATGTCAAGTCTCGGTCCTTTGTTTTGTTTGTGTAGCAATTTCATAGAGTTTGTCATAGCATCAGGCTCATGTGCGTGGTTTTGTAGGCGCGTCGCATAACAACATTGGAAACAAACTGAAGCCAAAACTGAATGACACATCAATATACGAAGGCAGCGGCATATACAAACTGACATGCAAGGACTGCGACATGGTATATATAGGAAGGACAACACGAAAACTAACGACAAGATACAAAGAGCACCTACGATCTTTCTTATACAACAAGGCAGACTCCAATTATGCGACGCACCTACAAAACCACGCACATGAGCCTGATGCTATGACAAACTCTATGAAATTGCTACACAAACAAAACAAAGGACCGAGACTTGACATCCTAGAAAGGCTTGAAATTTATAAACATAGAAAGACAGACGGTGACATTATCAACGAACAACTTGCTACCAATTCCGACGCAATTTTCTCAGTCCTAGACCACACTCTTAGACGAAAACGGAAACGAGATGAAACAGAACAAACGGACGGCCAACAAGCAAAAAAACAAAAACATAATATCCCCCTACCTGGTATAATTGAGTAATTTATTTCCTGACCTCATTACCCATCCACTTATCACCCATCCGCTAATTACCCATCCGCTAATTACCCATCCGCTATTTACCTATTCGCTAATTACCCATCCTACGACTATATAAAGTCGCTCCCTTCAACACATCCTTTAGACACTGAAGATGACTCAAAGTAGTCGAAACGCGTCTGCTCACACAACTAAGCAAGGCCTGACGGCTTTTAAAGAAAAAAGAGGATTGGCCTGCGGATATCAAATAAACAAAGTTACTGAAGTTATAGCCATTTAAAATTTCTCCAATTACAACAACAATAACACATGATTTTGGTATTTTATGGACTTTCCAACAAATCAGTCACTGCAGTTTTGATTTGATCTCCTTAAAATTTTCAAATAAGGACAATAACATTAATATTTTTGGGAATTCATGACTTGAGTGATTTTTGTAGGCTTGCAACAAAATGGCAACCGTTGAAAATAGAAAAACAATGGATTTTCTTCTAAACGTGCACATCTCTTTGACATATTTCTTGCCTTTATTCATTGCTGGTGACTGCATTTCTGAGAAGTTGAGTACAAAACCCTTCTGACATGAGCGTAGGTCTGCCTACCCAACATGTTTTTATCTGCCGTGGCATTCATCAGCCATATAATGCTGATTTTACTTGGACTGGATACTCGTACATTTGCCTCGCATGTAACGTATATCGACGTTGTTTTTCTATAACGTTTCAAACTACCTATAGATTATATGTCTGTACGCCATTTAAATGTAGCCTTGAATTGAGTTTTATCATCACTTTATATTGTTGCGTGTATTAGATGAGCGGCCTATTATCGCAATGCTTTATGCAGGGTAATCAATATATCTCGAGGGTATGTAGGGTAATCAATATATCTCGAGGGGATGCAGGGTAATCAATATATCGTTATTGTATCGACGTTAGTCCTCATGGTGCCAACTGTGTTTTCCAGAGCCAATCCCTTACTTGGTACAGCTATAATGATGTAAGCCGATGACGTCATAACTATTTTCAATTACCAATCCTCTACAACGTAAGCACCCACGTTGTTATAACTATTTTTAATTGCCAATCATTCAAGAATGTTCTTGATATTTCCAATGATGATTCATTGTTTTCCAACGTAAATAGTAGTTTTGTTAATGATGCAATTCTAATGTTAATACGACATGGCAACGGTAACTAGCAAGTGCATTCAAGCATGTAACAATATACTCGTACATGCTATGTTTTAACATCAATATACATATATACCTTTTTGACAATGAGGATTTCAAATGAGTCAAATATTAATGTTGCTTGAATATTGGTGGTCTCAATTTGCATGTATGGCTGCAATATAGACTTCCAATTCGAAATATGCTTCAATAATTTCAAAATGATGGCTTCTGCACTGCAAATTTTACTAAAACCATAAACACGTACTCCAAATAAACTGTTCACATATTTACAAGTAATATTTAAAGCGATAAATGTGAGTGTCGGAACACAACAATCCACTTTAGAGAAAATCCAAATACACAAATACATTCCTGGCTCCGGATGTTCCATATCCAATAAAACTTTAAAGCTTGACTCCTAGAAAATCATCGTGCTGAAATTTATCCAAGCATCATATCATATACTCGTTTTATCCTCACTTGGAATGAACATGTGTCCATACATTCTTGAATTGGTTCTTGTTCTAAATGAAATCCTGATAAAGTCTATTATTAAGTCTTCCATTTCAAATTTCTTCGTTCTAGCCGTTATTCGGGAAATGTAATCGATAAGAAAACAATTGAAGCATTCATTTTTTTTTCGTTCCTTACATCTATGAATTTCTGCCTGTCAATAGAAACAGTGGAGCAGAGAATAGTGAAAGCATGGGGGAAATGAGCATAAAACATGGTAGTCGGCATTGATTTGCCCAATGAACATATAATCAAATTTCAGGATATTCTCCAGCAAGCACAATATACTTATACGAAGCATCATGATGGAAAGAAATCAAATAATGTTGGTACATATGTAGGCTTGTACATAGTATATTAAATAATTGTTCACCAATACATCTTCTATAATATACTCGTATGTATTTGTAGCAGGATAAGGAAATTTAAAACACTGAAATGGAAAGCTCGGGAAAAGCGTTACTCCATCTGAAAATAATCGGTAATTTTTCTGTCCTCACCACACTTCAGATTCTGACAGAAATAGAATGAAGGAAAATCAAGTATCTATTAATCATTCAGTCAAACATTTGTAAATTCATAAGAAATTCAAATTGAAAGTATCTAAGAAGAGTGCAATAACCTTCTGAAAAGGATTTTGTCTTGAAAATCCACTTGGCAAAATGAAAGGCATTTTTAGTTAATTGACAGATCATCTTCAATGTACAGGGTGCGTACGGTATTTGAGGACATGCATAAATGTGGCTATAACTGCGTGAATTTTTTTTCCTTTTCAGATAAGAAATGGCGGACTACAACATCACTCACGAAATGAAGAGACATGCTGTCATCGTCGCTATAAGTGCAAACCATACAGATTTAGGGATCGCTGATCTTCTTAATTGCGCCCGTTCATTCGTGCATAAGGTTCGCCGTGAATTGGAAGCACCAAGAGCCGGTACAGAATCGGTTTCAAAACGCGAAAAGCACGAACAACGTTCTGACACTGTCCGATCTGCAGAATTTTTGGAGCTAGTGCAAGCAATCATAGACAAGGACCCTTCAAAGTCAATGAGGGTCCTTGCGAGTGAGGTCCATGTTTCTGAGCGCCTTATTCGTAGAGTTTTCCACGAAGACCTTTGGTATGATTCTTACGTGATGCGCAGGGGACAGTTCATGTCAGAACGAACACGGGAACAGAGAGTTCTCCGATCAAAACGTCTTTTAAACAAAATCGGACACCCTGAGGTGCCCAAAATGTGATGGTTTTTTCCGACGAAAAAATGTTTGACCAAGATCAAAGGACCAATCGCAGAAATGATAGATGGCTATGTTCAAATCGTACGGAGGTTCCTGTTGTTATGCACACACATTTCCAGCCACTGTTATGGTTTTAGGTATTGTCTGCAACGAAGGACATGTTATGTCACCACACTGCATGCATCGAGGTTTTGGAGACGGTGGTCAAACCCTGGATAGACAATGTAAGCGTAGGCGGACTATACATTTTTCAACAAGACTCTGCTCCCTCACATAAAGCGATGGCGGCAAATGATTGGATGGCGAAAATTTTCATGACGGCATAACACCGAGCTAATGGCCATCTAGCTCCCCAGACCTTAACCCTTTGGATTATTACGTATGGGGCGTAGTTGAGCGTGAGACCAATTAGTGTCCTCATAATACCACTTCTTCGCTAAAGACTGCTATTAATGCTGTTATGGTCAATATGAACAAGGAGCATTTGATTCGGGCAGGTAATCGTTTCCTGACCCGGATCGAAGAGGTTATTGCCGCTATTGGCAATTTTATTGAATAACTTTATAGCCCTATATTAATTCAACGTTGTATAAAAATTCCTGAAATATCATTAAATTTTGTTAAAAATACAAGCTAAGTAATTTTAGTCTCAAGTTGTCCTCAAATACCGCACGAACCCTGTATGTATGTATATATATGTAAAATATTTTCAATTAGTAACATAGAGACCATTTTGCTTTTTTATAGCCGTAGTATGTTTTTGGTGCATTATTATTACTTCTCGTCGTTTCTAAGGAAGTATTCCGGAGTTTTATTAATGAAAGAGTGACCTTAGCACCAATAACGATAGAATCGCTCAATACTCCCTCAGTATGTGAGGAGCGAATTGAAGAATTCACAAACACTATCTGGCAAGCTATCGAGTTTAGCGTTCCAAAACGATCAAAAGCTTCCTATAATTTAATAGAGTTTGATGAAGAAACCTACAATCTAATAAGGAAGCGTAATTTTGTGCGGCGTAAATGGCAAAAACCCGCATTAGATCTCTCAAAATTGGTGCTAATATCCTCACTCTAGCAATTAAGAATAAAATTAAGGAGCTCCGGAATCTTCGATGGAACAACATGCTTACAAATCTAGACTACAACTCGCGGAAAGTCTGGTTTTTAAATAGAATTTTCGAGCGAAAGTATCATGCGTTACCGTATTCGATTGCAAATAACAACGAAGAGCATATTTACTCTAATCAAGGAAAAGAAGATATACTTGCAGATAAACTTAATCAGTTCCATAATATCTCCAATAGGTTCTGCAACAATTTAGCAGAAATGATGGTAGCTAAAGCTTTGGATCAAAAACCTAAACAAACATCTTTACCTCCTGGTGCATTCATGAAAACCAGGGAGTTAATAGGTTTACTTAAAAAAATTAAAAACGGCAAAGCTCCAGGTATCGATGGCCTGCCGAATATAGTACTTAAAAATTTACCCAAAAAAGGAATAGTATTTTTATGCCACCTATTCAAAGCTTGCCTTAGGTTCTCCTTCTTTCCATCCATCTGGAAACAAGCTCTAGTCATACCTATCCCGAAGCCTGGAAGAGATCCGCACTCTCCCGACAATGGCACGCCCATTAGCTCACTAGCAGGATTAGGTAAACTTTTTGAAAGTCAAGTCCTGAAACGATTAAATAATTTAATGGTTAACAATAATATCTTACTTGATTCCAAATACGTCTTCAGAAAGAGACATTTGACAGAGCATCAGCTTTTCCGTGTTACGAAGGACGTCAAAGCAGCTATGTACAATAAATTGTCTGTAGGTTTGGTGACACAGGACATAGAAAAAGCCTTTGATACAGTCTGGCATGATGCTCTGGTCTATAAACTACGGAAACGTAACACACCCCCATACTTGTTGAACCTTTTACAAGCATTTTTAACTGAAAGGAAGTTCCAGGTCAAAGTAGGGGAAAGCATTTCCCGAGTGAAAAGTATAACTGCCGGTGTTCCACAAGGCTCCTGCCTAAGTCCATCTCTATATAATATCTATACGTCTGACTTCCCTTCTTTACTCAACTTCCAAGTTGCAGCTTTCGCAGACGACATTTGCATATACAGCATAGGCGCAGATCCTACTTCCATTATTTCCAGCCTTCAAACGGCGTTAGAACTTACTTATCAATACTACCATAGATGGAAAATTAAAATAAATTTTACAAAAACGAAGTCAATATACTTCATCAGGAAGCGTAAGCCTGCTCAATAATAAATTTTTTAGGGCAAACTATTCCCTTGAGTGAGGATCTTAATTATCTTGGACTTATGCTCGAAAAAAAACTAACCTTCAGAAGACATATTGAGCATATTAGCTCCAAAGCGTTTAAGGCCGTACTTTCACTTTACCCCCTTCTTAATCGTAATTCACATCTCAACACCAGAAACAAAGTCCTCATCGTCAAAATGGCAATCCAACCGATCATCCTATACGGCTCACTTACCTGAATCCAATGTGCTAAATATCTAGTAACAAAGCTTCAGATCACCCAAAATAAATACCTGAAAATGGCACTTAATAAACCGTAACCTAGCCCCATAGATTTTAGCTAGTTATAAATAATATTTAAGTTATGTTAAGCCAGTAATAAGCTCAGTAGAGGTTTTTGCCTAATTTTCCTCTAGCTAATTGTAATAATCACATAGAAATACGATAATACGCATAGTTTTAAGTAACGTTCAAACGATGGTGAAATGACTTTGTCAGAACACCTACTATATTATAAGGCCTCTGTATACATTCTAATAAAAATACATTCTAATAAAGAAAATTATTATGTAAAAAAAATTATTATTATATAGTAACACAGAGATAGCTACTCGTATATGTGGCTTAAAGCGATTCTTTCTTGTTTATTATTTAAGAAACAATATTTAAACCCTCACACGCGATATTGGATTATTAATATTTCAACAATTTTTGTGAGTCGTATTTTGAAAGACGATTGTTTGCTTTGGCATTTTTAAATCCTACTGGAATCAGAAAGAGATGTTGATATTTGTGTAAAGCAAAACATTCTATATTCTCTAATTGATCAAACCTAGCCTTCGACTCGTTCAAATTCATATTTATGATCCTGTTTTTGTTGCTTTTATTGTTTTTTGGTGGTATGAGGCCAGAAGATCTTGAGCATTTGTTATGCTTACTTGTTCTACCTAATCAATCCACTCGAAAAACTGCAAGAGCTCCAATGGGCCACAATCTTCCAACTTTTGATGCTAGGTGACATCAATACCATATTTGTGATTCGTGTCCCCTGAAAATGCTAAACTTTCAAGTAACAAATGTTGGACGGCCAGGTCGTTTCTAAAGCAAGCTGTAAAGTTGTTGCCAAGAACGATACCTACGGTTCAAAAGTGTTCGGCCCAAGATTTGTAATCTATGAGGGCTTCAATTGTAATTCAGCATTATTTCCTCCTTTGTGGCATGAGAAGGGACGGCAATTATGTTGATGGCCGCAAAACAGGCTATTTTGTGTATGCACGAAGATGGACTTTCCTACAGATAAGCATACTTTAAACTCAAGCGGTCATATATGGTATAAAACAATATATAGGTTGAGCCAAATACAAGTTTCTTTTTAAAAATGCCATAAAATAAAAAGACATTATTGACAAGAAAAAATCTGCCCGTTAGTTCTAAAATCTAATTTCATTCATATGGCTACCACGACTTACGTGACAGTAGGCCATCCTCTTTGCCCGATTTTGCAAGACATCATTGATGGTTTCGGGCCCCATCGAGCAATAGTTTGTTGAATCATAAGATCAATCTTTCACAGCGTTCCATTAAAAGAAGTCCAACGGTGTCAAATCGCAGCTTCAAGGCGGCTGATTACACGATTTCCAAATTTTGTGGCCAAAAGACCGATTGTTTGATGAGCTGGATAATATGGCGCACCATCCTGTTGAAACCAAAGGTCACTCAAGCCCAAATTCTCAATCTTTGGCCACAAAAAGTCGGTTATCATGCCTCTATAGCGCTCTCCGTTGACGGAAATAGCATTTACAGGCTCATTTTCAAAGAAAAACGGTCCAATTATGCCACCACTCCAGAATCTACACCACACTGTCCCTTACTGAGGATGCATTGGCTTCTCAATAATCACGTGTAGGGTTTCCAAGCCCCAGGTGCGGTAGTTTTGTTTATTCATATAGCCGCCGAGATGAAAATGTGCCTCATCAGAATAGATGATTTTTTGAGAAAAATCGGCACCAAGTTTGATTTCAATATTTATAAACGTTGTTCAAGCATAAATCGATTGATTTCACCCCGCGGAAAGCTAATACTGACTCACTAACATAAAAATAACATGTGATTTAAAAAGAAGCTACTATATTGCTCACCCCGTATAATGGCCTTTGAAATATCATGGGCTGGCTCTACCCCAGCATAAACAGAATATGAGGTTTCCTTTGCCATAATGTCGTCCAATTCATTACCCATGATACCACAATAGTCTAACTTACATGTAAGCTGAACCTCATTGTATTTTGTAATAGAGAGTGAATCACCTTGAGCTAACAGTGCAGCTCAACTATCGTAACTGATATTCTGAAAATGTTCAGACTTCGTACAAAGTTGAGATGGCACTCAATTTAGTCCAGTACTATTCATAGTCTATTTATTATACATATATATATATATATATATATATATATATATATATATATATATATATATATATATATATATATATATATATATATATATATATATATATAGTTCGTTGAACTATGCGATGAGTCTCGCAATAAAAAATACAATGTCGAACCGTTTGAAACACAATGGCGGATACTTGATGGTCGAAACGGGTTCAAATATTTTTCATTGTAGTAACTTTTAAAATGCCGGTGGTACATACACGCATTTTTTCAGATTATTGATTGTCTTGTTATCTGGAAAAATTTTAATTCGGATGAAATTTAAAAAATCAATAATTCAAAACTTTGTTTTTTAGCTGTTATTTTCATTAAGAATTTTATGTTTTCCCTGTCTAGAGCGAAACTCCGATTTAAACGAGATTTGGCACAGCGATTGATGAGACTTTAAGATAGATATATTCAAAAAAAATACAAAATCAAGAGCATAAATAGAAAATGGCAGCTTCCGAAGGACAAAAAGTGAGCTTTATTCGCTTTTTTAGTAGCAACCGAAATGGTGAATATTTTTCATGGTAACATTAAAAAAACTTAAATTGGAAGTATTTATACTACAAAATATTTACTTTAAATTGTGTTTAACTTTCAATGTAGTGGCCAATAAAAATGTTGTATGCTTTTAAAAATAAAGCTACCAAGGAGAAATTCGCCTTTCTGGCACTTGCCACCACTACGTGGCAACGGGATTTTTTCAACGTTGTCGCACCTTAGTGGCACATTAAATTTGGTGCAAATATTATTTAGTTATATTGGATAATGTACACGATGCTACGGTGCATTACATTTGTAATTGCATTTGCAGTGCCGCTGTAGCGACTCAACGTTAAAAAGCTGGTGTGCACGAGAAATTATTTTGATGAGAACCAGATTTCACGTTTTGGACCATTAAATTAGCCGCCTAGATTGTGTGGTATCACACCTTTAGATTATTTTCTTTGGAGCTACACGAAATCTCTGGTCTTCAGGGATAAGCCACCTGCAATCGAAGCCTTGGAAGCCAACATTACTCGTGTCATTTGCGAGATATCGATCGCTATGCTGAAATGCATGACCATTTACGGCGTAGTGTCGGTCAACATTTAAACAAGATAATTTTTAAAAAGTAAATGTCATAAATTGTTCCTTCGAGAGTTCAATTTGATGCTTTGTTTTTGAGATCAAAAACCAAATCTCATAATGAATCACATAATATATATATATATATATATATATATATATATATATATATATATATATATATATATATATATATATATGTATATTTGTATATATATATATATATATATATATATATATATATTTGTATATATATATATATATATATATATATATATATATATATATATATATATATATACATATATATATATATATATATAAATATATATATATATATATATATATATATATATATATCTTATATATATATTTATATATATATATATATTTATTATATATATATATATATATATATATATATATATATATATATATATATATATATATATATATATATATATATATATATATATATATATATATATATATATATATATATACTCGTATATATATACATATATGCCTATACACTTGCCAGAAAAAGTATCCGTACATGCAAGATAACAAGTTATCGTTGTATTAAAAAGGATATTGTAGTGATAGTAAGAATATATATAAGTACCCGCGAAGGACTGCAGCGATGGTCTGCTGCCTCGACGAAAGAGGATGGTAAGATCAGCCGAGATTGGCCTTGTCTGGGGACGCGTGAATGCGGTGGCAGGCTAGCGTTGCGGTGTCGCGGGGCGGACTCTTTCCCCCAGCACAAGGACCCACTGCAAAAGAATTTCGCATTCACGAATTTTCGGGTCACAGAAAAAGTCAACCGAAGTCGAAAAAAGGAGGTAACTAACTAAGGGTTGGAAATTGCAGAAGGAAAGGACAAACTGGACTTGGGGAAGATAGACGGACTTAAGGGAACTTCATCGTTACCCGACAATTTTTATGGCCCACAAATGAGGATTGCGCATCCAGATGGAGGTGGTGCCCCCTCGCACCCTCCCAACCGGATAAAGATCCAAACATAGACGTCGCCATGTGTTTCCCATTTGAGAGAAAAACTCATACAAAAACACTTCGTATGACTCTTTCCCTCAAATGAGAAGCACAAGCGTAACCAATTTATGATATAGAGTTATGCAATGAAATCACATAGCCCAATATTGTTCACGCGATGCAGAGTTACAGTGAGGTCTTGGTATTCTTTTTGGGAAGTCTCTAAACGTTCAATTCTTCCGCGTAGCGTTTTGATGTCATTTTTGTACTCTTGCAACTCCGTTATTCGTGTCTTTTTCCAGAACTTGGTGGAACACTTGCGCTTGTCACTCTACTGCATTCACTATTATTTTCGCTATTGAATTCCCTACTTCCCACACCACCAGTGTTTTCAGAACTAGTTGATGTAGCATGATATTTATCGTAGTGACTGTATTGTTGGGTGTCAAAGTTCCGCATATGTATGGATGCTCACATTGATGCATTGCTGTGCCATGGTTGATCTTGAGAAGACCCTATCCTTAGCCAAGACTGCAATACGAACCATTCCCTACAATGCAAGAAATATGTTTATTTTCGGCCAGGAGCTTCTCCCAATGATATTCTACAGCACAATTGTATTAAAAACGATCACTCACCAGTTCCGATTTGAAGAGCCATCATCCCAATGCAGGAAACTGAAGCGAGTTTGGGTTACGAACTTGAAGAATCTACGGGACGTTGAAGTTAAACAAAACGCCCGACGCAATCGTGACAGAGAGGTGGCGACACACCTCCCATCAACGCAAGTTCTGATTGATTTCGTCCAGGCTGCACCTTGCAGTTGCCTGTAACTAATATGGATACCACGGTCGACTCTAGCAGCTTGGCGTACGATAACGAATTGGAACTCAACAAACTCCTGATTGGAATTCGAATCTTTTCTTACTAGCTGGAATTTGCAGACTAACTAAACGAGAGATAAGTAAAATTAGTATAATTTAGTTGAGCTTGATGCAGATGCGTGGAGATCACGAAGATCAGTCGTGTTTTAATCAGTGGTCAACATTGTGTAGCCTTTCAAGACGCTTCCGATACAAATAGTTCTAATTTCCTTCACGTCTACATTTGCCTCGATAATGCATCCGATTTTGTAGCCACCGTAGTTGGACATTAGGCGTATCGCCTAATCTCAGTCTACATTTTCGGAACGAATTAAAGATTTACTTCAACAAAAAAACTACAATCGGAAAATACCTACGCTGATATAAAGAAATACGGTGGTGTAGCGTGGATTCAATGGGAGATTCTACAATTGGGCGGGAAACTACTATATCACACTTCACGGCCGCCAAGACTTCACTCCCTAACCACAAACTTATTTGACGATCACTCACCCCGTTTACATTCCATTCGCCAATCTAGTACATTGGTAAAGTGTACCAGATCAGCGTTCCTACACTGTAAATTTTACGTTGCAGATTTAAATTGCTCTAAATAAACTAAATCGGAACCAAGTTAAGAAAAATGAATAGGATTTTTTTAAATGTTCATAATATCAAATTTCATGAAAAATAAAATTAAAGGAAAACGTTTAAATTTAATATAAAGTAAAATTGATACATAATTACATTTAACGTAAAGGGAAGTTGATAAAAAATTGCATTTAACAATAATAATGAGAAAGAAAACTATTTTACAAATGACGATTATGAGCGGGACTAATAATTCCGTTTCTAAATCTGCCACATAAAATTACAAGTAGAGAATAGGAAGGTTTTTGAGCAGTTGGCTTGAGAAACTGCTCGATTAATACAATATGTCTACTTAATTTGAATGCTTTCTATTTTAATTTCATAAAATCTACACTTTTGCATGATTTCCAGTCTGTTTTATAATACTTACTATTTAAAAAGACTTAAAACTCAAACAAAATCAATTTATGGCAACAAAATAGACCAGAATAAGTATCAGTACAGAACAAACCGGGGGATTTCCCGTGTTACGCGATGACATATGCAGATGCATATTAATGTTTTTAGGTCCGATTATAGTTCTACTCTAAGTTGTGATACGTTTAAAAGTGAGTGTAGTTTTTTCAATTTATTGTGCGCTAGAATACATGATGACGCCCAAAATTAGCGAAATCAGTGCTGAGGAGAGACAAATTATGCTGAAAATTAAGAGTGAAGCGAAAACTTG
>OZ017740.1:142582295-142617295 GCA_963969285.1 Odontomyia ornata
AAACATAGCAAGAAATTGTTTGCCTTCCGGTCAACGAACGTTTCTTTTTGCATCATTGCCAAACAAATTCAGGTTTGTTTCATCGCTCCAGAGGATATTGCGCCATTTTTCCACACCCTGCGACTCGTACCAGGTTTTATGAGCAAACACAAAGTTTTTCCTTCCCCTCAAATTTGCAGTTTTAATGAAACAAATTTTTCGGGCAACCCTACCTTATAGTTTTGCTCTTACTAATTGCCGTCAAACTGTTTGTGATGAAATAACATTCCTTAATTGATGTGAACGGAGTGTATTCAGCTAATGTAACGACACAGTTTTCGGTCACTAGTGACGTTTTCCTAATGTGTTCCACGAGCCTCAATAAATTTTTCCAGTTTGACCATCTAATTGGTCTAATTTATGTGGCAATGAACTTATAAGCTTTGCCCTTCATCTTGAACCCGACGAAAAAGTTTTTTTTCCTCTGTTCTACAGTGAAGTCTAAGGACCATCCAATATTATTACAATCTTAAAATAAACCTTCAATAAGCTGAATTTGTTCAAAATCTTACCTTCTGCAACTAAATAATTCTTTGAACTAATCCAGTCTAAATTTTATCAGCGCATACCTATTATATTGTCCACCTCAATTTTGAAAACTGAGCAAGAAAACAAGCCGTTATATTTGCCAAGAAGTAATTTTATTGTGATGACTTGCCCATTTTATACGAAAAGGTTGCTCCTCACCGAACAGGTTTTTTAATTACACAACATATTGTCTTATTTTTTCTCTACATGTTACGAGTTTTTGGGGCTCACATCTATTATTTTTTCCAGCTGTGTATATAAAAAACTCACCGTAATAGGTGAATTTCTCCGGAAAAATTTACCTAAAAACACTCGTTTATATACACCAGTCCTTAATAGTATCAGATTCTTAAGTTATGATAGTATGATTATGTGTCAAAAGTCCTTAAGGCTCTTTCTTAGATAAATTTGTCTATAATTCTCAGTACCTTGTATAAGTCAACTTTTTAGCGTACGAAAAATAACTTGCGAGTTCAGCAGAACGTCTGCACTTTATTTTTCCTTTTTTAGGGTTCCGTACTAAAATATAAAGCCCTATTGGAATCATGAATTGTGTCCGTGTGTCCATCTGTACGTCTGCACATCCATCTTTATATCATAGTAGTTTTTCTCCAAAACTATAGAAGCTACAGCCATGAAAATTCGTGGTAAGTCCAGAATGATCAACTTCTTGAATGTTTCGAGACGAAGAAAAATTTGAAAGAGTTTTATGGAGGATCTACCCATATAGGGGCGTGACCCTTAAATTTTTCTTTTCAATCAAAGAAAGTCATGTGGAGTTTCATATATAAAAACTCAATGAGATCTTTTCAAAAAGGCCTTAAAATTGTCTTATCAGCGTTGAACGGCGCCGGAGAAGGAGAAGTGCACCGAATTTTTGGGTACTCCTCATCACGATTGGACAACTTTTGTCCGGGAAATCTGAAAAAATCATGAATGTACAACAACAAATACGTCAAAAGTCGAAATTTGCTCAACTTTGTTAGTATTCGTATGATATGTCGTTTTTACATATTCTTGAATAGAATCGTAAGAGTACCTTTAAATTCAATGAATTTTCATATAATACGATATTTACAAATCTAATAACTGCTGAAAATTTCAGAAAGATCATAAAGCATTTAACAAGGTTATAGTGGTTTGAATTTTGTCATATTAGAACAGCAACAGAACATGGCTATGGGACAATATGCACTTTAAATCGACTTAGACACTACGAGTTTGCTAAGATTTGCATGAAACTTCCAGTAATGATATGTATCATCAATTTGTTCAACGGGTAATACCAATAATCTTGAAACAATATGGCGGCCGTTGTAAATGAGAATATTGGATGTAATTGTGTTATGTTTTACGAACTTGATTGAATTTATCAATGAAAAGTAAGGATGATGAATCTTTAGGTTAAAAAAAATCATGGAGACAGATCCAACAACAAATGACTAAGAGGTTGGAAATCATTGACTTTGTCAATATATATATACATATATACATATATATATATATATATATATATATATATATATATATATACATATATATATATATATATATATATATATATATATATATATATATATATATATATATATATATATATATATATATATATATACTCGTATATATATGCATATATATATATATATATATATATATATATATATATATATATATATATATATATATGTATATATAAATATATATATATATATATATATATATATATATATATATATATATATATATATATATATATATATATATATATATAATATTCTATAAGTTTCAATAAAATTAACAGAAGTTTAAGCTGTTTAATTTTCTCCGTTTGCAGCCATCATACATGGTTTTCTACTAGATGGGCCTTCAATCGAACCAAAAATTGAACTTTTGATTGTATTTGGTCAAATTTTTGGATAAGATGAATAACAAAACTACATTTAAGATTCTGCCGCAACGATTTTAGCAATATTGCAACAACATGTTGGCCAGTTAAAATGGAGCAACACTGATTTTTCTTCTAAACGAGAATAAAATTATTGGGCATTTTATGAAATTTTTCTTGAATTAAATCATTCTGTATACGAGTATAAACGAGGTGTGCTAAAAAAGTAAGGTGGCTTTGTATTTGTGGGAAAGAAAATATTTTTATGCCTCAATATTTATGCTCTCCTCTTCAAAGTAATCAATACAATTTTTGAAGTTCTGGTTTTTGCAGTGAAAAAGTTTAATTATTTTTATTATTATTTTAAAGAATTCCCTTTATATCACCAAATTTAATTAATTTTAGTATAACAAATACGTATTTCGGGAACTACTTGTAATAAAACTGATTAAAGAAACAAGTTGTTCCCGAAATACGTATTTGTTATAGTGAAATTAATTAAATTTAGTGAAATAAAGGGAATATTTTTAAATAATAATAAAAATAATTAATCAATACACTTGTACCAACGCTTTTTCCAATCCTCGAAGCACTTCTCATAAGCACTTTTCGGTATAGCCTCAATCGTTGCAAATCTCCGTCTTTTCATAGGTCTCTTCAGTTTCTGGAACAAGAAAAAGTCACATGGGGCCAAACCCGGTTAATCTGGGGGCTGGGGCATGATTGTGGTGTTGTTCTTGGTCAAAAAATTCCTGATCGTTGATCCATTTTTTCGATAGCAAAATATCACCGAGCACGCAAAACACTTCTAACCGTTATGCCTCTCACAAACAAACTAAACATATTATGTAGCTGAAATTGAAAATATATATTCGTGACGAGTGTACCAACATAAAAAAAACAAGTTGAGTAGACAGAACTTTGCCCATGTCAAAAGGGTTTTGCACTTAACCTACAATATGTGGATAAATAGAATGATTTAATTCAAGAAAAACTTTTATGACATGCACAACGAATATATTCTTGCTTTAAAGGAACTTCATTTTAACTAGCCAACATTTTACTCCAATATTACTAAAATCATTGACTGACCTTCATCTTAAATGTATTTTCTTTTTTCATTCTATCTGAAAATCGGGTGGTGGTTTGATGGAAAGCCCTTAATTAGAACAAGTTGGGTAAACAGACCTACGCTCATGTCAGAAGGGTTTTGTATTCAATTTACAAAATGCAGTCACCAGATCGAATGAAACCAAGAACTATCTCAAAGACAATTTTATTGGAGAAAATATGAAATTCGAAGATCATTCTATTATTAACAATGTTGAACGAATTTTGACTTCTGAGGTGTTTGTTATTGTTATACTCATAAATATCTCCCTTGATAATTATTTCAGATATCCATTCGCGAGGGAAGAAACACATTTTTCATGTGTTTCCCGCCTGTGCCCCCACTGAAGCAAAAACTGACAGTTTAACAACTGTTTTGAAAAGCGCCCATGAAAAATTTCATTTCGTACTCATATTGGCTACCTTTGATGAATTTTTTTTTTTTCAGGGGCCACTCTCCTGTACTGTTATCATCGATTAATGGCCATTTTTTTCGAATCCTAGAATGGTTACCAAGCCCTTTTGCTAGTAGCTCTCTCCCACCTCTTTGACTTGTTTCACTTATGGTTATTAATTGTGGGTACTCATCTTCAGCCATTCATTAAATTGAATCAAGTGTTCAAAGCATGCACCTTAAACGTTGAAGTTGGGAAAAACTAACTCAAAATTATTCAACCTTCGCATTTAAAACAGCCACCATTTTGTTTTACGATTACTGATACCACTAGCTGAACCGATTCTCAAAGATATTCATGACACCTATCATTCCTGAAATTTTCATGCAAATCCTAGCAAAACTGTAGTGTCTGAGTCGGTAAAAAGCGCATGTTGTTCCATTGCCATATGTTGCCATTGTAATAAATGCAGCGCATATTGTCCCGTAGTAATACAGGAAAATTCAAATCGCTATAACTTCGCTCAATATTATTTAATCTTTATGAAACTTTCAGGGTATATCAATCTTATAAAAAATCATCTGTGTACTGAATTTCATAACCGTTAAGATTTTATTCAAGAAAACATAAAATCGATAAATCATATTATTACTAACAAAGTTGAGTGAATTGCGACTTCTCACGTATTTGTTGTTGTTGTTGTACTCATAAAGGCCTACATTCTTGATTTTTTTCAGATTTTTCGGATCACAGGTAGCCAATCGCTGGGGGGGGGGACACAAATTTTTGATGTATTTCCCCTCCCTGTGCGCCCCTCGAAGCAAACTTTGCCAAACTAAGACCTATTTTGAAAAGTTCCCATCAAGACTTTTCATTTGATACCCATATCGGCTACCTTCAATAAAATTTTTTTCGGGGGGTCACTCCCCTATATGGGGAGACCCCCTTAAATACCTTATAAAATTTTTCTGCAGTTGAACTTTAAAGAGAGCACCACTCTACACCTACATACAAAATTTGATGTTTCTAGCTTAAGCAGTTTCCGAGAAAAACTGCTGAGACACACGGACGGACGGACGGACAGACGGACGGACAGACGGACGGACAGGCGGACAGACAGAACGCGATTTTAGAAGGGTTTTTTAAAATTATTTTACAAGACCCTAAAAATCGTACATAATTGTTGCAATCGGAGGAAATTCAAATGGATATAAAATCGATCGAAACTTTCCATTTCCCCAAAAACTGTGCCTTTAAACCTACGAAAGTATTATATTTATGTCGGTTGATATACTTGTAAGACCCTTATGCTTACGAAATTCCATGGAAATCATATCATAACTTAGTGAGTTACCGCCATTTAAATTGTATGGAATTACCAACCCCTTCGGGTTTCCATGAAAATTTAAGGAATAGTCGTTTATTTGAATATGTCCAATGAGCCGAGCATTTAGAAAAATTATTTAACATGGAACGAAACACTGCATCCTTTGGATGAATTTGAACGATTTCTTAAACAAGTATGTATATGTTTCCATAGTAATACAGCGCATATTGTTCCACAGTAATCCAAGACAATTCAAACCGCTATAACTTCGTCAAATATCATTTGATCTATGTGAATCTTTCTGACTTTATGAATAGCCATTTTATGAATAGCCATTTTTAAACTGAATTTTATTGAATTTAAGGGTACCGTTAATATTTTATTCAAGAAAATGTTAAATCAATAAATTATGCTAGTACTAACAAAGCTGAGTGAATTTCAACTTCTCACGTATAATTTGTTGTTGTACTCATAAATTTTTTCAGGTTTTTCGAATGAAAGTGTCCAATCCCGAGGGGGTATGCAAAAAGTTCGTACATTCCCCCTTCCCCTGCCTCCCCACGGTACAGATAAGGCAATTTTAAGACTTGTTTTGAAAAGATTTCATTAAGATCTTTCCAATGTCACCCTACTCGACTACCAACGGTGGAATTTTTTTTTTTTGAAGAGCCTCCTCCCTATATGAGGAGACCCCCCTAAACCCCTTTGAAAAAAATTTTACCGTGGAACTTTCAAGAAGTCACAACTTCTGATCTTTTCATAAAATTTCATGACTGTAGCTTCTATAGTTTCGGAGAAAAAGTGGTATGACATACCATGATTGCAATAGGGTTTTGTATTTTAGTGAAAACCCCTAGAAAATCGATAATCGAATGTACGTTGCTTGCGAAATTTGAAAAGTCACCTTACTTTTTGCACTCGCTTCGTATCTGCATATCATAAGTTAAGTATAAACCCCTTCCAATACGAGTCTAAGCTTAGTTCTATCTATCCAACTTGTTTTTTTGTTTGACACGATTCAGTATCGACTTGTAGAAAAAGAACAGAAACCGTACTCGTCCAAGTCATCTGAGTAATTCACAATAATGGCCTTGATGAAGAATATAAAGCTGATTAAAACTGAAAATTTATGTTGATGAATGAAGCATATGAACAGATAAGAAGTAGCTAAATTTTCAATCTACTTTCAATAACTGAAATCACACTTAGTAAGCTTGAAGATGGCCTTCCATGCCTATTCATTTTTCGCGTTATCAACCTTATGGATTAGAGAAAATGGACAATTCACCCATATGCAGAGATTGATTTTATTTGCTCAAAATTTAGGATAAATAAAACAACAGTAAGTATTGAAATTCTTTATTGATATTACTCGTAATAAGTAGGACATGTCTTTGAACAAATGTCATTAAAAAGGAACAATGAAAAAAAATCAGTTTTTATAGTGCTCCTCAAAAATAATAATTTTCTAAATATTTGCCTGTTAGACGATTTCTAGATGCAGTGATTGTTGCGCCAGCTTTGGAAAAAAGCCTTTGGCAGGGTATAGAAGTACCGACAATTTTTAAAAATATTCGCGCTTGTTTATACTGTGCTGGAAACATGAGTTTCAAATCCTCCCATTCTTCTAGTGGATTAGCTTTCAATGCACAGACAGGATTAGCCAAATACATATATTGACACTGCATTGACTTGTGAGTTAGCACGCCGCCACTGCTGGCCAACTGCTAGTTGTTGGTGGTGTGATGAAAAATCAAAATCTTCGCTGGGAGTTTCTTCTTCAGATCCCCTGGTTGACATTGTGAAATCTTCTTTTATAATGTTCTTTTAATTTTTGTATTGCTCTTCCACATGTGCTTGCGCCTTGAAAATGAAGATTTTTGAAGCGTGGGTCTAAAATTGTTCCTAATGCTTCGAGTATATTAAATTCAATAAGACCAAATATTTTTTTGCATTCAGCTATTAGTTTTGTTTGTAATTGAGTTACACATTCTATTGATGGTGAAAATGACGTTAGCTGCGATGTCAGACAATTAATCATGGGTATGATTTTTGATAAGGTAACATAATTCTGGCCTGAAGATTCTCTTGTAACAAATTCAAATGATTGTAACAACTGGACTACTTGTTTCAAGATTTAAATTTCCTTTCCAGTCACCAGTTCAAGACTATCATCTGTAGCATAGAGACAAAGCTGCGTAGCAATTTTTGACATATCTAAAAACCAATCCACTATATAAAATAGTGAATCTCAATGTGTCTTAATGTCAAAAATAAATTGTTTTTTGCATTTTTCAGGGATGATTAACCTCGAAAAATCCAAACCAACAGGTTTGGATTTTTCGAGGTTAATCTGGTTTCATATCAAGCCTGAACGCAAATCAATTCTTTATTTCAATGAAACATTAACATATAACTTCATGAGATTGAATCTTATTGATTATTTTGTCAGCTATGAAGACTTTTATTTCATATTCGGAAAGATAAACAAAAAGAAATCATGTAGTATTGATGGTATTCCAAACATATTTCTCCAACATTTGCCTGAAATTGCTATCAGGAATTATTTTATATTGTTCGACAACATATTGAGCAATTCATATTTTCCAAATGAATGGAAAAAGGCTTAGGTATTTTCAATCTTGAAGAAAGGAAAAGAATCTTTGAATACTGAAAGCTACAGGTCAACCAGCTTGCTACGTAATATCTGCAAGGTGTTTGAACTGATATTAGACAAACAATAAACGCCAACATTGAGAAATACGAGTTGATGCTGAATCGCCAATTTGGTTTTCGTGCCAGGCATTCAACCCTACATGCCATAATGAAAGTAACTCCAAACATCTGTTGGAAACTAAATGAGAGAGTTTGGTGGAGTGTGTGTCGTTGATATGAAGAAAGGCTTTGATACGGTGTGGATTGATGGACTAATTTTTGAAGTTTTTTATCGCAGGCCCCCCAGAAATCCGGTCGCCAAGATGTGCAATATGTTATACGCAAAATCATTTGTTTCACCTGATGGAAACCTGACGACAATGCGCCACTTCAAGGTCTTGAATGGTCTACAGCAGGGAACAACTAATGCACTTCTGCTTTTCTCAATCTTCATTCGCAAGCTATTGAACGGCTTTCAATTCAGCCTCTCGCGAACGCGACCATTGGTAGCGTTTGCTGATGATCTGATCATCTATACGGCGTACCAAAAAGATACAATAGTTCAGAACAATCTTCGAAAAATGTTTAACGATATGCAGCTCTACACCGACATTTGGCAAATGAGAATGAATATACAGCAGTGCGAGGCAATTTTGTTTCGGACCACACTGCATTGAACCATTTAAAACTTGAAACCTAAATGGAAGGATAGGTGGGGAGGGTTATTTAGAACAGTTTTCACGTAAATTCTGTACTTGATACCTCTGTGCTCATCTCGATCATTCTCTGTACTATACTGAACATGTCAAAATCATGCTCAGTAAAGCACAAAAAGTAGTCATGGCCCTTTGACGACACTTTGATTCCAGGTTCATTTATCAAAAGGCTAAAATTACCCTGGTTAGACCAATTTTGGCATATGTACCTGTATGTTAGATAAGGTACAACCAGAATGCTAGTAATATGGAAAGATTAACAAAGGAATTTCCTTTGTACATGTGCTGGTTTGTACAAAAAGCCTGAGATGGATTGGAAACATTATATATCGATTAGAAGAATCGACCAAGCTGCTAAAGTTACAAGAGCTGGTATCTTCATATTGAGACTTCTTCGGAATCACATCGGAAGATCTGTAACCATGACTTAAAAACCACTGGATTGCACAGCCGTTCCACCCTACTTACATATAGATTGAGGCTTGTGTCACTATTGGCTTTTTTTTTATCCAGAAGCATTCACGTATTTGGACATGAATCGAAATGTTTTTAATTCTGATGGTGTCCGAATCGTACATCACATATATAGACGGGCATTTGAGCTCATGAGATCAATAATTCTAATGGAGATACTCATTGGCTAGATTTGTTGAGGCTGTTCAAGCTCGGATGGAGCAATCCGGATATTGGTGGGCGAATGACAATATCTGAATTATTTGAAGTTATTGTTTTTTGTTTGTTTTGTATTTTTTCGGATTTCGTAAAATATTTTTACAATATTCAACTAAAATCTCGACTAGTCTGTCCGTCCCTTTATATGTCACAGCAATTTTTCTTGCAAATAATATAAGCTAGAAACATCAAATTTTGTATCTAGGGGTAGAGTGATGCCCTCTTCGAATTTCAACTACAGAAAAAAATTATAAAGTATTTAAGGGGAGTCTGCCCATACAACAAAGTGGCCCCTCAAATAAAATTTTATCTAAGGTAGCCGATATAGGTATTAAATAAAAGGCCCAGATAAGAGCTTTTCAAACAGTTCTTCACTTGAAATTTTTTGCCTCAGGCAGTACACAGGGAGGGGAAATACGCGTAAACTTTGTGCCTTCTGCACGATTGGACACTTGTAATCTGAAAAATCCAAAAAAAATTTTTGGAGGCAGATGTTTATTAGCACAACAACAACAAAACCCCAAAAGTCAAAATTCCCTCAGCTTTTTTAATAATAGTATGATCTTCAAATTTCACTTTATCTCAAATAAAATTATATGGATGCCCTTAAGCTCAACGAAATTCGATATTTCAGTTGTCTTACAGAATGCTCAGTACTCGGTAGGTTTGATGAAAATCAAATCATACTCATAAAAATTACAGCCGTTTGGAATTTCTCCAATCATAACAACAATACCAACTTTTGAACGTGCACATCTCTTTCTGCATGGCCCGTCCGTTGCAACTGTGGATTTTCGGGAGCATTTTCCATTCAGAAACGTCTATTGCCATTTCGGGCTCGCTCAACAGGGTTCATATTTCACTCCCATATAACAGCACAGGTTTGATCAGTGTTTTATAAATGTGAAGCTTATTTTGCTTGTGCACCACTCTAGACCTTAGGATGAGAAGCATGAAGAAATTGGCTTTATTTGCGGGGTTTATGCAGTGTTCAATCTCCTCCTCTTTGGTGCCCTTCTATTCAGGTTGGCTCCAAGGTAGATAAAGTTATCCATACTTTCAAGGCTATAGTCGCCTGTATTCAGATTTGGTAGAGCTGGAGTTTTCTTCCTCATTTGATTTATGAATTAAGTTTTGTTTTCATTATCTCGTAGGCAAATTCCGTTTGCTGTAGATTTTAGACTCAAAAATGCGTCTTTGGCAACTAAGATTGAACGTGGCATAATATTGACGTTATCAGTATATGATTCCAATTGTGTGGACTTGAACATTAGTGTATCTTCCACCGCAATATTGAAGAGTATTAAAGCAAGTCTATCCCCTTGTTTTAAGCCTGATTCCATTCTAAGTCTGTCCGTTAGTTCACAGTTTACCTTGGCCTGGGACTTTGTGTTTAGCATCATGACCTTGCCCATGCAGCCTTTTTTGTTGGGACGCCAAACTCAAGCATCATTTTATATAGCACATTTCTCATAACACTGTCATGACCACAAAGAATTGGTGCACGTCAATAGAAAGGGCTTTATATTGTTCTGCTTTTGCTTGAGTTGGTTACTGAATGTATCTTATGTGAATGTGGTTCCTTTTTGAATTCTCTTCCTTGCATTCTTTGTCCTACAAGTCGTTCCTACTTTTGCTTGGCTGATGCCCCAAGAACTTTTCAGCTGCTTCTGTTATTGTATCTCTTACTGTCGTCCACATAGTTTTGATGTTATCATTACTTTCTTCTCCTGTGGAGATATGCTTATGCGATTTTCCAGTACTGACATGTATATTGACGTTACTGAGCTATCATTTAGCTTGTGTATCTGGGGCCTTAGAGTAACTGGTGTTCCTTGTTTACAGCACTCGGAGATGCGGCATCGGAACTCAATCCCTATAAAGTAGTGGTCTAAATTACAGACAGTACCACGGAACGAGCGCGTGTCGAGATTGCTGGTGATGGCTCATGTTTGTATGAGAACATGGCCGATCTGGCTGTATGTATGACCGTCTGGAGATGACCACGTTTTCTTATGTTTTCTTATAGGTATCTCGATGCGGAAAGCATGTGGAGCTTACTGTAAAGCCTCTGTTAGTAGCGAAGTCTGTCAGGCGTTATGTGTTTACACTTGGCTCTGCATGTAGGCTGTGCCCTCCGATTGTTCCTATATCTGCAGTTCCTCGAACGATTCTTGCATTGAAGTTACCCAGTATTGTTTTAATGTTGTTTGATGGCGATGCATCGATAGTGTGTTCCAGGGTGCTGTCAAATTCATCTTTGATGGCCTTTTCCTTGTTTGCTGTGGGAACGTAACAGTTGACATTAAGGAATTTGGTCTTGATACAAATCGCACAGAGCCTTTCGTCAAGGCTTGAAGTCAGTAATAATTTATTTAAGGGTGCTGTTAACAGTGAAAGCCACTCCAAACTCAGGGCTTCCTTGCAGTTTTGCACTTTTAAACACTATGTACGTTCACGTGTCAAATATGTCCTCCCCCGAACATATGGTTTCTTGCATTACGAAAATTTTGGTTCTATATTTCTTTGTTCCATCCAGAAGATTGCAGTGCACCTGATTTGTTCGATGATCTAATATTTCAAGTTCAAAAAGAATAGTCCTTCATACGTTGCAATAGTCATTGCCAATTATCCAATCTCATCCGAAGCTGCTGTCCTGGTTCCATGATAAGTAAATACAAAGTGGAGCATTGTCAGTACTTCTACTTGTCGGTTTTGGTCCAGGAGCGGTGTTTAATTTTCAACATAGCCATCGGCTAGCAGGTTTGGGCACCCTCTATCCACTACCTGAGGATGCATATAGGCTTATGTCATATTTATTATATTATGTTCAGAGATAAGGTTTAACATTAAAGTTAGAAATGTTATGATAGCATTGTATTTGGATAAGATAAAGTTTATGATTGAATTTTCTAGCATTCGATTATCACATATTAGATGTAAGATAAATCTTCACTGTTCTGTTGTGGTAATATTATAATTAATTTGTAAATAGTGTTGGTTGTTTTTTCTACTTTTTCCAATTGAATTATAAAATGTATAATAATATTAATGAAACTTAATTGAATGTTGCGTTTTTGATTAAAGGTTTTTAATTAATATTGTGTAAATTTAGAGAGACATTTGGGCTATTAAGTTTTAGTATTTTTCTTGTTTAGGATTTGCTTTATATTCTTTAAAAATCCATAAAGACTAGAGTTGAATAAAGCGCTTTTGGCTATGAGTTTGGAGCTGTGGCTCTGGTTCCATGACAGGTAAATACCAAATGGAGCGTTGTCAGTGCTTAAGCTTAGTTGATTTTTGGTCTGCGATTAGTATTTTAGTTCCCATGTACATACATGTTGCCCATTTAGGATATCCTGTATCCACCATCTGAGGACGTGTCCATTTGAGGACCAAAAGCCCCACGCGGAATATACTATAGGTGTTACGTCCGTATTTACAGTTTATTGTACATAGAGCAAAAATATCCGTTGTGGAAAAGATGTTCTACAAAGCTAATCTTCTGTGGGAAATTGATTGCCATATATTCTTTTGTATTACGAGCCTACAAACACTCAAAATTTGCCTTAGTGACTACTTTGCCTCCTACTTAACTGAGAAGACTGCTACGGGAGTATCGGCTCTGAATCTACTTATGGCCAACGTAAGGGGACCTAGCCTATCAAGAAGTTGCATCTTGCTGAGTGCTGTAGGGTCAGTGCTATTGTATGGAGCGGAAAGATGTGGTGAAGCTGTCTGTAAGGAGATATACTGAAAA
Organism: Odontomyia ornata; assembly: GCA_963969285.1. NCBI lineage: Eukaryota > Metazoa > Arthropoda > Insecta > Diptera > Stratiomyidae > Odontomyia > Odontomyia ornata. The sequence continues at coordinate 142,595,383 of OZ017740.1, forward strand.
CGCTTGGCACAGGTGCAGAGAAGAGGAGCACTGAGGATTGCATCTTCGTATCCGATAGTCTCTGATGTGGCGGTGAGAGTTATTGCAGGCGTGATACCTGTTGCTCCCCTTGCTAAAAAGCATCACGCTATTTACCTCCATCGAAACAAGGATGCGAAGGGAATGGTTGTGAACAAGGAGAAACAGCACTCACTCAACGATTGGCAGCAGTTTTGGGTGAATTCCACGAAGGCATGGTGAACTGCGCGCTTCATCCCAGATGAAGAGTCAGTTCCAGGCATGGTGGAACTGACTCCTACCTGACCTAGTTTTTGAGCGGGCATGGGTGTTTTCAGGCTTACCTGCACTAGATTGGTAAGTCACAGTCCCCCGATTGTCGTTTTTGCTCAGAAGAGGAAGACAATGCCTGCCAAACATTTTTTGCATGCACCAAATGCAGCACGCAATGAAGAGACATCTACAGGGAGACGGGAGCGCTCACCTCGGATAGTATAGTCGCGGTGATGCTCGAATCGGTTGACAAATGGAGCCAGGTGGCACATTATGCTCGGTCAGTATTAAAAGGTAAATGGATTCACTGCAGCCGGTGGCGTTTGAGGCTGGAGGATCGCTTGTGTGGCACTTCCTCTTGCCCTCTCCGCTCTCCCTTTCCGCTAGAAGAAAGGTACCTCGCTTGAGGTCGCCTCACGGCGTAACAAAACGAGACCTGGCCCGAAGTTATGTGTAAAACGGTTCCAATGTATGTTCTTGGGTTGACCGAGGAGGTGTTTAGTGGGTAGTCCATTCACCTTCTAGTGAATATGGGAGTCCCACACTCAGTGCGCATATGATATTCACCTCCCAACTAGAAAACAAATATAGAAAATTTTCAAATCAATGCTACAAAATATCTAATTTTGTTCAGGAATATATTAGTTTTACTTTCGTCTTCAACCAGTCACAAGTTACATAGTCTTAAAGATTCAAGTCAATTTTTGGAATTTCGCTAGTCAACTATACGTCGTTAAAGTGATCTTTTGGTAGGCTTCAACTGCTTTTCGTTCATTGTGGTATAGACAACTTGTTATTCTAAAATGATTGATTGTGCATAATTTGCATTAAATCAAAAGTAATAAAATGGAAGGGTTAATCTTTCTGTAAAACATGAGGCTCCACAAATTTTCCAGACACTTGGAATTTTCGCGGGCTCAATAGCAGTGATACAGAGAGAATTTTTGCCATTATGATTGAATGGAAATAAAATAATTGAGTGACTGTTTCATGAAAGTATTTAATTTTAGATTATTTTTATGTCAGTTTTTAATTTTCCTCCAAAGTTTTTTTCCCTCAAAATTAATTTCGATACCTTCTTCACTTTTGACTAATACTTTTCTATGGATTAAATTAATTTTACCCGAGAATCCTTGTATTTAACTAAAAATCATTATTTGCTACCAAAACCCACATCTTCGAACAAAGTCAAAAATAACTCAATCATTTTCTTCAGATTCTCCTAACAGTTTCCCGAGCGCTTTTCCCAAACTACGCTGTTTCGTTTCGCCTACAGTACTTATTCAAAGTGCAATGTCCTTTATATTTTTTTGAAGATTAAGCCAATATAAGAGCATGAGAAGAATGTCAAAAATTTCAATATTCATACGTGAAGTATCTACTAAATGTGTATTACGGCTGCAGCAGTTTATTAAGACTATCAGTATCTTGAGCAAGTTGAATACATCAGCGTTTACTTTTAAAAAAACTTTTAAAAAAATAGAAAACCGACTTCGGAATGCCCTAAAAAGGATGAAATAAATTTTACGGAAGCGGTGCCATATCATTTTTTCCCCGATTTTTGTGTGATGGTGCAGATGTTGGAAATATTTATGTTGAAATGGGGAAATTCATTTGGCACCGCTTCCATAAAATTTATTTCATCCTTTTTAGGGCATTCCGAAGTCGGTTTTCTTTTTTTTTTAAAGTTTTTTATTTCACTCTTTTTAGTGGGAATTTCTTTCATTTCAAACCATTCAAAACTAAGTTTCTTGAATACATTGCATCATGTTCTCGTATATAAAAATATAATTTTCTTACTGCAACGCAAAAACCACAACGGCTAAAATCTGCACCGTTCATTGGAATCGAATTTAATTTTGGTACATTTAATCCATGATCTCATCAACGTCTACCTTGATTTTAGATTTCATAATAATCCAATATGAATTGTAGCCTTGAAAAATTTTCAAATTTTGCATCCTGATCTTACCCTGAAGCGCTTTTTTATCGTTCAACTTTTGCGACCTTTGAACGGCCGCCATTTCGTTTCAAATTGTTCGACTTTCGATTTATTATTGTGAGCTTTGTCACACAATTGAATAAGTCGTTGCACTAGTTTTGATACAAACTGGAGCTATACTATGGCCAGAACAGAAATATTGCAGAAAATTTGGCGAAAATCGAAGCAAAACTGCGACCCCCAGGCACAAATTTCGTTATATCCTGTGTAGACTCACACATACAACCAACCACACTGATTTATATATATATATATATATATATATATATATATATATATATATATATATATATATATATATATATATATATATATATATATATATATATAGACGTATGTATTTAAAGTTCACTCCGCAATCAATCTCATGAAATTTACTTAAAAATATCCTTCTTAACCGCATCATTCGTTCGCGTTTATTCGATATCCATCGCCTTCGTTTTCAATTAACTATGGCACCTAATTTTCATGAAAGTTTCAAGAAAATCATATCATAGTTCAATGAAAACTCGCCTATGCATTTTCATCTTCATCTGTAAAGTTATGATCAATTATAGCAGGAAACGTATCTCTTTTTAGGTTGCGATTCGCACCGGTTTTTAGTATGGAAATCACTAATTTTAGATTTCTGGGCATATGTTGGAATACGAGTATACATATAATATTAACTGGAAAGTAACGAGTCAACTCTATAATTTGCAATCACTCAATCCTTATTATTTCTTCGGGGAATTTTATAATCCTATATGTAACGTTTACTTCTAAGGATGTAAGAAGGATCCAATACCAAGTTCATTGGTAAGCAAATAATGAATGCGGAAGAGAAAAGCATCCTGAAATGTTCCCTTTAACTATTGTTGAATTGTACTTATGCCTCATTAGAATTAATTTATTGGTTATTTCCGGTACAAATGATGGACCAAAATGTACCGCTTATGTAGAAAATTAGGGATACTGCTCATTTTTATCATCCGTCACCAAAGGACTCGGTATCTCGAAGAAATCTTTGAACAGTGCCAACTAGTTGGCACTTTTCGTACGAAATATCATTTAAATTCAATTTCTCGACATCAATGTATCATATTTAACTGTTAATATCTACAGAGCCCCTGAAAGGATTTCAATTCTGTCATCCTTCATTTGAAACCTCTACAATCAAAATCCTTACACGCCTCGATCAGTTATGCTGAAAAATCGGGGTGAAAGTCGGAATTTTTTTAATTTTAATGCTTAGAGCCCTTTATCGTTACTTGAATTTCTTATCCTTTAAACGAGACCTAACTGGAAGAAAGACGTATCATTTGCCAAAAACAGGACTCTTCTATCTATCTCCGTTTAAAAGTTATGCGTGAACATACAAAAAAAAGCAAAAAAAAAAATCGGCTATGCATTTTCATCTTCATATGTAAAGTTATGATCAGTTATAGAAGGAAAAGTATCTCTTTTTAGGTTGTGATTCTCGCCGGTCTTTAGTATGGAAATTACTAATTTTAGATTTCTGGGCATATGTTATAATGTATAATATTAACTGGAAAGTAACGAATCAACTCTATAATTTGAAATCACTCAGTCCTTATTATTTCTTCGGGGAGTTCTATAAATCCTATGTTTAACGTTTACATCTAAGGATGTAAGAAGAATCCTTTACTAAGCTTATCAGTAAGCAAAGGATGACTTTGGAAGAGAAAAGCATCCTGAAATGTTCCCTCTAACTATTGTTGAATTGTATTTATGCCACATTTAGAAGTAATTTATTGGTTATTTCCGGTAGAAACGATTGAATAAAATGTACCGTTTGTGCAGAAAATTAAGGATATTGATAATTTTTATCATTTGCTACCAAAGGACTCGGTATCTCCATCAAACCCTTGAACAGTGCCAACTAATTGGCACTTTTCGTGCGAAAAATTATTTAAACTCAATTTCTCGACGCCAATGTATCATATTGAACTGATCGTATTTAGAGAGTGCTTGGAAGGATTAAAATTCTGTTCCGATACATTTTAGAACAATATGTTATCCTTCATTTGAAACCTCTACAATCAAAATCCTTACACGCGTCGATCAGTTATACTGAAAAATCGGGGTTAAAGTCGGAAATTTTTTAGTTTTAAGGATAAAAGTCCTTTACCGTTACTTGAATTTCTTATCCTTTAAACGGGACCTAACTGGAAGAAAGACGTATCATTTGCCAAAAACAGGACTCTTCTATCTATCTCCGTTTAAAAGTTATGCGTGAACATACAAAAACAAACAGCAAAAAAAAAAATATACGTGATGAATTGATAACCTTCTTTCTTTTGGAAGTCGGTTAAAAATATCAAAGCATTGACTGCCTTGGATATTTATGGTGGCTTTAATATAGGATCCAAAAACATTGTGTAGCAGCAATGAAGTTGAAATTATAACATAGCCGAATGTTTTACCTAATTACTGTATTATGTCATTTGACTCTACTGAGAGCTTGCTGAACTCTTGTAGTTATCTTACTAATTAATTTTAGTTTTTCAGATTCATTAGTTTCGGCATTCCTTTCTTGCTTGGTTCTTTTGTTTATCTGTTTTTTTTTCCATCTAAGCTATTGGAAAATGGATAAAGTACTATTAATAAACCTATAGCTTTTCAAATCAGGATTTTTAGTGGTATATTAACCATCTATTGCATAAATGCGAGTGCTCACCAAATTTTTTGAAAACTCAGCTTCACAGTTCGTCGACAGGCATTTTCTTCATGTCTACATCGGGAAGTTTTTGATGCCGAATTGCCAATTTGGTTTTTGTGCCAGGCATTCGACCATACATGCGATAACGAAAGTAACCTCAGACATCTGTTGGAAAATAAAGAAGCGAGAATGTATTGGAGCGTGTCTCATTAATATAGAGAAAACTTTCAATACGATGTGGTCAGGTGGGCTCATTTTTAAATTGATATACGACAGGTTCCTCAGACACCTGGTTGTCGTGATGTGGAAAATGTTGTATGGGAAATCATTTATTGTAACTGATGGAAATCTGATGACGACGCGTGACTTCAAGATCTTGAATGGTTTACAGCAGGGACCAGTTACCGCGCCTCTGCTCTTCTCAATCTTCGTTCGCGAACCATTGAACGGCTTTGATTTCAACGTTTGATCTGAGCATCAATATTACAAACCAAAAACGTACAATAGATCAGAGCAATCTTTGAAAACTGTTTAAAGATGCGCATCCCTACATTGACATTTGGCAAATTGGAATAAATTCACAGAAGTGCAAAGTAATTTTGTTGTGGACTCTCCTGTAGGGAGCTAGTTAATATCTGAAAGGTAAATGGAAGGATTTCCACATTATGGCTAGTGAGGATGTTCAGAACAGTTCCCACATAAATCTTGTGTTCGATACCTCGGTGTCCATTTTGATCCGAATTTGCACTTTGCTGAACATGTCAAAATCATGCTCAGTTAAGCACAAAAAGTAGTCATGGCCCTTTGATGACTCTTCCATTCCAAATACATTGATCAAAAGGTCAAAGTTATCTGTCGAAAGACCCTGGTTAAACCAGTTTTGACAAATGGATGTCAGATTTGCTACAACCAGAGTGCTAGTACTATGGAAATAATAAGAGCTTCCAAAAAGAAATGTCTATGTGCATATCCTGTTTCTACAGAAAACTTGAGACGCATTGGAAACATTTCATATCGAATATGAAAATTTATCAAACTGATAAAGTAACGACAGTCGATATCTTCATACTGAAACTTCTTCGGAATCATATCGCAAGATCTGTAACTGTGAGCAAAAACCCCTGGATTTCAAAGCCCGTTCACCCTACAAACGTGTATATTGAGACTTGTCTCGCCACTGGCTTCGTTCCTCCAGCAGCATTCGTGCAGTTGGACATGAATCAATGTTTTTGATTCGGGTGGCGGCACGGCACGGGGATAAGAAAATAAAATATCCTCCGAATTGAAGTTCACGAGAGAAACAATTCCACTGGAGATACTCATTTGCTAGATTCATTGGGGCTGGTCGAGCTGGGATGGAGTAATCTAGTTATTGATGGCTGAATGACAATCTCTGAATTATTTGTGCTTGTTTTCTGTTTTCGCAACATGGTTTTTTGAGTTGCAGCTCATTATTGCTAAATTTCGTGTGGTTTTTGTTTGTTTATGTTAAAACTAAGGGATAGGTTGCAACATTTTTATATATATATATTTATATATATATATATATATATATATATATATATATATATATATATATATATATATATATATTTATATATATATATATATATATATATGTATATATATATATATATATATATATATATATATATATATATATATATATGTATATATATATATATATATATATATATATATATATATATATATATATATATATATATATATATATATATATATGTGTGTGTATATATATATATATATATATACATATATATATATATATATATATATATATATATATATATACATATATATATATATATATATATATATATATATATATATGTATGTATATACTCAACCAGTGTGTTTACAGCAGCTGCTTAAGTCGGTACACCTCAGTAGTGCGTTGAGATTTTTGTGGTTTTGTGATTTTTTTTTGTTGTGACCGAACTTAAAGCCAAAAATGCAATGAATGCCATCGATCAACCACCGTATTCATCAGATTTGGCTCCGTGTGATTTTGATGAATATTTAAATATTATGCGTTTTATTTGCTATTTCCGAGTACTTTTTTGTCACAATGAATATATATATATATATATATATATATATATATATATATATATATATATATATATATATATATATACATATATATATATATATATATATATATATATATATATATATATATATATATATCAAATATCAAAACTTGCACGAAATAGAAATTTTAAAATTTGGATTAAAAAAACTAAAAATAGGTTGTTATGATGCGATCCGATGACCTGCGGGCATTTACATCATTTCCTCAAAACAAGGTCTCATACTGCCTGTGTTTTCATTGGTTCTATTTTTCGACATAGACTCCCAATAAATTTTGATGCAGTATATAATTCGACTAATTCAAAATTGAAGCTGAGTGCTGTCGAAATTTACAGGAAAACGATTTTGATTGCGGACCTAAACGTGAGGCTGTCGTCAAGCCCGACATTCCTATCAGGTGTGCAGCCACTGAGCTTCCGGCCAAGGGCACAAACTTAACGATCATGGAGCAAACATCTTAACACTCACGCAGATCCAGCAGAGATGCATACATGTCACCAAAGAGGAACCAGCCAATTAACGAAGCCAGAGATGCTGCTGAGGCAATAATGGCACGCATACCGAAGAAAGACATTCGCAAATTTAACATTTCATAAGTGGTAAGTACAGAACGAGTAAAGCGCGAACTCGAGGCGTAACGCAAATAAAAAGTAGCAGTAGCAAGAAAACGAAAGTGCTGAGGAGGAGGTGAAAGAAGTACTTCAAGCTCTAGAAGAATTGACTGTTAGCTACGATCAAAAATCACCAGGAATTGAGACCAAAAAAAAATTATTGATACTTTGAACGAGGAATTGCAACAGAAGCAGGCCACGCTGAATGTCGTTACATCAAAATTGCAACAATTGGAAGATATGTCAGCGCATCATCAGAAACGAATTTATGGAATGTTCACAAATCTTTTGCGTGATCCATCGAAAGTTGGACAAGCCTTATGCATGGATAGTATTAGTGAAATGGAAATGAATAAAGCCTGATCCAGTTAGTAAGGTTGTAGACGAATTTACTGCGGCTCGACTATATAGTAGCAAAATTGAACCGGAAGCTAAAATATTGCACAAGATGTCAGAATCTGCCTGCGTTACACACAGATCCAAGTAAAAAGGTTTCTGAATATGGAAAGGACTTAGGAAAATGCCGTTTTTTGAGCTCACAACATGAAACCAGAATGAAGTCATTGTGGGAATCAATGCGAGAGTCCGAGAAAAAGAAGCGAACACTTGAAGAACAAACCGAAAGAACAACAATTAATGCTGAAGCATTACGCGCAATGTTCGATATCAAATGGCTGTACCATTTGACGCCCACACAAAATAACTCGCAGAGCTTCGTGATGAGTTTTCAGCCAAACCAGAGGCTATGGTTGAGCTGAAAAATATCAAACATAAACTCATTTTGGCACAACAACAAATAACCGCCGATTACGCCAAGCTCAAACAAGAGAAAGCTGATAAATCCACTAAACTACACGAAAAAACATGGATATAACTGTTGGATTTCTTACCTCCTCTCCTAACGACAAAGTGCCGAAGCGTATTATTTGCTTATCCGCACCAAACTCACAATATTTCACAACGAAAATCTGATTGAAGAAAATCGCGACATTCTCGAGGAGAATGAATATACACACATGACAATCCAGCTTTAGCACAGCGATTAAACTACCGGCGGGGACAAGAAAAACTAAGAAATATTAGCGCCGGCTCAAGAGAAGAAGGGGAAAGCGAAGTTATTGCGAAATCCACATCTCGCATTGCGATGCTAATAAACATTACTGACAGTTTGAACTGTCAATCAAATGCATTCAGCGCGTAACACAATTAATTCCCACTAGGATCGCCACTGAGTAGAAATTGTTCTGAGTGAAATCAAGCGAGGAGAATTACTCGAACAAACGGAAAAAAGCATTCAAAACATGATTTTTCCGGTGGACGGGAGAGAAAAAAAGTTGACCCGGAGGTTATTTAAGCCCGGGAAGATTGCCGCGCTTTCTTTTTCTTTTGGGGAGTTTTTTGAGCAACCGGCGGAGATAAAACAGAACGTTTATCAGCGTCAACATTTTCTGACGAGAAATTAGAGACGCACCCTGGATCCGGGAACATTAAATAGGAGACGAAACATGGATACCGGGACATCAAATTGGGTCGAGACAACTGTGGCGAAAATTACGAAAACGGAAGAAAGGGTCCCCTTACTAGAGTAGGGAATAAATGCAAGTAGCTTTAATTTTATCCTATATTGATCGAATTTTTAATAAAGTTTAGAGTATTACTCAAGTCAAATAAAGAAAATTGTAGATTTCACTTTCCTCGCAACCATTCGACATAATAACTTTCCTTTTTAGCTGTGAAAGGTGTGGCTCGGGATTTCTTTTCCCGGGACGCTGACCAGGCAGGAAGGCTGGGGAGGTCAATTGAGGTGGTAGTGTTTGTGGGTGCAGTGAAAGTTAGTGGCTTTCTAGGTAATTTCGGTTGCCCTGTTGTGGGAAACTACGGGTTTTGTGTGGTGGTGAGACACCTTAACTTGTTCAGCGTGGTAGAGTTTCTTTTGTAGGTGATTTTCGCGGCTAAGTAGTGGCGAGCCTCAAAACTTGTATATTTGTTAATTTTGCTCCGGACGGTCGTCTTCTTGTTCAAACGACCCTTTGAGTGGCTCGAAGAATCAAACGAGTGGCGCCCACGCCCGTCATCGGGTGAGTTGGCTTGGGTCGGTTTAGCCTCCGCCCCAATATTACGGTGGGGCAGCTAGAGAATTGGTAATAAACCAAAAATTTTTAGCTGCCATTTCCACTGAAAATTGAATATTTATGCTCCGCCTATAGTGAAACTCCGATTTGAACGAGAAATGGCAGCTTCCAAACGTCAGAAAGCAGGCGCAATCCACCCCTTTAGTAGCAACTGGAATAATGAATAATTTTCATTGAAACGTTATGAATGGCTTAAATTGGAAGTTTCTATACAGTAGACAATTTTAAGGGTGTTAACAAATAAAATGTAAAACATTTTTACAATACCTTTTCGAAATCACGACCTGTATATTGATCTGTCCATCTCGTCTGTTCGCCCGTGCATCACAGTAAGTTTTTTCGTAAGCAACATAAACTAGAGTGATGAAACTCTATGTGTAAGTCAAAAGTGGTGCCTTCTTAAAAGTCGCAGTGCAAAAAACATATTCTAATGTTTTTAAGGGGGGGGTTCCCTTACATAAAGGGGGTTGTTTTTAAACACTTTTTTATAAAAGGTAGCCCATATGGGTGTCAAATAAAAGGTTTTTGTGAAAACTTTTCAAAACTAAAAATTTGTAACTCGATTTTCTGATGTAAAACGCTTTCTGAAAGTTTCATAAAAATCAAGCCGTAAACAGCGAAATGATAGACGATTGAAATTGATCAGTTACAACAGCAATTACACGTGATGATGTGTTAATACACGTTCGCAAAGACCCAAGCACTACAGATGTGTAAGGCTTTTGATGAAAATTTTAGAAATATTTTAAAACATTGATATTTTAACATAACATGACTACTCAAACATTGAGGTGTATAGACTGAAAATTAAATGGTGGCAAATTAAAATACATAATAACCATACATAATTTTTCCAAGCTCAATTCTCGGAATATATGTTATCTGTGGGCCAAATTTTGATGTTCAGAAGACGTTGTTTGATTTACTACGAGTAATTTTTCTACAATGCTCTTCAGGTAGGAGGACTATCCCGCTACTTTTCCTTGTCCTTAAACAGTGCTTGGCTTTCGAAAGTGGGTACCAATAAAATGATTATTTGCTTTTAGAAACATGAGTAGCTACGAGAAAGTTGCCTTTTCCATTGGTGGTGCCAACGTTTTTTTATTGTAGCTCATTATTGCTACGGTGATTTAATTGTTACTTGATAAGTTTAACATTTGGAGTAAGAATATTGTAAGATTACTGTGTTAGAATTAGTTAGAGTTTCTTTTTGATAACATTAATTAGAATTAAGTTGTTACACATTAGTTGTAAGCTCAAAGTACATAATTTTGTTGTGATTTGAAGTTCCAAGTTACTTTCAATAGATTTGTTATGTTTTTCCTCTTTTTTTTCAATTATTGGTAATGTTTAGTAAATTTCATTTGATAACATTTGTTGTTGTTTTCTTTTGATTAAATGTTGTTTGAATTTAGAGTGCCATCTGGGCAATTAAATTCTTGAGTACTTAGATGTTTTCAACATTGCATTATGTTTTTATAAAATTTATAACGATCGAATCAATAAATCACAAATTTATTAATAAGTATACGATGATCCACTGAATCGAAAGCCTTAGAAAAATCTGCATAAATGACGTCTACTTGCTTCGCTCTGTCGAAAGCTGACACAATAGTATTTGAAAATGGAAGCAAGTTCGTGAGAGTGGCCCGACCTTTGATAAAGCCATGCTGTTCATTAGCAAAGGATGGAAATAAGAAGGGGTGAATCTGATTATACACAATTCTTTCAAAAAGCTTACTAAAACACGGAAGTTGGGAGGTAGAACGATAGTTAGATATATTAGACTTATCACCCGTTTTGTAAACCAGAAATACATTAGCCTTTTTCCAAAGAACAGGAAATTAATTGTCACAAAGACTACGATTGAAAAGAATGGACAGGGGAACACACAAAGAAGATGACAAAGATTTGGCAAAAATATTAAGAATTCGATCCGAACCACAACCAATATTATTGTCTGGACCTTTTAGTAATGGCTCTATATCAAGAAGACTTACATAGGCAATGGAAAAATTTAAGGACAAACCAAAAGTATGATTAGATTTTCCGCAGTTGAAGTATCATAAAATGAAGAAAAATGTTGAGGAAAGAGTTCACAAATTTCGTAATCGTTGGATGAAGAGAATTCATTATAGTGCATCAAATTCGGCAAACCACCGAATTTTTTAAATCCATTGAAAGGTTTGCTCAGTTTTGTTCGAATAGAATCTTCAACATAATCAATGTCCTTTTTTTGGGCGAAATTAAACTTTTATAACTAAGAAGATGAATTGCAGAGCCAGTAAGATGATACTTAATACGGGAAGCATTGTTTGCTTTTAAAATAGAGCTGATATTTCTATTTAGCCAAGAAGCGTCTTTTGATCTCTTTCGAAAGCAAATAGGTGTATATTGTAAGATCAGAGATTTAAGGAAGCTATTAAATTTTTGTACGGCATCATTAATATTTAAATTACAGAAAAAGGAAAACCAGTTAATCGAGTTTATTTCAGCCTCCATTTGACTATATTCAGCTCTCACGAAATTAAAGCCGGGAGAAAAGACTTTGTTCAGAGCAGTTTTACAAGGCAAGAAAATAGAAAAATGAAGTGGAGGATGGTGAGGATCAGGGTTAACGTATTCATTTGGCGAAGCAGAAAGAAAAACGGATGATGTTAAAAATGTTAGACAAGACTAGATCTAAAGCTTTGTTATTAACATTGGGGACATTTTTGAATTGGGCAAGTGAACACATGGAGAGAAATGAAGAAAAGGAAATGGATTGACAGTCAATTGAGCTTATTTCAGAAAATTATGCATTGCACACAACATTTTGGAGGTTAAAGTAACCACAAATAACAAGCGAAGAAGAAGGAAAGCGGTTGAAAATAAAGAAGGAGAGTCTTCGCTGACGCCGACGGTTGTAAGTCTGTACAATTTTTATCTACAGAAGATAAAAGAGGAGTGTTAGAATTAACTGTAGTCTTTTTGGGAATGGCTCCCTTGCTAGGAGCAGCTGGTAAAGTCTCCGCTGATATCGACGAGTGAAAATCAACAATATTTCTATCCCTAGAAGATAAAGGAGAAGTGATTGAATTAACTGTTGCTCTTTTGGGCATCGCCCTATGCTCTTATCTTCAGGAATATTTACAATTAGCTGAGCAACAATATTACTAAGAAATCATTCAAATTTCTCCAAAAGATGCAGAGTTTCTTTCATTAATTTCCTTCACTGCATAAAGTATGCAACAGCCGGCATTTTCTTCCAACTTACATAATTTTTCTGAATGCTCAGCCAATTGACCATGATCAAATTAAATACTACGACTAAAACTTTCATGAAAACCCGATGCAAATAAGAGTGACTAGGTCCATTTCAAATATGCATCAACCATCAATACGTGTTGCGGTCGCTATAAGCCATTTGATAATAATTTGATTTCCATGAAAATCGGCAAAAATAAAGGTCTTATACCAACCTACATAGCTATAAAATTTCAAGAAGTTTATGGGCACAGTTTCGTTTTTTCGAGGGAAAATGCATAATCGACCAAACCTACTTTTATTAACAAAGTTGAGTGCATTTTGATTTTTGAGGTATTTGTTGCATTTGCACTCACAAAGACCTAACTTTGTGATTTTTCTCAGATATTCGGCTAAAAGTTGTCCAATCATTAGGGAAGGGAAATGTTTTTGGGACATTTTGCCTCCCCCTGGACCCCTTGATGAATAAAATGGCTTGTTTTCTGATTCTGAAAACGCTAAAAACTTTCATTTGATACCCTATTCAACTACAATACATTTGAAGAATAATTTTACTTTGTTATCAAGGGAAATCCCCTTTAAAAATTTTTGAAATGTTGATAATACATAAACTTTTGAGAGACCACCTGTTTTGATTTTTTCACAAAGTTTTAGCTTTGAAGCTTCCATAGTCTATGAATAAACTTGCTGTGATGCAGCGAAAATGGACAGACGAACAGATAGGACGCAAAACTATTAGTTCTTTGTAGAATTCATTGTAAAAATTCCTAAAAATTATGGAGATAGATTGCTAAAAATAGAAAGATTTGTAAATTGAAGATTTTCGTTAGTAAAACTGTATTAGCATCATTAAATTGGATGAAACTAGACATTTACGAGTATGCTGTTCTTTACAAATTTGCAACAATGATATGTGGTTTTTCTACTACATGAGCTTTCCATCAAACCAGACACTACACTTTCCTTTGGATCTTCTTCAAATTTTCAGATTAAATGAATAAAAAAATGCATAGAAAATTTTGCTCAATGAATGATTTCAGCAATATTGGAACAAACTGTTGACTGGTTAAAATTAATGTCTTCTAAGACAAGAAAAGTTTTTTGTGCATCTCCTGAAAGTTTTTCTTGAATTAAATCATTCTACATACCTGCATATTGTATGTTATGTTAAATACAAAACCCTTCTGACATGAGCGTAGTTCTGTTTCCTCAACTTGTATATTCTAATTTTACATTTTTTATCAGTACAGTTTGAATTTTCATTGTAGAATAAAAAGGTTTCAATTAAGACGCAGCCCCAATAAAACTGCAAATTTGGGTAAACTTTACAGCCGTCCATCTCAGAAACCTTACGAATATTTACAAAAATTTTTTAAGTAGAAATTAGAATAAACCATTTGCTATTAAATCAGTTCATTACATTTTGCAAAAAGCTTGTTACGAAGATTATAAAATTAAAAAAAAAAAACAGCATGTTTTCGTTAAAAATAGTAGTAAATCTCGGAAACTACTTAACATATCGAGTTGATTTAAGCTACGTTTGTTAGATCTAAATTATTAATATTGAATTAACTCATTAAAAATTTAAAAAAGTTTTCTGCAACAAATTTCCTCGAACAAATTGTGGAAATTTGATACAAATCAATGTGCATGCATGATATTTGTTCAGTGCGTGCAAATTACGCATTTTGTTCTATGAAATATTTTGCAAAAAACTTTTTAAAATTTTTAATGCGTTAATTCAATGTAAATAATTTAGAACTAAGAAACATAACTTAAATCAACTTGGTACGTTATGAAGTTTCCGAGATTTACTACATTTTTTAAAGAAAACATGCTATTTTGTTTGAATTTTGTACTTTTCGCAACAAAATTTTTGCAAAATGTAATGAACTGATTCAATAGCTAAAAGTTCGTTCTAATTTCTACTTTAAAAAATTTTGCAAATATTTGTAAGGTTTCTGAGATGAACGGTTGTAAAATTTACCCAGATTTGCAGTTTTACTGGGGGCTGCGCCTTAAACATGCCTTTTTATCTATTATCAATTGAATTAGATTGAAGGATAATTTGTTGACTCCAGAAAAAAAATATTCAAGTGATGAAGAATTTCGTCTGTATTAATAATTTTGAATAAATGATATATCTAGATAAGATGACTTATAGTTAATCCAATCTTACTAACATGACTCCCAATTAGGAGTGCACCTTTATAACAATTCTGTTTCAAAAACTCCCTTGAGTATGTTATCTTGTTATCGAAGTTCTACTGTATGTAAAATATGTACATTTATGTATATATATTTATATATATATATATATATATATATATATATATATATATATATATATATATATACATATATATATATATATATATATATATATATATATATATATATATATATATATATATATACATATATATATATATATATATATATATTTATATATATATATATATATATATATATATATATGTATATATATATATATATATACATATATATATATATATATATATATATATATATATATATATATATATATATATATATGTATATATATATATATATATATACATATATATATATATATATATATATATATATATATATATATATATATATATATATATATATATATATATATATATATATATATATATATATATATATATATGTACAGTTAGACAAAAAAGTCTCCGTGAGACGCTACTTTTTCTAGATTTTTATGAACATCTCTCATGTTATTCAATATTTTTAGGGTTTTGTACTAAAATACAAAACCCTATTGCAATCACGACCTGTGTCCGTCTGTCCCTCCGTCCGTCTGTATGTCACAGCACTTTTTCTCCGAAACTATAGAGGCTACAGCCATGAAACTTTGTAGGAAGGTCAGAAGTGGTGACCTCTTGAAAGTTCAATGGTGGGAAAATTTTTCAAAGGCGTTTAAGGGGGGTCTCCCCATATAGGGAGGTGACCCCTCAAAAAAAATGTTCACTATTGGTAGTCGTGTAGGGTGTCATTGGAAAGGTCTCAATGAGATCTTTTCAAAAAAAAGTCTTAAGGGGGAGCAGGGGAAGGGGAAATGTACGAACTTTTGACGTATCCCCCCTCCCCCCTCGCGATTGGACACCTACCATCGGAAAAATCTGAAAAAAATCATGAATGTAGGCCTTCATGAGTACAGCAACAACAAATACATGAGAAGTCGAAATTCACTCAACTTTGTTAGTAATAATATGATTTATCGATTCTGTGTTTCTTGAATAAAATCCAAACCGTACCCTTAAACTCAATAAAATTTAGCGAAGAGATGACTATTTATAAGAGTTTCATAAAGATCGAATAGTATTTAACGAAGTTATAGCGATTTGAATTTTCCTGTATTACTATGGAGCAATATGCCCTGTATTACTATGGAAACATATGACTATGGAGCCATATGCGCTTTTTACCGACTTAGACACTACAGCGTTGCTGGGATTTGCATGAAAATTTCAGGAATGATAGGTATCATGAAGATGAGTACATACAAGTCAAAGAGGCAGGAGAGAGCTCCTAGCAAAAGGGCTTTGTAACCATTCTAGGATTCGAAAAAATAGGCCATGAATCGATGATTACAGTACAGAGGAGTGGCCCCTGAAAAAAAATTTCATGAAAGGTAGCCGATATGAGTATCAACTGAAAGTTCTCTATGAAAGCTTTTCAAAACAGTTCTTAACTGACAGTTTTTGCTTCAGTGGGGGCACAGGGGGGAAATACATGAAAAATGTGTTTCCTCCCTCGCGAATGGACACCCGTGATCTAAAAAATCTGAAAAAATTATCAAAGGAGATATTTATGGGTATAACTATAACAAATACCTCAGAAGTCAAAATTCGTTCAACTTTGTTAATAATAGTATGCTCCTCGAATTTCACATTTTCTCCAATGAAATCGTCTTTGACATGTTCCTTGATTTTATTCGTTGCTGGTTACTGCATTTTGTAAGTTGAGCACAAAACCCTTTTGACATTAGCATAGGTCTGTCTACCCAACTTGTTTTACTTTAAAGATTGCAATGTTTTCTACAGCTCTTTTGTAACAAAGTTCTGGGATAAATGCAGGAATTTATCCATTTCTTAATATATAGTAATTCAATTTAGTGAATTTTACAAAATTTTATATCAAAAAAGTCTCCGTACGAAATTTTTTAAAGAATGCTTTGCATTGTTTACATAGTTATGTAAATAATGCTTTGCACAAACAAGAGTTCACAATTTTTCCTGGCGTACAGCTAGTATAGTTTCAGCCCCGTGCAGATTTGTATCAACTTCAGAAAATCCAATATTCCGCCATGAGTAAAGAAATTTGTATAGATACGAGGAAATTGATCATAAAGCTTTATTGCAAAGGCAAGTCGATGGGTAAAATTTCGAAAGTAATTGGTAGACCTAAGTCTTTTTCTTATAATTTTATTAAGATGTAATATCGTACGGAGACTTTTTTGATGTTAAATGTTGATAAATTTACCAGTTTGAACTACTATATCGAAACGAATGGATAAGATTTTATTTTTTTTGTTGTATCTTGTAATTAGTAGTTTATAGAAAACATATTAATTACTAAAATAAAAAAAATATTGATATATCTGAACGGTATTCTTACTTATACAGAAAAATAAGCACCGTAGGGACTTTTTTTTGTCTAACTGTATATATATATATATATATATATATATATATATATATATATATATATATATATATATATGTAGATATTGCATGTATAGATATAATATATATATATGTATATAATATATATATATATATATATATATATATATATATATATATATATATATATATATATATATATATATATATATATTCAATCGATAGTATAACAACTGAGTCAATTGTTGTTCTGTATGTGTGTTATATTTATATAACTTCAAGAGGAATCGAATAAGTAGGAAGTAGGAGTAAAACCTCATACCTGCAAATGCATATAATTTCCGGGTTTATTTATACTGCTTATACTCTTCCCCCCTGAAAACCACTTCAAGCACTTATATTGTCTGTGGCACCAACAATTGTCTCCAACAACTGTTGGATTCCCACGAGTTGTTCTTGCAAACAATTTTTTTAGATGCGTGCGGATTGTATTCATATGGGCCAGTATGTTCATTTCTTCTATTTAGATATTCCTTCTTGATTTATTTATTTTCCAATTCACCCCGTCAAGTGTATCACGCACTTGTGGTTGCAAAAGGTTTTTTCGTTTTCATTATGATAGATTGTCCTTATAGAACTTTGTTTCATGTTGAAGGACTAAGCTGAAATTATGACATGGTTGTGGTTGGTTAACAAAGTAATTGATGTAAATTTAGTATTAAGTTTTATTGTGGGTAGAAAATACTAATTGATGCATTAAGAAATATGTGGTTGTCCATCAGATTTGATGTTATTACAACCTTTGTTAAGTTTCACTGGTGACGCTTCCTTTAAAGGAACTTATCAACCTGTATTCCGTGGTGGCTGATCCCGCTGAAATTGATATGAAATCATAATGCATGAGAAAGGATTTAAGATGCATGAAAAGAGGATTCAAGATGAACACAATGGTCACTATCCATCCATTTGGCCCATTTCCTGACGTCCGACTGAGCTTAAATTGGGCATGTTGATTAAATGCCGATAACCATGCATAAATTTATAATCACGAGTTTTGAAATGGCCACCATTTCTGATTCATTGTATTGCAATTTACACTTGGTTTGCTTTCTGACTTCTGATTCAGATAATATTTGATATACTTTCTCAGTGCTTGTAACAACACTTGAAAATGAAAGACAAAGAAATACAAGACGGCAGATCTCTAATTGGCCAGTATTTGTGATTCATTCCCTTGCAAATTCGGTTCTGGTAAAAGCACACGTAAATGATGGAAAAAGATTAAAGATGGCGAATATCGAAATGGTCGCCACACAAATTAGAAAAAAAAATTTACTAGGCTGCAATTTTACTGAAACTCGGTGCATGCACATAATATCATTGCAAACGGCATATAAAAATTTAGTTTTAACAGTACCAGTGTCTGTGGGTGTATAAGCAAATTATAAGATTCAAATTTGACATACTGTACGAGATGCTTGATTTCGCTAACATATTGTACGCGTAAATTGGGTGCCAAGGCAATATAACTTCAGAAGGCTTAAAAAAGATATTCCAAATTTTCACGATCATGCTTCGTGTCACAAACCCGGTGCTTCCATGCATAATATTTATACCAAAAGAAACGTTAGCCAGGGGATGAGATGCGATAGATCCTCGCCGCAAGAAATTCCCCGACAAGCCGAATCACAAAGTGGCTGATAAGGGAACGCAACAAATGAGGGAATCCTTCGAGCAGTCAGGATGCAACTGATTGAGAAGCTTAAGCAACTCAACCACATTGATCAGGATGAAATCTTGGTGCCATGTGACATAAACACTCTGTTTTCAAGTGTGGCAGTTAAGTAAGCACTGGCTTTATTTGGAATTAGCTAATATATATCAGCACAGATGGCATCCAGAAGAATAAACTTGCCGCTCTCTGCATTCCACAACCATACTTTACTTTCAGAGGAGGATTTTATAGGCAGAAAACGGGGGCCGCATTGAGGAACCCACTTTCTCCCCTCTTTAGTGAGACTTTTGTGAGCTGGATATAAGTGAGGATAATGGAAGAAGATGCGCTTCCAAGAGTGTGAATTCGGTATGTTGATGACAAGTTTGCAATCGTGAAGAAGAATGAACTTGACAGCATACTCAAAAACATCGATGAAGTCCACCGAAATATTTCAATCACTATAGAGGTGGTAAATGTTTGGAATTGCTTTTTTGGATTTAAGAATGATGAGGGAGATATACAGTGTAGAATTTACAACGTACCAAAAATCGACCAATACATGGAGAACGATACCAACGACAACTTACCACTCTCACGCAATGAACATGGTGACTTACAATCGCTGGATACATCGGATGTTAACTAACCTTCTAACTAAGAAACGGTATGATAAGGATCGTAAGTTCATACTTGATATGGCAAAAATCAACGGCTGCGATACAAAATCAGTGGTGTCTATCATAAGTAAATGGAAAGGAGATTAAAAGCGTTACGTTGTTCGCACAGAAGTAAAAATTGGAGAACACCCAGAGAACGGTGATAACATACCCCAACGTTTTTTCTCCGATCAAAAAGACATTGAAGACGGTGAATACGGCAGCAGTACCTACCAGTATAAAACTAAAAATAGAACCAAATTGGATAATACGAAGGATAAGAGACTCGATGAGAAAACATTCCAGGACTTACAAAATCACGTGCCAAGGACCCCAAAAAAAAACTATCTAGGAAAAGTTCAATTGAAATGACATTCAACGAGTATATCAAGGAAACGTAAAAGTTTATTTCACAGGAAGGACCTATCGAAGCAATGAAGTCATCGAGTGTGAGGTAAATTATGTCGAATAATCATAAAATCGATTGGGAAGATCTACAACTCGTGCAGGAAGCGATTACTGTTAGAAAATTAGATACATATGAAAGTTTATCGAACTCCGCCGTAGACGGTCCCAAGCCCGTTTGAGAAAGGAGGAGGGAACCCTTTGTTTCCCCAACCCACAGCACCATGATTATTCATCCGTAACCCCCCAATTAAATGGTAGTAAATGCTCTCGGGATCGCACAATGGATTTACTGGTTCCCCAATAATGTGACATTAAATGCCGAGAAATGCTAATAACTGTAAATACATCTACAGCTCTGCTACTAAATCCTACCTACACCTCCTTTGTGAGGGCGTAAGAGAGTGAAGGCGAATCTTCCGCACCTGATAACGAAATCGACGTAACAACCATGTCACCGGAATGGATGTTGGGCGACGGGCTTACTCTCGGTCCGTAGAAAACCTTCAATTGTTTCGAAACCCGCAGATAGGTCTCGGAATAGATTGGACTCACGGCAACGCCCTCGCAAACGAAAAAAGGACTATGGCATTGAATCCTGGAATGTCAGCTCACTCAATTACCCTGGCGCTGTTAAGAACCCTTAACAACTGGCCAGTCAATATCAATTAAAGGTACTGGCAATCCAGGAAACGAATTGGACTGAAAATGACATTCAATACTTTACATCGCACACAATATTCAAAAGTGGGAAGCCCACTGGAAAACGAGAATTCAGAGTGGCCTTCATTATGGATAGGGAGATTATTTGATCAAATTAACCTATCGATGTCGTATGTCAAAGGCGTATTTGGCGAAGATCAGCCCGCTGCAAAAATTTGACATCGAAAGGCTCCAAACGGCGTCTGTGGCCGAAAGTTTCACGGAGACCCTCGACAACCAGCTGGCTCCCATCTTATCAGACACATCGCTAAAGACGAGCAACGAGCTCTTGATGAAAGTAAAAGCGGCTATTATGACCGTGGCAGAACAGACGATCGGAAATCAAGCCCGGCGCAAGAGGAATGATTGGTTCGAAGATGCGTGCCAGAATGCGTTAGATAAAAAGAACCAGGCGTACAAGGAATACGTAGGTAGGAAAACCAGGACGAAGAGAGAACACTATGAAAATCTCAAAACAGTACCGAAAAAGATAATTAGGATTAAGAAAAGAAAATACTATGACGACAAATTGGGAAGTATAGATGTAAATTAAGCGACCAACAACACAAGACAAGCATACAAAGTATTGAAAAGCCTGAAACGTGGCTACCAACCCAAAACCACGCTCTGTCGTGATAACATCGGCAATATCATCGCTGATGAAATGAAGATTAAGGAAAAATGGGCATCATATTTCAAGAACCTCCTTAACCCTCCACACATTTGAAGAGCATCGG
>OZ017740.1:142622295-142947295 GCA_963969285.1 Odontomyia ornata
AATTCTTGCCCTAATGTGTCTTGTTTCAATTGTTGGTTATTCAGTATCTCTGTAAAGCTAAATTTTTAAAGTCAAAAAAAGAAAGTAAAATAAACTTTATTCCGTGTTCAATTGTTGGTTGGGTCGTTGTATATTAAGTGATTGATGAGAAATTCAGTTTTAAGTTGTTTTGGTTTGTAGTGGAAAGATTAATAAAAAATAATTAAATCAAAGTTCAGGACAAAAGAGTCCCGGCGAAAAAATACACTATAGAGAAAGTATGCTTTAAGTCGCTTTTTGGCTACCTTCTTTTGCACTCTAGAGTCAATATGGTGATTCTTCCAAGTGCATAATCTTTTCTCCTCTCCAATTACTGCGCTAAAGGCTGGCTCCCTGCTGGTAATTTGCAAAGAAACTGTAACCACTATGCAAGTTACCTTTTATTTCTTTTCAACAAACAGGACCTTCTTCTCTTTCGTAGCACTGCAGCCACTGTCGGGCTTTCGCTTCTTGCAACAAGCACCTCCAAATGTCTCAGTCCATTTACCGCGTCCTCCGATTTCAAAATCCAAGCAGCGATGAACCGTCTATGTCGGCTGAGCCAGACTAGCGTTTCCTCGGTTCCTCTTGGTCTCCGCCCTTCAGTTCTTCCAATGAATACTTTTTGGGTATCTATTGTTCGTCCAAACAATTTACGTGGGCAGCCCATTGCAGTTTCCGCAGTCTTACAATCGTTGAGACCCCGGCTCGTCAAAAACTTCATACAGCTCATGGTTGTATCAGATTCATCATTGGTTTGTCCCCGTCTAAGATTAGGGTCCATGTTCGAACCCATAGCATAGCACAGGTCCTATCACAGATTTGTATACTTGAAGCCTTTTTTTCCTGTGTACAAGCTGGTCTTGATGACGAGATATATTTTTCAGCGTATTTAGTTCCTTTTATTACTGCTTCTTGATATTTTGGCATCTGAGTACACAAATTCGCTCATGTTTTTATTACTAGTGTGATATACTACTAGTTTTGCTTCACTGTCCAGTTCTTTGTTTCAGTTCTTTACTATTTGTTAACAACCGTGACAAAATGTTGATGTCATCTGCATAGACTACTACTTGGCTCAACTTGTATGGTAATTTACCCCGTGTATCGACAGGTAAGTTCCTTATAACGTATTCCACAACCACAATGAATAGCAATGGGCCCAGCCCATCTCCTTGCTGTCGTCCGATATTGGTGTCAAAGGCATCAGTGAGTTGGTTATTGTTGCGGACTTGAAATGTCGTCGACGCCATTGTCATTTTGGTAGGAGGTACTAATATGGCTGGGATACCAAAGCAAAACATTATTTAGTACAGTACGGTACGATCAATAATGTCGTATGCTTGCTTAAAGTCAGCGAAAATTTGAACAGCTCTAAAACCAACTTGATCAATCATACATATGTCTTATGACCCGATCTTACTTTCTAACATCTTTGAAAACATTTTGTATGCCGTACAAAGATGCTATAGCCTCCGTTGTTCTGGATCTATGTGGAGGATTTTGGAGTTTCTCGAAGGAGTTTTTCAAGCGGCACTCGAATGTTAACAAATGGTGATAACTGTATTTCTACCGACAACTCTGCCACGAAAGCTTACTTGCAGCGCCTTACGGTAGACACTGGAAGCATTCACTTTTTGTGAAAGGCAGACATAAGTGTGTGAAGGTGTCTCTCAAGCTTAATAATGGAATAGATAGTCCCAAGTATCCCTGAAAAACCCAAAATTATTTCGAAACCTGCAACAGAGCCTTGAAATAGATTGCACCTACAGAAAAGACCTTGTCACCGAAGAAAAGAGAGATCTTGGCGTTGTTTGGAGGTTTTAAACAGATAAGTCATGTTAGATATGCCGGCAATCTACGAAGCAAATCGAAGTGAATGTGATATTCAAAACATGAGGTCTCATAAATTATTCAAAAGTGGAAAGTCTGATGGAAAGCAAGAATTTATAGCAGCCTCTATTTTTGATAGAGTTTTCAAATAACGTGCTTTTGACTAAAAGATAATATATTAATAATTGTGAGAACCCCACATCAATGCGAAATTCTTTAAAACAAAAAAAAAGGACAAACAAACGGAGCGTTGCAGTTCTGCGACCTTATTCACCGATTCGAAATTCCAAGCGGGGATCGACTGACAGTACTGATTCAATGTTCCCACCGTTTCTTCTGTTTTCCAACTGGACACTTCCCTTGCACTCTACGCTTGCATGCGCATCTGCGAGCCTGTGCCGTCCATTTCTCTCCGCATGTTCTGCCCATTATGCTGTAGTTTGCGTAGCCTTACATATGCTTATATAGGTGGGTTGTCATTTAGGTTTTACAACTTGTCATTGTAACAAAGTCTCCACTGTGCTCCATGCTTTACTGAGCCATATGTCTTCTTGAGCTTTTTGAACTCAAATGCATCCGGGGATTTTTTGGAAAAATTTGTAAGAGCCCAAGTTTCACACACATGCAGCAACGAAAGTCTTTAATTGACTTGTATATTCAAATTTTATTTCCCCAGTAAAAACTTCTGGATCTAAGATATAAGAAGTACTGAGAAGTAAGCTTTGTTTACAGTGCTTATCTTTTTTGATATTTCATTTTCCTTTGTACCCTTCCTGTCAAGATAGACTCCTAAGTATGCGAAACTACCAAAATTTTTAGGTTTTAGTCTTCTAAGGTCAGGTATTATCGTGCAGGTATGTCTTTCTTTGTTTGGGTCATGGACTTAGTTTTAGATTCATTGACCAAGACGCCGACCTTTTTCGCTTCTGACTTTGGCCATATGAATGGTTCCTTGACATCTAGAATTGATTTGAACATAATGCTAACATCATCGGCATACGCTATAAGTCGCGTGGACCTAGAGAGTAGCATGCCCATGGTGTCTGTTGGAATTTCCCAGAACACATATTTAAGAGCAATATTGACTGATATTGGAGCAAGCCCATCCCTGTGTTTTAGACTTGAGTTTAATTGGGAAGCTTCAAGTCAAATTTCCTTTCAATTTGTCCTGAGATTAGGTTTTTCGCATTGTAACGTTGGTCATGTGGATGAGTTTAGTTGGGACCCAAGACTCAAACATTACTTTGTACACAACATTTTTTCAATACTGTCGTATGCCTTCTTGAAGTCTACGAGTCCTTCTGTACTTATCACAACCTAGTCTGTCTCCCTAGTTATGTAAGGGATGTATGATGTTTTTCCACTTGTCATCCGGTAGCTTCTCCTCTGTCCATACCCCACATATTAACCGATGAAGGCAATTATGTAGGTGTGCATCTGTGACTTTCAGCAGATCTGTCGGTATTTCGTCAATTTCGGGAGCTTTGGTCTTTTTGAGACCACAAATCCGTGTTTGTGCCTCCTTTTTTTGTTAGTAACTTTGCCAGAAATATTTTTCAGCCCCTGGAATATTCACAGCTTCGGTAGATGTTATGGATGCTGCGAGAAGTTTTTTAAAAATATGACTTCCACTTGTTTTTAATACAACAAGCTGCTTATATTTATTGCACCTTTTGCGTCTTTACAGAGGCTTGGGCGAAGTACTTATCCCCCTATAAACTATTTAATTGAGGCGTATACTAATTTGGCTTATGTTCGTTAATTTGCTCTATTTCCCGGTTGATAGCCCATCACTTCTTCTCTTGGTAAAATATTTTTGCTTGTTGACAGAGGGTAATGCATTGCTCGTTTTTCGCCCGAAATGTTCTTTGGACATACAGTTTTTGGTCTTGATTCCTAAAAGATCCTTATATTCTGTAAGTTGCCACAAAATAAAACCATGTTTGCAGAACTCTGCCGTCGATAATTCCAAGCCCGATGGAGAAAGTAGGAGGAATGCCCTTGTTTCCCTACTCACAGTTTCCATGATCCCTCATCCTAAGTCCCTCTACCAAATGGTAGCGATTGATCTCGGGTTCACACATCAGGTTTATAGATTCTACAATGATGATATGTTAAATACTATTAACTTTAAATGCATTTCCAGCTCTGCTACTAATGTAAATCCTACTTGCACCTAATTATTTGGGTTCAACAACAGGTTTTATGGACCCATGCCTGACAACAATAATATTGAATCCAGTTTACGTTTGGCCCATGTCAGTCAAAAAAGTGATCGTTGCATAATGCACAAACGTTTTGTACGTCATCATCGTTACACAAAACATTATTACTATCATCTGCTAGCTGTGAGATAAGATCCACACATTCATCACTGCTAGTGGAAGGAGACTTAGCATTCAGCATCCTTTTCTTTTCAAGAACATTTTTATCCAATTATTTTGTTTATTTGACATCCGCCAATTAATTTTTATTATTTTCTCTTTTTCCTTTTTTACTTCTGTTATTCCCTTCTTGCTTTCTTAATTTTTTTCTTTATTTTTATGCTCCTTTACTGAAATTTGTACCTCCAATATTTTTTTGTGGGCAGAAAGTAATTATTATTATTTTGTGGGTAGTAAGTACTTTTCTTCTTTTGACTACTCTTTGGTACAATACATAGAAATTTGAATGATTTCTGTATATCTTGGTTGATTTCTTTACTTTGCGCCAAATCTTTTAGTAATTACTTTGGGATTGGTGAATCTGGAGAGTTTTCTTTCCGGGTTTCATGTTATTTGAGTTCTATCAGCAGTTAAATTAGGCTGGTTGAAATTGCCTTCTTGTCCTATTCATTCAGCATCCATATTTTTGGCAGTTTCGAACGAATGTTCTGGAAAAACATGCCTGTTAACAGGCCAAATACCAGATACTTTGTATCCATTAGATATAGTACCGACTACAGTAGCCCGTCCGTATGCTTCTGTAAATAAACTTGCTAGTTGATACTATGTAACTGTGTGACCAGGATTGATTCGAAGCAACTTTTCCACAGCTTGAAAGGAATAGGTGCTCAATGACTTAAAAAAGAAACCAACGGCTAAAGTCGGTATATGGTGTGTCCTAGTAGTTGAAACATTATCATACGCTTTTCTTCGGCGAAATTTTCGCTTCTAGATTCTTAGAATGTGTTGTATAGCAGAATTTTTTACAAAAGATGATTTGACTACATTGATGAAATGTTGCATCCATTCGCCAAACCGTGATGAATTTATGTAGCCCGATTCTGTAATTGTTACGATACTTCCTTCAGGTGCGCTGTTTGCCGATTTAGGGTCTTGTCTTGCTCTCTTAAATGTCAGCATTGGAGGCACAAACTGTTTGGCAATGCTATCGCAGCAAATGGCAGTCACATTGACGTTACTTTCTCCATTTGGAATTGCAGCTATTTTTCTTTTGCCTCTCAGGGCAACTACTTATTGAAATTTTTTTGAACCGTGGATAAACCAGTTTTGCCAACGCTAAATATAGAAACAGCAGTTAATCCGTTCTCCTCAACTTATTTTTCTAAAAGATCATAGAAACCATAAACGACAATTTACCCGATGGCATCATTTAGCAGACTCTACCCTATATACGCAGAGCATCATTAATTGCATCGTTCTTTAGTCGATCTTTTCTGACAAAAAGTATTTAAATAACTTGCATTCTTCGTCTTATATGGATTTATTTGCGATATTTTACTTAATGTAGTTTGTGTCAGTCCGTTGAATTTTAGACTTTTGATATCTATTGATTTGATCATTGCTCGCACTTGTGGACAAATTTAAGAATTAATGAGAAGTATACGGTTTTCCTTAGGGACATAACAATTTTGTATCTTCATATGAACGCGTTTTAAACTTTTTTAATGAATTGTTACTGTCAAAACCTTAGCTCAAGTCAACATTTTCGTCAAGGTAAAGTTCGCGAACCAGCAACGTTTAGAAATTATTAAAAACTACTAGCAAAATTTGGAGTTGGTGGTCGCAACTTTATGAGTGCTTACTCCAATTTTCGGCCATAATAATTGTCCCATCCGACAGTCTGTGCATGCTATAGTGGATAATACTGCTCGAAGTGAAGGAAATATCGTCGCCATAAGTGCGTCGATTCAAAATGAGCCAAGTCATTTCACATCGTTTTTGATAATTAGGCATCGCTCAAACGACACCGTGGGGTATTTTACGGAAAGATCTTGACCTACATGGTGACAAGGTCAAATTAACTCAAAAGCTTAAACCACTTGATCATTCGAAATGCCGAAACATCTCGAATAGGGCTCTGGCAAAATTTGAAGGAAATGAATTGCATCCAAAAATCATCTCCAGCGATGAAGCTCATTTCTGGCTCTACAGCTTTGCTAATAAGCAAACTATGCATTACTGGTCAGCAACAAACCCACATGTTCTTCTTGAGACACTGTTGCATCTGCAAAGAATTACTGTTTGGTGTGGTTTTCATCGTCATATTACCGTTAATGGAGAGTGCTATCGTGTAATTTTCGAACATTATTTGTGACCAGAATTGGATAAACTTGACATCAACGATATGTGGTTTCAGTAAAACGGTGCCACTAGCCACACAGCACGCCTCACAATCGATTTATTGAAAGGCAAATCTAATGAACGTGTTGTCTTGAGAAATGGTCCGGTCGAATAGCTTAATTCGTGCGATCTAACGCCATTGAATTTCTTTTTATGGAGCTATATTAAGTCGTTAAGCTGTGTCTACAAGCCTGCAACTTTAGAGGAGCTCAAAGACAACATTCAACGCGAAATTGCCATCATACCGGTCAAAATGTGTGCCAGAGTGGTGGAAAATTGCGTCCAAAGAATCGACCGCTGTAAACGGGCTCGTGGTGGTCATATGACCAAAATCTTACATATCTCAAATATTTCTGTGTTTTATCAATAGATAAAATTGTTACGTCCTTAATGGAAAGTCATTTATTTGACCCAAGTTTGAAACTTGGCATCAATCTTTCGTGCATAACCACTAGAGTATCGCTGATTCATTTCATTTCGCAATCCTCCTGTGAGTCCTGCAACATTTTAACCAGTGTCCATCCATTTCAATCTTTGAACACGCCTCCCAAGCAAGGGCTCCTCACTACACCAATCTATCAAATGCTGTTGAGACGGTATAACGTAAATTCATACGTTCTCTATTTTACAATTATAATCTCCCTTACAGCACCTACGAGGAGCACTTACAGATTATTATTATTGGAACTAATTGTCTCTTCAAGTTGTTTATGTGTGACAACTAAGTCAAACCATAATTAATTACAAGACCAAAATATTTAATTTCCGAAATCTTCCCGCAATTTTTGCCATTTATTTTAGGTACATTCATTTGCTTGAAACAATGTATGTTGTCCACAGGAATCGCAATAACATAAGCTCCTTAATTAGGGCATACATTGATGAAACGTGCGGCGGAAAGTAGTGCATCCAAAGTACACTTGTTCTTCTGAAATCCAAAATGCTGCAGATTTACGATAGGTACCCATTTTAAGCGGTCGTTTATTAATTTTTCGAATATTTTGCTGAAACCAGTCACAAGTGCGAACGGGCGATGATTGTTCGGATCTATTTGATCTCCCACTTTAAATATTGGAATTTTTTTGCAAGATTTTCCTCCTCCGGAAATGATCCATTCCCAATATGTCCATTTATAAAATTTACTATAAGTACAGCTTTCTCTTTTTGACCAGCATAATTTTCTGCACTTTTATTGAAATTTTTGTTTCCATAATCACAGTTCAATACTGTGCCCTACAAAAACGAAGGTTAAATGCTCAATTATAGCTGACATTTTGCTTATTAAGGCAAATTGGCCAAAAAGGGCTTCGACTCGAATATGAAGCCACTTCAGGATAATATTTAAGACAACGAGGTAACTAGATAAGAGACCACGAAAAACTATCGTCCTAATAAAGTTTTCCCATGCATTCCAGACACGCTATTCCGCCTCATCCATTTGGGATTTTCTCATGTTTCCTGTGGGTTGCGGTTCTTACAGTTAACATGCCATGCTAAAGCACGAATACCGGATCCCTGCTAATCTCGCAAGAGGTGGGTTAACATGCTCTCCTCAGCTGCTGGGCTTACATCGTAACCCCAGTTATAGAATAGGCCAGACCGCAATCAAAATTGAAGGTAAATGGTCACAGCATACACACGAGAAGCACATCTTAAAAGGGAACAATGCCTCAGGTGAACTATCGACGAAGGGATTCCGACTAAAGTATACTTACAGAAAGGAGTCACGCTATAAGTATGTGAAGGACCGTTTCGTTTTGCTCTAAGTCGAATTCAACAATGCTGTAAAATGAGATCTTGAGGAATTCCATTCCATAGAGTAATATGTGCACATATACACCCATGTTCAAAACATTCCATTCCGCCATTCACACCATGAATATCCTTTCCATCTATTCATGTGCAAATGTACATAATAGCGTTGGTCTTGTAGAACCTACCTTTCACAATTGCAAGGACAACATTGGCGGAAATAAAGAAAAACTTACCCACATGTATCGTAGTTATTGATGCCCATCAACACTTCGCTCCTAGCCCTGCACGTGATGTGAAGCATACGTGAAATGGATTTTCTTTCAACTTTGCGTTGTCGGTTTTTTCCGAGGCCGAGGTTGGCAAAGGAGATCGACATTTTGCATATTTAGTATTCAACACGGCACGTCCAAGAGCTGGAAAATTTCATGAGGGGCATTTTAAGTTACCAACTAGGTCGCCATGGTAATAAATTTTATATGATTTTCAAATTTTTCCATGGGGCAGATGTGTCAAAACTTGCGGGAAAAATTCAATGAAAACATTTTTCACCACTCGGTGTTTAAGATACCTAGACTCCTTTCGTTAGCTAATTGAAGAGAAAGTTTTCAGGACATAGCCAGCATCATCATGTGCATGATTTATGAAGCATGTATCCTAGCGAGAAAATAAGATCTATAATCGAACAGCATTGCTTACGTGCAATTTTTTTATTTTTGGCCCTGTTTTGACATTCAGGAAATCTAAAGTTCGTGGATTGATTTATTCTTTTCAAATCAAATATAAAAAAGTTTACTGTTTGTAAATCAGAACCCCAGTCAAATCATCAAAAATACTTCATTCAATATTGATCGTTATAAATTTTTAAAGAATATTAGGTCGACTCAAACAATAAAGTACTAAAAACTGAATGACGCAAATGGCTCTCGAAATTTACACATTATTAATCATTAACATTTAACCAAAAAAAAACAACATTCGATTCAATTTAAATGAAATTATTATATGTTTTATGATTCAATTAGAAAAAGGAGAAAAAAATCAACCAAAACTATTCAAAAACTATTTATAATCTCTACACAATAGAACAGTGAACTTTTATTCTGCATCTAATATGTTATAACCTAATTCTAGTTATATTCAATCAAAAACTTTATCTTATTGTGATAATATGCTATCATAATATTCCGAACTTAATCTGTAAACTTAATATATAAATCTGTAAACTTAATATATATAATAAGCATAACATGCACCTATCCTAAATATTGAAACCTATCGCAGATTTTTTATGTAAACAAACAACAACATGAAATGTAGTAATAATGAGCTGAAACACAAAACGAAGTAACGTAAAACCACGAAATATAAAAAAAAACCAAGAATAATTTGGACATTGTCATTCACCCATCAATACCTAGATTGGTCCATCCCAGCTCGCCCAGCCTCAATGAATCTAGCAAATGAGTGTCTCCAGTGGAATTTTTGGTCTCGTGAACTCAAATTTGGGGGGTGTTATATCTTCTTATCGATAGCCAGTCTATATGTACGATAAATAATCTGGACACCGTCAGAATCAAAAGCAGATTGATCCATGTCCAAATACACGAATGCTTATTGAGGAAGGCAGCCAGTAGCGAAGCAAGTCACAATATAGCCGTCTGTAGGCTGGAACGGCTGTGAAATTCAGGGGGTTTTGCTCACAGTCAGTCTATGATTCTAAAGACGATATGATTCTAAAGAAGTTTCAATTTGAGGATATCGACTCTCATCCCTTTAGCAATTTGATAAATCCTTCTATTCGACATATAGTGCTTCGAATCCACCTCAGGTTTGCTATCCAAACCAGTTTTTGAAAGGAAATTTTGAAAATTTCCTTTCAAAAACTCTTAATCTTTCCATAGTTCTAGAACTCAAGCTGTACCAAATCTGACATATGTACATATGTCAAAACTGCTCTAACTAAGATCTTGTAACAGGCTTTGACTGGCCAACCATGCCGTTGTCCGAAATAAGATTGTTTTGCACTTCTGCGCATTAATTCCTATTCGCTAATTGTTGATGCAGAGCTGCACATCATTGAATATTTTTTAGAGATTGCTCTGAGCTGCTGTACCTTTTTGGTCTACCGTATAGATGATCATATCATCAGCAAACGCTATCAATGATCGCGTTGGTGACACGTTGAAACCATAGCCATTCAATAGTTTGCGAATGATTATTGAAAAGACCAGAAGGCTTTCAACTGTTGCCTGCTGATTGAAGACCTTGAATTCGTGCATTGTCGTCAGGTTTCCATCAGTTACAACAAATTATTTCTTGCACAACATATTGCATATCATGGCAACAAGGTATCTGAGGAGCCTGACCTGAAAGATTTTAAAAAGGGGTCCATCTAACCACACCATATTGCAGACTTTCTCCATATCAATGAGGCTCTCTCCAACACTTTCTCTCTCCTCTGTTTTCCAACAGATGTCCGAGGTTAGTGTCGTTATGGTATGTATGGTCGGATGCCTGGTACGAAAACCAAATTTGCAACCCGCCATCAACTCATATTTCTCAATGTGGGTATATAACACTCTGTTTAGTATCACTTCAAACACCTTGCTGATGTTAGGCAGCAAGCTGATTGGGTGACAGCTTTTAGAGCACAAATAGTCTTGTCCATTCTCAAAGATCGGAAATATCTTGGCTTTTTCCCACTCATTTGTAATATATATGTTGCTCAATATGTTGTTGAACAATATGCAATAGTTCCTCATAACAACCTCAGGTAAATGTCTGAGAAATATGTTTGGAATACCATCAGTAGCACGTGTTTTCTTGTTGTTTGTCTCGCGAAATATGAAACACTAGCCTTGATTGTTAGCAAAATAATCAGTAAGATTCAAGCTCAGTATGAGGTCAGATGTCAATGTTTCATTGAAATTAAGAATTGATTAACCGTTCAGGCTTCATATGAAATCGGAAACTTTTGCTTCAATGAACTCTGGAAGTATTTGATTCCCTCTTCCGGGGTATCTACCAAACCCCGCAAGAGGGAACCAATTAAATAGGAATTCTATTCGGGGCAAGTTTTTGCAATCCATCGCATATAATCCTGTTTCCATTTCTATACGGAGTCGTACTATCAATTTCGATACCACCCCTATTGAAAATATTTATCTCAATACTAGTGACTTCAAGATTCGTTACCTTCACTCGAGATTTCTTGCGGAATAAACTATTCACTTTCGCGAAAACGCCATCATCGTCCCGTGGGCGAATACCCCTCAGTTTTTCCGGCCATTGATTTTTGACCTCACTCCTGAAGTATGAACGGATTAAGTTCCGGACATTCTTCAGGTGTAATTTCAACAAAGCTAACAAGGGATGCTTACAGTCCAAAAATCACCAATAAATATTATTGGCGCATGTGAGAAGAAGGCTTTTCAATTTTATCAACCTTGCAGTGGTTAGAATTTCATATCCATCCACGTTGCTTCGGTTTTTAATCTTTGCAAACTCCTTTCTCAATTGTTTCCAACATCAGCTTCCCTAACATCGACAAACAGAGGTCTTTTTCATCGTTAGTTAGATTTTTGTCATTAGAAACCATTGAGCAAGCGTTGCTATCTTCAAAAGGAGGACGTTGCTTCTAGTAATCCTGATTAATCTTCATTTGAAACTGTCTCCAATCCGTTTTTCAAATTTAACCGATGATTTTCATGTTGACTTGGAATGAGGAAGACATCATCCCTTTAATGATTAATTTTCATTACGATTGCGTTATGATCGCTATAGTAAGGAAGCACCTGCAGTTTCCATTGAGGACTAGTAAAGCTGAGCTTAAGTCATGCGTCAGAGGCCCAAATATGAATTTGTCCTAGGGTGTGTTTGAAGCTCCGACCCATATACATTGTACGTGTATTCAATTTGGTTCTCTGTTTTCCACAATTGCAGGAATATACCGCTTGGATCATTGTTAGCATTTAGCCATGATATATGCCGGGTATTCATGTAACGGGCAAGAATGTAATAACTATGCAGCCTGTTCAATATGAGTATTTTAAACAAGGAATCAAGCTCCTCCTTAAAATTGAGAACGTTTTAACCATTTATATAGGCAGAGATAACGAAGAGGTTATCTCCACCTGGCATTGAAGTTTTGATCATGGATGATTCAAAGAATTCAAAGTTTTTGATACTGGATGGACAAATAAACCGCAGTTAATGCAGTGCATCTTTTCTTCAGGTTCCGTCTGATCCAATTTGCACTTACCGGGGCATACATTCTTTGAATTTTACGCACTGATAGCGCATGGTGCAGTTGGCAGCCGAATGACCAAACCATTGACACTGATAACATTTGTTGACTTCTTATATCTAGAAGCGTTCCCACCTACCACTCTGAAATTCAAGTATCTGGTTTATTGCAGGGCGCTTGCACTGCTTTTATTTGAAATTTGTTTCATCTTCTTTTTGATGGTTGATCTTCTTGTCGCAAAGTTTTTGATCGAAATGAATTCAATTTCTGGTGGAAATTCCTTCAACACCTGGAGAAGATCGACCGTAATCTCTCCACCGCCCTGACCCTTCAACGAAAAATTCAACATTTTCAGCTATTTGGGTTACAGCCGAAGTGTGGAACCTATCCAGAATTCAGCACATCTTTGTCCAAATTTGCATTAATAGTTAATTTTAATGCATGCACTTTTTTGATTTTCTAATTTTCAATTTATTTTCGGCTGCCAAAAGCCGAACCATATCTCTTCCGCTTTACCCGAATACATTTATTGGTGGAACTTCTCCTATCTTCGTGGTGGCTTTATTTAATAACACAGCAGAACTGTGTGTTGATTCCTTCTACTTACTTTTATTTTTTAAATATTGCATAAAATTCTATATTAATGAAGGGTTTTCCATCAAGGAAATAACAATTTTATCTATTGATAAAATACAGAAATATTTGAGACACTTACCTCAAATTTATTGTGGGTATAGTGCAAGCATCACATTTTATAAATAAATGTTGGTCATATGACTACTATGAGCCCGTTTACAAGGGTCGATTGTTTGGACCTAATTTCCTCCCACTCTGGCACACATTCCTACCGAAAAGTCTGCGATTTCACGTTGGATGTTGTCTTTGAGCTTGTTTAAAGTTGCTAGTTTGTTGGTATAAACAAGTGACTCAATGTGGCCCCATAAAAAAAATCAATGGCGTCAGATCGCATGAATGAGGCGGCAATTCAACCGGACCATTGCTCGAGATAACACGTTCACCAAATTTGCCTTTCAATAAATCGATTGTGGCTAGTGGCACCATTTGTCAAGTTCATCCAATTCTGGCAACAAATAATCCTCCAACATAACACGATAGCACTCTCCATTGACGGCAAAGCGATGACCGTTCTCATCCATGAAAGAATACGGCCCAATCACACCTCCGGCATGAAAACCTTACCAAACCTCAAGAAGCACACGTGGGCTTGTTGCTGACAAGTAATGCATAGTTTGCTTATCAACAAAGCCATTGAGCCAGAAATAAGCTTTGCCAGAGCCCAATTGGAGAAATTTCAGCGTTTCGAATGATCGAGTGGCTTAACCTTTTGAGTCAATTTTATTAGGTCAATACCCGATAGTGTCATGCGAGCGATGCCCCATTTTTGAGAACGACGTGGAATTCATTGACTTGGCTCATTTTGAATCGTTGCACTTACGGCTGCGATATTTCCTTAGCTTCGAGCAGTACGACACCTTCCTTGTACCAAAAGGTCAAATAGTGAAAGTTTGAACTCGAAATCATCCACTATAGCACACACAGCCTGTCGGGTGGGACAATTATTATGGCCGGAAATCGGAGCAGGTGCTCTTAAAGTTGCAACCACCGACTCAAAATTATGGTAGTAATTTTAAATAATTTTCAAATATTGCTGGTTTGTGAATTTTCTTCTCCTTCTTCGTAGCACTACAGCCTCTCTCGGACCTTTGCATCCTGCAAATAGCACCACCATCTGTCTTGGCTCATTGACCGCATCCTCCAATTTTGAAATCTGAGCAACGATGAACTGTCTTCGTCGGCCGAGTCAGACCAGCGTTTCCTCGGTTCCTCCACTGGTCTCTGGCCTTCAGTTCTCCCAACAAACACCTTTTTGGGTATCCGTTGTTCATCCTTACGATTTCTGTGTTCAGTCCATTGCTTACAATCGTTGAGACCACGGGCTCGTCAAAAAATTTCGTATAGCTCGTAATTGTATTGAATTCACCATTGGTCTCCGTCTAGCACCGTCTAGAACCCTTCCTGAAACACGACTGCGAAGCGAATCTAGTAGGGCTGCAAATCAATGAGAATAAAACAAAGCTCATAAAGCATTCGAGGAAAAATACCTCAAGTACATAAAATATCACACTTGGCAAATATGTTACAGTATCAAAAATGTGAGCAAATTTGTGTATTTAGGTGCCAAAGCAACGAGAACCAGTAATGAAAGACACGAAATACGCCGAAGAATACAGCTCGCAAATAAAAAAAAATTAAACATTTTTTTCAGTTTTGATGATCTTGAAGACCAGCTGCATACCAGTATACAAATCTGTGATAAGACCTGTGTTGTGCTACAGGTGCAAAATATGGGCCCTAACCTAAGCATCCGCAAATATTTTGAACGCCTTTGAGCGTCGGGTCCTGCGGTGAATAATAAGAGCGAAGCTAGACAGAGATCAATGGTGAATTCGACACAACCATGAGCTATATGAAATTTTTGACGAGCCGGAGGTCTCAACGATTGTCAGACTGCGGAAGCTGCAATGAGCTGGACACATGAATCGTATGGACGAAAAACAGATACCCGAAAAGGTATTCGTTGGGAGAACTGAAAAGCGTAGATCAGTGGGGAAACCGCGAAAACACTGGTCTTACTCGGTCGGCGAGGATAGTTCATCGCTGCTCGGATTTTGAAATTGGAGGACGCGGTCAATGGATCGAGACAGTTGGGGGCGCTATTTGCAGAAAGCGAAGGCCCGAAAGGGGCTGTAGTGCTACGAAGAAGAAGAAGAATTCCGTCGACTCATTGAGATATTCTACTAAGTCTATGTAGGTACTTACCAGATGCATTAAGTTTGCGGACATTGTTCACGTAATGTTCTAAAGCGAATAATATTTTTGAAGCTAAGTTACTATTTAACGATATTTATATACTCTTATCTTCAAGGTGATTTTCAGATGATCCACTGCAGTGCTTTTGTTTCTGTTTCCCATGGTTATTGTGGAACTTCATCTGCTGGTTAAGGAATTGACTGAAGTAGATTCACAGCAACAGGTGGTGAAACAGTTTGTAGGGGTTCTGCCCACGCTTGAGGCTCACGTGAATACGTTCCCGGATATGGTAATTGAAATTGGTTAGTATAGTCATATGCTGAAATTCTCGTATGATCTTGATTGCCATGTTGAATTACCCTTGTGTTGATTGTTGAGAGTGAAACACTGAAAATAATTTGGTTATCCGTGTACCAGAAATATGCTAGTCGTTTGATGCGTTACAGTCACTTTTGGTTATCACGGCATCTTGGTCAGTGCAAAATATAATTAAACCTCACTAAGATGAACTAGTGCCTTCTTATTATACAGGGTTATCCGTTTCATGGTAGGCAAGTATAACCCTGCCTTTTGATATCTGTCAGAATTTTATGTCATCCAAAGCGTGTTTTTTTTTTAGTTGAATGTTTGCCATGTAGAAATATGGATCGTTTAACAGTCGAAGAACGCGTTAAAATTATTAAATTTTATTATGAAAATGGTGATTCTGCTGTATCAACATTCAGGGCTTTACGAGCCGATTACGGTCAACATAATCGACCTATACAGCAAACAATTTCAAACACAGTGAAAAAATTTGAAGAGACTGGATCGGTTATTGATATTGCAAGGCCTGTGCATCATCGCAACATTGTTTTGCGGAAAATATCACTGTCGTTGCTCAAAATGTGGAGGTCTTACGGCTCATTGTGGCAGATTTTGCATTTGGATTTGCATCTCCATCCGTACAAAATCCAACTCACTCAAGAACTTAAGCCTCAAGACCATACACAACGCAGAATGTATGCGAATTGGGTGATTGAACAACAAGCCATTGATAACGATTTTTCAAACAAAATTTTCTGTAGTGATGAGGCTCATTTTTCGCTCAGTAGTTACGCAAAGAAACGGAATTGCCGCATATGGGTCTCTCAAAATCCTCAGATGATCGCAGAAAGGACTTTGCATCCGGAAAAGTGACCGTTTGGTGTGCATTATGGTCTGGTGGTGTTATTGGCCCGTATTTTTTGAAAACGATCAAGGAAGAGCCATTACAGTCAATTCTGACCGCTATGGACGGATGTTAACCGATTGTTTTTGGAGAGAAATTGAAGATTATGACCTGGAGAACATGTGGTTCCAACAGGACGGAGCCCCAAGCCACACATCACAGGCTAATCGAGCCATTTCGCAAGAGAAATTTCCAGGATGCGTAATTTCGAGATTGAGTGATGTCAATTGGCCCGCAAGATCCTGCGACCTAACACATTTGGATTTCTTTTTATGGGGCTATGCGAACGATCGTGTTTCCGTGAACAATCCCCAAAATTTTGAGCAATTGAAAATAAATATTCGTGGAATTATGGCCGAGATATTGCCGGAAATGTGCCCAAAAGTCATTGAAATTTACCTCAAAAGGGTTGAGCCCTGTAAGAGGTCCCGTGGAGGACATTTGAATGATGCTTTGTATAATGGCAATATTCAGTTTTTGTACTGAATAAAAAGCTTTGTTTCCATCTGAATATTTTATGTATTTTCTTTAGCTTTACTTTCCCAAGCGTAAAATGGATAACTCTATATTATTATTACTATGCATTTAAGATATCCAGTTATTGTTTTGTAATTATCAATCGCACAAATGTTGTAGTAGAAATAGACTGCGAGTGTATGCTTCTTTTTTGCTGCCTTATTTTGACTACCTTCGATCCAAATATACTACTGTGGCGAAAAAATAAGGTGACATTTGAATTTAAACTGCTCGCGTCGAAGGATTTGGAGAATTTTTTATTTAGGTTGGTAGTACTGTCAGTGACATCTTTGTCAAATTTACATGTCAAGATATTCATTTGAGTTTGAGATTCGCGTCGTTTCCGGGATGGCCTTCAGTTCCGTCTTCGCTGCGGCTTGAATCTCCTCTATCGTATCAAAACGGTGTCCCTGGAGCGGTCTTTTGAGCTTGCTGAACAGCCAAAAGTCACACGGCACCAGATTAGGTGAATACAGTGGTTGCGGAACGATATGGGTTGAGTTTTTGGCGAAATGATCACGAATTACGAGTGCAGTATGGGATGGTGCATTATCGTGTTGTAAAAACCAAGAATTATCTTTCCACGATTCCGGCCTTTTTACGCAGAAAGTGTTAGACAAACGACGCATAACGTTCAAATAATATTCCTTGTTTACTGCTTGGCCCGGCGCAATAAGTTCATAATGCACAACACCACGATAATCGAAGAAGAGAAGAGGTTGATGGTTGCCCAGGATGCTCTTCGTCTTCGACACGTTCACAGCCTGCTTGGAACTCACTATACCACTTGCAAAAATTTGTTTTAGACAATGCCTCATCATCAAAGGCTTT
Organism: Odontomyia ornata; assembly: GCA_963969285.1. Classification (NCBI taxonomy): domain Eukaryota; kingdom Metazoa; phylum Arthropoda; class Insecta; order Diptera; family Stratiomyidae; genus Odontomyia; species Odontomyia ornata. The sequence continues at coordinate 142,640,102 of OZ017740.1, forward strand.
CTGCACCATCCTCAACATATCCGCAGCAGAAAATTAATTCTGCAAAAAAAATTTAATGCAAATTCACCAAATTTCGACATCGCAAAAACCAAAAAACTCACTTTTAGCAGCTCACAAAACGACGCGTATCTCAAACACTAATGAATATTTTGACATGTAAATTTGACATAGATATCACTGACAGTACTACCAACCTAAAAAAAAATTCTCCAAATCCTTCGACGCGCGCAGTTTAAATTCAAATGTCACCTTATATTTTGGTCACAGTAGTACACCTTGACTAAATGTAGCATCATTCAATTTCGATTACTTGCAATGTCTGCTGTTGATGATGAATCACAATTTGAACTCCAAACAGCAAGCATCACCTAAATTCAAATGCTATTTTGGTTCTTAAAACGCTGCTTCTGCTTTCCAAACGCTGTGCCAGCTTCCAATTCTAAATGCAAAGAATGACCACAGTAAGACTTTTTCCTGAATTCCATGTTCAACTCAATGAAGAAAACCCCATCCAAAAACTAGAGAATATGCCAATCGTGATCGGACCTTTTATCAACTTTACGATGACGGCTCATTTCGTGAGCACAATAACTTAAGTTCAAGGTCTATGCGCCTATATCAGCTATGCGGATGATGTTGGCATGCTAGTTGCTAGATGAACAGGTACAATTTCGACTACGTATGCTAATACGCTGGGTAAGAGACTGAATGACTACTCATAGTTTAGTCTAGCACTGCAAAAAACCGAAGTGGTCATGCTAACAAAGAAGAGAATCCCTAGAGTCCAGGCGAAGACACAAGGGAGACAGTTGCCTGGGAAGAGAGACAATGTTCACTCAATGATCTGAAATGGTGGCTCAATCGAATGTATGGTAAGATTGACTTCAACCTGACCCAGTTTTGAGCGGGCATGGATGTTTTTAGTCTTACATGCACAAGATTGGTGAGTTGCGTTCCTCCAACTGTTGGTTTTGCGTAGGAGAGAAAAATGGAGCCTGCCACATATCTTTTTGCATGCAAAAGAGGGAAAAGGCCGCGCCGGAACCTCTACATAGAAACAAGAGAACTCTCCCTGGACAGTCTAATCGAGGAGATGCTTGAATCAGTTGACAAATGGAACCATGTGCCAAATTATGCTCGGGTAGTCCCAAAAGATGAAATGGACTCACAGCAGCCACGGACATTGAGGTTGAGGGATTGTTTTTAGAACAATCTGTCTTCCTCCTTCCCTTCTTCTGAAAAAACACTCAAGGTAGAGCACAAAGTAAACGTGCAGCGGAAACACCTAGAACTCTTTGGTAAGACACGATAGAAGCTGACAGTAAACCCTTGCTAGGAGTGGTTAACTGGCAAACATGGTCATCGAACCGTGATGAACGTAGGAGATTAATTCTTGAGCCTAACGCCCGGCTTGGGCTATCGCGCAACAGATGATTATTTATTTCATTTATTTTTCAAGCCTTGTATTATTGAAAAGACTTGGATTAATTGTTCATATTTCAATGTGCATCTTAGCTTGATCACCTATCAAGCCTATCACTTTTGCGACTGCATATAATTTTATACTTGAAATCGCCTCTGTATTCAATTTCTCCTTTTTTCTGCTACCAGCATGACTTAGTCACCTTGAAAATGTACGTTTTCTTCAAGAGTTAATAACCTGTGCTTCCAATGCTGAAGTTTGGGATAAATAATATGGATTCATTCAATATTCTCATTTTAAATGGATGCCATTTTGTTTTACGATTACTAATACAACCCATTCAAAGTATTTTCAAAGAAATGCATGCCATATACCTTTTCTGAAACTTTCATGTGAATCCTAACAAGTTCGCAGTATCTGAGTCGATCGGAAGCACATATTACTATACAGCCATGTATTGTTGTTGCCGTAACACCAAAAATATTAAACTACCAGATTTTTCATACATTGTATTAGATCCTTCTGAAATTTTCATGGATGAGTCTTACAACTAGCCATCTTCATTGGATTTATGGATACCCCCACGATTTCAAATTGATAAGACAGACAATTACTAACAAAGTTTAGTGAACGTCAGCTTCTGAGATATTTGTCCTTGCTGTACTCATAGTGACCCAACTCCTGGATTTTTTTAGATGTTTCGGTCCGCAGGAAAATAATTTTTTTGTGTTCTTCCACTTTCCCTGCCCACCCTGGTATCAAAATTGCAGTTTCAACAATGAAAATTAAAAGATTATGCAAAGACTTTTCCTTTGATACCCTACTCGGCTATCTTCGGTGAAAAAATTGTTTAAGGGTTCTTCTCCATATATGGGGAGACGCCCCTTAAAAGTCTCTGGATTTTTCTTTTCGACTATCAAAAACTCAATAGCCAGAAATTTGTTGAGCTGTTCACAAGATTCGATATTTACTTTGAGATCGCAGTATTTCGGGAACTCCGCTAGGTTAGCATCCTTTACTTTATTTCCACAAGCATTCGATGCACTACAGCCCCTCCCGGGTCTTCGCTTCCTGCAAATGGCACCTTCATGTGTCTCGGTCTATTGACCGTGTCCACCGATTTTCAAATCAAAGCAGCGATGAACTGCCTTCGTCGATCGAGTCGTTTTCTTCATTTCTCCATTTTTCTCCACTCTTCAGTTCTCCCAACAAACACATTTCTGGGTGTCCTTTGTTCATAAATACGATTCATGTGGCTAGCCCATTGCAACTTTCACACTCTTGAAATCGTTGAGGCCTCCGGCTCATCAAAAATTTGATACAGCTCATGGTTGTATCGAATTTGCCATTGGTTCCCATCTAATTTCATTTCGACTATTCGCCTCAGGACCCGTCGCTTAAATACGTTCAATATGTTTGCAGTTGCTTGGATTGAGGACCATGTTTTGCGCCCATAGCATAACACAGATCTTATCACAGATTTGTATAATTGAAGCTTTGTTTTTCTGTATATACAGCTGGTCTTCAAGATCGTCAAAACTGAAAAAAATATTTTCTTTGCGAGCTGTATTCTTCGGCATATTTCGTCACCTTCTTTACTGGTTCTCGTCACTTTGGCGCCTAAATACAAAAATTAGCTCACATTTCCGATACTATATTTGCCAAGTGTGATGTTTTGTGTATTTGAAGCATTCCACCTTGACTGGTTCACGAGCTTTGTTTTATTTTCATTGAGTTGTAGCAATTCTGCTTGTTAACGAATGAAAGTGTGCCTCATCGCTGAAGATGATTTTCTTTGTGAAGTCACCATTCTCTTCTGTCTGTTCAACAAACCATTCGGCGTTTTGCCGACACTTGAAATGGTCAGTAGGCTTAAGCTCTTGAGTCAATTGAATCATGCAAGCGTGTAAATTCAAATCCTTATTCAAAATTTGCATCAGTGATGTTCATGAGATGTTCATTTGTTGGGCACGACGAACTGGGCGAGCATGCACAGGTGATTTCACATTTCTTACAGACCCGATTTGCTGAAATTTGCACACAATTCTCCCGATTTTGGACAGATTTGGCCGATTATGCTGACCAAAAAAATCACGAAGTGCACGAAATGCATTTCGATTTGAACCCCCATTTTCATAAAAGGCTTCAACAACCTTAACGCGCTGCTCAATCGTGAACCTCTCCATGGTTAAATTTGTCAAATACTGAAACAAAGAAATGTCAAATTAAGTTGGCAAAAAATTTGACGTGAATGTGTGACTCACAATTAACATCGTGCATTATGCATGGACCACCCTTTATTTGATGTAGATGTTGAAAAGTTGTTTTTTTTGAGTTAGTTCATTATTGGTGCCGGCATATTGTAGACTAATTCAAAATCCTTCTGACATGGGCGTAGCGCTGTCTACCCAACTTATTATTTTTAATTTGAATTTATTAGAATTCAATTACAACATATTATTGTACATATAAGCTAAAAGGTCACTGTTGTGTTGTGCTCACTATAGTATGTGTAACTTTTAATAGAGTTAGTTGGTTTTTCCTCTGTTTTCCACTCAATTGATAGTATGTAATAATTCTAATCTAATTTAAAAAAGTGCTAGTGTTTTTGACTAATTTTTTGTGGTATTCCTTTAAACAGGAGTGCCAAGTAGACCAAACGTGTTTCGATACTTCTATTGTTTTGAGGATTGTTTGATTGCTTTTATAAAATTTATAATGACTAATGAAATAAAGCTTCTTTTGAATTTGAAAAAAAAAGTTAAATATGATATAATTTCTGACTGGCACTTACCTTGAATAAATAAACTATTTAGTGATACAAACAAAAATTCATAGCAATCATTCATCATCAAATTAATCACATGCAAGCAAATCATTCTACAGCCTTACAAAACTTTCATTTTGAAGTAAAAGGATTTGAATAGATTCATTTATTTTAAAATGTCTCAACGTCACTCTCATTCAGCCTTGCATGATTTTGTAAACAGTCGGAATTGCAAATAAACGGAAAACAAATTCAAGAAAGTTACATCACTTCTGGTTAGCATATTTATTTTTAATTTGTGTTTTTCTACGATGATAAAAATTCGGTCTAAATTCATACATAATGTAATATCACGAGTTCACTTCGTAGGAAAAAATGTACCTTAAATGCAAATAACAAGGACGCAAATGCAGATACTGCTTAATTGGAATTTCTAATGATTTAAAAATGGATGGAAATTGTTTCCAGAAATTAAGATCTATCATAAATATAGACGTTGATCTTGAGAGATCTTGAGAATCTTAAAAGGCCATAGAAATGTCGTTTTACAAACTCAAAGTATGCGTTGATTTTTAGGTAAATTTCTCGAGATATAACATATTGTATGTCAATATAACCGCTGCCCATCTTTGTTTCAATGGATGTTAACATTGTACATCATCAAATTGAATTGTATAAGTCCATCGTATGACCATTACAGCCGACTAGGTAAAACATTTTAATACCTGAAAAAAAACCAATTTTTAAACTTTTTATTTGGGCATAAGTCAAGGAAACGATTTGGCAGGCTCAGACGATAAAAAAATTCAGTGAAACAGTTTCAGGTTTGTTACTTCAAAAGAATAAAATATTTTTGAACTTTATTGTTTCCAGCTCCAGCGCATATGGTGCATTTAATAAATTTTCTTTAGTCATAAATTAGCCCGAAATGGCCCTTTTACATTCACTGTAATGATTAATCAATTAAAACATTCCATTATCTGTACATTTTTCAAGTTGGTTATGATTGTCCAAGTAACATCTACGTTCATAGTTAATGAAGAATAGTTTCAACGAAATTCATATAAAAGAATATAAAATTTAGTTCAACTTCTGCAATACAAGTGAACCACATAATTGTGGCCCATTCGCAAAAAAATTAATAAGCCCAGAATTAAATTAATAGTAATATCGTAGTTTGATAAGCGTTGTCGGAAAGATAATAATACTATACTATTGAAATAATTTTATTCAGGCATACACTTGGCACTGTGAAAAGTTTAAAAATTTCAAAAAGAATAAAATGTATTGCTAAGTAAAACTGGCTTTGTCTTCTTCTTTCCATTCTGAAATGGGCTTATTTTGATGTTTTAGAGGCCCCTGGGCAGGGATGGTAAGTTCCTGAGGATGGACCAAGCCATTAGGATTAGGGAGGGAGCGTGGGGGCACCATTTCCACGCGGCATCATTTCCACCCGGCTGCTCCTCTCGAGACAAATTTACCTATTGCGGAAAGTACCTTATTAGGTAAATTTCATGAGGGAAATTTACCTATTACGGAATATAAATAAATATATTTATGTATATAGGTATATATATATATATATATATATATATATATATATATATATATATATATATATACATATATATATATATATACATATATATATATATATATATATATATATATATATATATATATATTTATATACATATATGAGGGTCATTCAACAAGTACTTAACCTCATCGCCCGATGGCGCTGCTATTACAAAAGAGTTGTGCAGTACATTCTTTTAGTAGCGTACTGTTCAGTCAATTCTCTTCGTTAGTTTTGTTATGATAGCCTTTGGAAGCGAGCGTGTCGGTCGATTGTACAAAAATGGAAAAAGAACAATATCGTTTAGTGATTAGATTCTTGTTTTTGGAAGGGAAAACATGCAGCGAAATCAAAGATCGCTTGGGTTCTGTGTACGGTGACTCTTCTCCTTCGATGGCGACCGTCAAGAATTGGTTAAACGAGTTTGTTGGTGGCCGCAAGTCGGTTTTTGATGAGCCACGCCCAGGTGCCCCGAAAAAGGCTGCTACGGAGGAAAACGTTAAAAAAATCCACGATCTCGTGTTGGCAGACCGTTGATTGAAAGTTCGCGAGATAGCTGAGACTGTGAGCATTGCAGGAGGAACGGTGCATCATATTCTACACGTAGAACTGAGCGTGAGAAAGCTGTTGACGTGATGGGTGCCGCGTTTGCTCACACCGGAAAACAAACGCAACCGTGATTCCACATCGGCGTCGTTTCGTGACCGTCGATGAAACATGGATTCACTGATACACACCAGAGACCAAGGAACAGTCAAAACAGCGGACTTCACCCGGCGAACGTGCTCCGAAGAGGGCGAAGACTGTTTGATCGGCTGGAAAGGTGATGGCTACCGTTTCCTGGGATTCACAAGGTGTGATCCACATCGATTACCTCAAGAAAGGTAAATTAATCACGGGGCGCTACTATGCAGACTTATTGGGCCGATTTGACGCCGAATTGAAGAAGAAGCGGCCCCGCTTGGCGAAGAAAAAGTGCTGTTGCACCACGACAACGCACCGGCTCACACCTCCGCCGTCGCCATGGCCAAATTGGTCGAATTGCGCTGCAAATTGCTGCCCCGTCCACCGTACTCTCCAGATTTGGCCCCCTGTGACTACTTTTTGTTTCCGAACGTGATAAAATCACTCGCCGGGAATAGATTTGGATCGAATGAGGAGGTCATCGCCGCCACGAAGGCCTATTTTCCAGCCCTCGAGAAAATGTATTTTTTGGACGGGTTGAAAAAGTTAGAGCATCGCTGGGCCAAGTGTATCGAGCTTGAAGGAAATTATGTGGAAAAACAAATTGCCACCCTTCCAAAATTTTCGTTTTTCTTCTGTAGGCTAAGTACTTGTTGAATGACCCTCGTATATATACATGGGATATAAGGAAACTTGTGACCACGCTAGAGGTTGCGAATTTGCTCCGATTTTCACCAAATTTTCAGGAAACGTGTATTGAGTAAGTATCTCAGTTAGGTTGATGAACCAGCTATATCGGCCAGGCGGAAGCAAAATGGCGGCCAATTTAGACGAAAAATCGTGATTTCTGTTCTGACCAAGGTATAGCTTCGATTTGGATGAAATTTGGCACAAAGGTTCACTAATATATTTGATGATTCCCCCAATAAAAAATCCAAAGTCGGCTTAGCTGAAACAAAATGGCGGCCACTCGAAAGCGAAAAAACGTACGAAATTTTGTTGCTGTTGGGACAAAAAATTTTCAACCGATGTTAATAAAATTTGGCCGTTTGTTAAAAAACTACAAGTATCTAAAGAATCTTGTAAAAAAACTGGAGGTCAAGTAGCAAAAACTAAAATGGCGGCCAGTTAAAGCTCAAAACTTCAAGGGCTTCTAATGTATATAAAACTTGGTTTAAGATAGAAATCAATTATAATAGATCTAGAGAGTTTTAGATTTTGGTCATCTCCCATGTGCAATTTTCAAAATGGCGGCGGTGTAAATATGTGATTTTTCAGGTTTTTGATGCCCTCTAGCGGTCACATAAAGGGGATGATTTAAAAGCCCCTATAAAGGGCAATAAATTAAAAAAAAAATTATATCTGTAGCCCTCTAGCAGCCAAGTTTCTCAACAGATTCCGATGAAACTTGAAATTGTAAGTTATATAGGCATTTTAATTTAATCTGCAAAAAATTATGTACATCGGATGACAAATGAAAACGTCGAAAGTTTAAAGCTTAATATTTTTAGGAGCCGTTTTCAATAAAAATTCAAAATGGTAGCCCCTGATGGTTCAAAAAGAATTGAAAATGTTTGATTAAACTTTTATGGAATTTTTTTTAAATTAACTATTTAGGTTATTTAAGCCCAATAAAACTGGAGCAACCAAAAACATATAAAAAAGATCAAAAAAATCCCAAACAAAAGCAATGAAAAATAATAACGACGACGCAACAGTCCATCGAGAGCGGTACTAACGATGACAAAAACGACGACGAATACAATGACAGTGAGGACGGACAAAAAGCGGAGATTAGCAGACAGTCTGGTCCAGACAAAGATTCCTGCGCCGTCCGGGCACAGCAAAAAAATGATGTGAACGCCAGAGCGTCCTATAAAGGAAACGGGGGAAACGAATAAAACGACGTTGTATGGTTGCATCGCCAACGTTGAAAATGTGGCAGAAACACTGTATTCGGAAACGGAACGTGATAACTTCTTCCAAGGATGGTCGCAAAGTGCAATTGCTGCCCAGCGACATGAAGAAGGAAGGCTATTCCGAAAAGCGGGAGATGTTCTGAAAAGAGTGCAATCTGCATGCGACTCCCCAAAAATCAGCAAAGTAGTAAAGATTGAACTCCTTGAACAAGAGGAGCTCCTAGACCGTATAGGGCATTATCGGAGGAGCTGGCTAAAGGCTGTAGACGAGCAGAAGGCTAAACAAGCGCTGGGGCAGAATCTGAAGGCCACATGCAGATAGCTCCACTATTAAAAATCAATAAAAGAAAGACATCTAGCCCAATTGAAGGAGATCGGGATAAAAGAAGGAAGAAAGAGGCACTTAATGGGCCTGAAGCACCAGATCACGGGTTCCAGACAGTGCTAACAAAAGGAGCAAAGAAAGCTGCAAATGAACTCCTTCAAAAAGTCAAAGCAAGTAAAGTTCGCATGGATGCGCAACAAGAAAAAGGACTTGATGCAAAACAGGAGTGAAAAAAGCCCCGAAAAAGACCCCGGCAGCAGGCACTGCTCGTAAAACCCCAAGATGGTCGATCCTACGTGGAGGTGCTGCGGGATATCAGGGAAAACGTAAGGCCCGCAGACACCAACACTACCCAACACAACCATTAAAGCCGTACGACCAACGCGGTCGGGCCACATACTGGTCGAATTTTGAGCAGAGGCAGAGAATAGGGAAGCATTCTGCGACGCAGTAAAGAAAGTCCTCGGCAAAAGCGCAGCTATAGCCTCGCTCGAACCGATGGCAACGACCGAAATAAGAGACACTGACTGCGTCACGGATCTGGCCGAGGTGGAAGAGGGCATCAAAAGGGAGTTTCCTAGCGTGGGCGGAATCAAAGCGAGGCTGACACCAGAAAACCATAGGGGACAACGCATGGCCATAATTGACTTGACCGAAAAGAACTCGGAACAATTTCTGAATAATTGCAAAGTACGAATAGGGTGGGTGGACTGTAGGATACGACGAAGGGCAACGCCTCTTCAATGTTTCCTCCTATCGGGTCTTTCGCATACTTGTGTGGTGTGACTATAGCCAAGGGGTCACACCACACAAATATGCAAAGGACCCGATAGGAGTTCTCTATGTTACAAATGTGGTGAAATGGGACATTAAAGAAAAGAGTGCACAAAGGAGGCACATTGTATTCTTTGCAAGGATGCCAATCCAAGACCCGATTTTGGACACGCCTTGCGATCAGGAAAATCCCGGGTTTTCTAGAATGCCCTAGCCAAGGACAAAATCAGAACTTCGATGACCCGCACCCTGCAGCCAAGCCTACACCGCAGTTCAACCGCCCAAAATCTGCTTGAGCAGTTTGCAAGGGACATGAAAGCCAACTTCTTGCTGCTGAGTGAGCAACACCATAATAAGAGTTCAGTATCATGGTATCCTAATGAAACTGGTACTGCCACCATCTGGGTTCGAAATAGTGGTTTCCAGACCTGTGGACGTGGGGATGGTTTTGTGTGGATTCGGCACACAGGAACCACCTTCTTTAGTATGTACCTAACGACGAACGAATCGATATCATCTTTCCAAGCCAAGTTTAATGCTTTGGGGGCTCTGTTTCGAACGCAGACGGGTCCGTGCTAGTTGGAGGGGACTTCAACGCGAAAGTAATCGAATGGAGCATGCCTCAAATAGATCCGCGGGGAAAACAAACCCTAGAAATGGCGACCAGGATGGCGCTCGTCGTACTTAACACCAACAATACGCCGATCTTCCGCCGTATTGGCTGTGAAGGAAACATGCCGGACGTGACATTCGCCTTGAAGTCCTAAGTACGGAGGATACACAACTGGAGAGTATTAGAGGACTACTCAGCCAGTGATCATCAGTACGTTCTGCTTGGGATAAGTGATGTTGTCTCCCGATGCCCGTGTTCTCGGCTTTCTACAATTTGATAGAACATCGGGAGGATGGATGTCGAAAGGTTCGTCGAGGTTCTCACAGCAGGTGAGCCGCTGCAAGGAGCTTCGGAGGGGATGGAAGAACTGGCAGCTCAAGACGTGGTGAACTCTACTATGAGCAATATCACGACTGCTTACAAAGTTTCTATGGCCCTTCGAAAACCCCGGCACGGCAAGCCCCCAGTGTACTGGTGGTCAACTGAAATTCGCCGAAAAGCAAAGGGAGTGTCACAAGCTCCGACGCGAGGGTCAACGGGCGCGGGACGGTGACGAGGCATGCACCTGGGTGGCAGCATATAAGTCGACCAGAAGCAAGGCTCACTGCTGGCAAGACCTAGTGGACAATGTAAACAAGGATCCGTGGGGTCTTGGCTACAAGCTGGTCATGCGGAAGCTTGGTGCCCTACGGAAGCCTTGTATACATGACGCGGAAAAGATGGACGCGATAGCGCGGGGACTCTTCCCCGCCCATCTGGTCCGTGTTGACGCTGTCCATGGTGAAACAGCAGTCGAGTGCCCACTCTTCAAACAGCTGGAACTGAAGGAGGCAGTCCTCTCATTGAAAGCGAGGCTCATGTTGATCAGCAAGGGGAAGGGAAATCCCGAATCGCCATCTGCATACCGCCCGTTATGCATGCTAGACACGGCTGGGTAAGTTCTGGAGAAACTCATCAAGGGAAGACTCACTGACGCGATTCGTGCTGCTGGGGACCTATCCCCTCAGCAGTACGGCTTTAGAGCAGGACGTTCTACCATTGATGCGATTGCAGAGGTGATGAGCACGGTCCAAAAGGCAAAGATATATAGTCGCACCAAGCGACGGATCGTCCTGTTGGTGACACTCGACGTTAGGAACGCTTTCAATTCCGCTAGATGGATGGATATTCTGGATACGCTGGAAAACCCTTTTCAAGTTCCAGAATATCTAATGCGGCTTTTGAGGGACTACGTAGAGGACTGAAGTCTACTCAAAGACACGACATAGGATCAACGAAGGATGGAAATTACGTCGGGTGTTGCCCAAGGATCTGTCCTTAGTCCTGACCCGTGGAACGTGTCTTACGATGGGCTACTGTGACTTGAGATGCCAGATGAGTCACGCTTGGTCGACCATGTGGATGATGTTGCGGCTCTGGTCGCTTGAATCACCGTTGAATAGGCGCAACCTAGGCTAGGTATGCTAATGCGCCGAGTGAGGGACTGGATGATTGCTCGCGGGTTCAGTTTAGCACTGGAGAAAACCGAAGTGGTCATCTTGACAAAAAAGAGAGTCCCTAGAGTAAGGATGATCAGTATTGGAGATATATAAATCGAATCGAAGCCAGCGGTGAAGTACCTGGGGCTACTGATCGACTCGAAGATGAGTTTCTCTGAGCAAATCAGGGCAACGGCTGAGAAGGCTGCTTCGGGAGTATTGCCTCTGAGTCGACCTATGGTCAACGTAGGGGGACCCAGCCCACCAAGAAGACGCCTCTTGATGAGTGCTGTAGGGTCAGTGCTACTGTACGGAGCAGAGGTATGGGGCAACGCTCTCAGCAAGGAGCTATACCAAAAACGTTTGGCGATGAGGATTGCATCTTCGTATCCGACAGTCTCTGATTCAGTGGTGAGAGTTATTGTAGGCGTGATATTATCGCCCTCCTTGCTAGAGAGCGCCACGCTATTTACCTGCGCCGAAACGAAGATGCAAGGGAGATGGTTGCCCGCGAGGAGAGACAGCGCTCGCTCAACGATTGGGAGCAGTCTTGGATGAATTGAAGGGAAGGTGGACTGCGTGCCTCATTTCGGATGTGAGACCGTGGCTGAATCGAAGGCATGGTGAGACTGACTTCTATCTGACCCAGCTTTTGAGCGGGCATCTGTGTTTTCAGTCTTACCTGCACAAGATTGGTAAGTCACGGTCCCCGATTGTCGGTTTTGCCCAGGAGCGGAGGATGATGCCTGCCACACATTTTTTGCATGTAAAAAATGGGTCAGGCTACGAAGGGCCCTCCACAGGTAGATGGAAGAGCTCACCCCAGATAATATAGTCGCGGTGATGCGAGAATCGGTTGACAAATGGAACCAGGTGGCATATTATGCTCGGGCAGTCCTAAAAGATAAAAGGGACTCACAGCAGCCGGGTTCGTTAAGGCTGGGGGATCGCTTGTCCGGCACTTCCTCTTCCCCTCTCCCCTCCCGCTAGGAAAGGGATCCCCAGCTTGGAGGCGCCTCACGGCGCGAGAGACCTGGTCCGAAGTAATGTGTCAAACGGTTCCAGGCTGGGTTCTCAGATTGACAGGGGAGGTGTTTAGTAGGTAGTCCAGTCGCCTTCTTTCGAGCATGGGAGTCCCACACTCTGTGCATAAATGGCATTCGCCTCCATACAACAAAAAAAAAAAAACTGTGAAATGTGTAAGCAGCAAATATGGGAAGGACAACGCCTGAATTTATATGCGTATAATAATTTACTATCCACCGATTTTCAATATGTGATCCATAAGTGTGCAACTTAATTGAATTAGCAAAATATTCGCGCCTCTTGAAAGGGTCTCTAAATACAAACGTCAGCAGATTCTTTTTATGTCAATACATCCCTATGTGGTGCTTCGAAAATTGCAGCAAGAAGTCTAATAGTAGTCAAGCCGAATTCTTTTTCGAAACCTTACGCTACATACAACAAATTTATCGTTACGGCTGGTGCTGCCAATGGAGGTAAAATGAATTTCCAAACCCCTAAAAACAAAAAGTTGAAGTAAAAATCACAACACTTTATTCTTCCTCGATCTATGCAGACTAACTGACGACTTCTTACATTTGCTTTGATTTAACATTTATTCGGTTCTTACTGCTTTATTGGCAATATTTCTCGGCGATATTCCAATATCGTGGATTGCACATTCTGATCTAGATACATTTGTGCTATTATCGATGGGGTCTACAACATATGATACTGCACCAACAGCTGAATTCGGTTGAACTGTATCCAGGCTACCTTCAGTTGCCTGTAAATGACCTTTATTTGGAAGAATTAAATTTAGCGTTGTTTGGGGCATGATCATATATTATTCGTGCGCGTTGCCGGGCGAAACCCTTTCAGCTGAGCTCGGCTGTTCTATAGCTCGCTGAAGCAGCTGACCGTCGCTGCATGTCATTCACAGAGTGACATGAAATCATACAGAAATTTTGAAGCACTACACATTTGGGCCATTAAGTTTAATACCAAATTGTTTGAAATTCGATTTATATCCCCTGAAAATTTATGACAATTAGAATTGAATAAAGCGATATTAACTTTCATTTTGACATGTTCGTCAACTTGAGTTCATTTTTAAGGATAGTATAGTTGGAAGCTACATTTGGTAAATATTCCTTAGTGAATGTTGTGGTATCAAATAAGAGTGTAATAGACATATTGAGGGCCTTTGACTGACAGGTCCTGAGGTGAATAATAGCAGCTAAACTAGATGGAAACTAATGGCAAATTCGATACAACTATGAAACGCATGAGATTTTTGACGAGCAGGAGGTCTCAAAATTGTACGACTGTAGAAGCTAAAATGTGTTGGTCACGTGAATAGTATGACTGAACAATGGATATCCATTGAGAACACTCGACGGTGGGGATAAGCGAGGGAACCGAAAAAATACTAGTCTGACTCACTCGATGAAAGCAGTTTATTGCTGCTTGGAATTCAAAATTGGGGAATGCATTCGATGGACCAGGACAGTCGAAGGCGCTTTTTTCAGGAAGCGAAAGCCAAAGAGGGGTTGTAGTAGTACGAAGAAGCAGAGAAAAAGAATAAGAATAGAGGGAGGGGTATGCGTTTGTATGTTCTCCAACCCAGTCACTTTTAAGGGTTTTGTAAAATAATTTTTGCAACTTTACTAAAATTGCGACATGTCTCTCCGTCTACACGTGCTTCACAGCAGGTTTCCTCGCAAACCACATAAGCTAGAAACACGAAATTTTGTAAGTAGACTAAAAATGCAATCTCTTAAAAATTTCAAAGCACGAAAAAATTTTTCAATGTATTTAGAGGGAATATCCCATGTAGGGGGTGTCTCCCCATATAGGGGCAGACTCTTTAAAAAAATTTCTTCAAAAGTACCCAATATGGGTATCAGCTGAAAATTCTTGATGAGTGCTTTTTATAACAAGTCTTAAACGAACGCTTTGAGGGTCGCAGAGGGAGAAGAAACTTAGAAAATTTGGTTTTCCCGTTCGTAATAAGATGCCTTTGATCTTGAAAATCTGAAAAGAAATCATAGAAATAGGTCTTTATGACAAAAAGGCCAGAATATATCTCAGATGACAAAATTAATCAACCTCGTTAATAATAGTACATTATATGAATTTTAGGAAGCCCTTAAAGGGGCTAAAAATCATACTTAGGTTTCTTAATAGTTGGTTTATGTGTTCCAAAAACTTTTAAACAATCGTGTCCAACAAGTAAGTTACAGCCGATTGAATATTCAGCAAATACAACAACGACACATGCAACTGAGAAGTCACACATTTGCGACGGACTTAGATATTATAGATATGTGGAATTATGATGAAATGGTAAGAAATGGTTTGTAACATTGATATCCTCGTATTATAAATATTGTGGGAAATTTAAATGCATTATAACCATTTCTTAGTTTTTTGAACTCAATCTATGTAATCTTTGTATGTGTCAAGTTTTGATATTCAGAAAATGTTATTTTATTTACTACTTGGCTTACAAAGTCCTTCTGACAGGAGCCAGAGCTTAAGCTTGTCAATTGGAATTTTTTAAGGCTAAAAATCTGAAAAACTACGGAGCTGCCTTTATGAGCAAAAAGTTGCAAAAACGACTACTTTAGTCTTAAAGTATAATCTTATATTTTGAGTGAAATGGTACTCTTTGCAGAATTTATCACGAGGCGAACCATTAATGCTCCTGAGAGCCCAAAACGTATATTTGGAATCACTTTCTTAATATAAGTTCAAAACAATGATAACTAAACGCTATATTTTTATGCATACTTATGTGTTTCCAATTGACTCAGGAAAAGCTGGAAGTAAAGACATATAAGTAGTTTCCTAGCTTGGTATAACGTCCCATCAAATTTTTTTCTAAATGAAATTTCAATGATTTACTCTGATTTCAGTTTAGTCTGAACCTCTTTGCCACTTGTTCATTCTTATTAAGAACAAAGCGCTGATACTCAAAGTTACTAATTCACTCACAATGAAAACACCAAAAGCACGCTCTTGACGTCACGGCAATAAATCTTATGAATCCTTTTAAAGTTTCAAATGATAGTTTCCTAGGAATAAATCAAACATTTCAATAATGGATGGAGCTTAAAATACACGTAAGTGTTGAACACGTTAAGTACTTTAAATGCTCCGCTGAACAACTCGTATATTACTGTGTTTAATTCTAAATTATAGGCTTTGCTTCGTGTTTCAATTTCCGTAGGTACTATTGCCTAAGGCAGCCGCAATAAATAGGATATTGTGAGTGCCTAGCAGGAATCGACACCAAAGTGTAATTAAGTAAAGCAGTAATGCTGTCCTCCAAGATTATTGCTAAGAGTAGGGGGAATCTACCCAGTGATGACAATCATAACACTCAGACACTTTAATAGGAAACGCCGTATCATTTACCACCTATTATAGGTAGCATAATGTAGTGTGTATCATATGAGCAGGCTAAAATATAATGGCTACAGATAATATATCAAGCTTTTGTGGATCCAACGACCTACCGTTTTTCTAAAAATACCAGCCGCATATCACTGAAGAAAAGACAGAATTCAGCTTGAAAACATTGAAAGGATACCTTTGGATCTAGACACAAACGCACAAAAGCTTCCTCATCCTCTTTTTCCAAGAAATCAATTTGAATTCTTTTCGCAGCCCGTAACAGCCTATACGTCGCTATAGAATTGAAATAAAAACCCAGGATTCGCCATTTGGGAGGAAATTTATACCATCGTCACGGTGACATCTGCTGTTCGTCGGAATATCTCAGGAGGAAATCAATTCAAAGTTACATGGAAATGTCTGAAGCGAAAAGATGATATGCAACGAACAACCACAAAACGGGAAAATTCTTATAAATTTATTCCAATCAAATTTCATGAAATTTCCTTCCAGGTGCTATTTCCGACGCTAAAACCGTTACGATGCGCTTTCCATGTCGCTATGCCGAAAAACCTGTAAACTTATTTTAGGTCACGCGTTTAAACTAATAATGTAATGGTGTGAATTTTTTGGGATGTGTGAATTTTGAAATTCACAGGAACTGGTTAGACATTGGAATTTCGTTGAAAGTTGTGAAGGTGATACGAAAAGACTTATAAGTTCGATTTTTAGGAGCTTATACATGCTTAACCTATTTCTTACCAAGCATAGAAATTCTAGCAAAACATGGTATTCAGTTATCAATTTGACTTTAATAGAACTGATATAGAATTTTAAATCTTAAAAATTTGTAGCGCTGCTATATGCCCACAGCTGAATGTTGCGTGCTAAAACGTAGGGAGCTTTCTGCGAAAAAACATAACAAAAAATTTAGTGCTTCGATTAAATACTTTTGTTTGTGCGAAATGCCGTGGAATGTGTGAAGCGTGGAATTAGTGCCATTTAGCACCTTAAATCCCTCATATCTATGAGTACTTTGGTACCCGTCCATCTTTCTGAGCCAGTTTCTTTCATTGTATGATTTTAAGAAATAATGTTTACAGAGTTATTTGGCGCATAAGTGGAAAGCTTAATTCATCCCTGTTTTGTAAGGTTTGAAGGAATTCTATGGTACTATTAGTATGGTTGTCAATTATATCAAAAAGTTTCAGTGCCCGTGTCACGTAATTATTTCTCAACCATCTCAAGTCTAAGGTCCTTGTTATGTCAGTGTTTCTAATGTGCCATGGAATTCTTAAGATCTTTCTAATAATTCTATTTCGGAAGGGCTGAAGTGCTTTTTTGTTAGTCTTTGTCGTCTGGTAGAAAGCAGAACTACCGTTTACGAGGTGTGACAATTAAGTAATGAGACTGATTCCATCAAAACCTTATATTTAAAAATTATTCTACAACTCTGCCATCCCCTTCAAAAAAGTCTCCTTGGGCAGCTATACAATGATTTCAGCGCATTTTCCATGCTTCATAACATTTCTGGAACGCTTTGACTGTGATATCCGTCAGAACTCTCGTCACGGCCGTCTGGATGTCCGTAATCAACTCAAAATGGGTTCCTTTGCCCACCGATTTTGTTCTAGGGAACAAAAAAATTCACAGGGTGACATATCGGGCGAATAAGGCGGCTGCTGCAACACGGCGATCCCTTTAAAGGCCAAATACTAGAACACGCTGAGGGCGGTGTGGCACGGCGGGTTGTCGTGATGAAGGATCCAATTACGAGCGATGTCTGGGCACACCATGTTGACTCATTTTCGCAGTCTTTCGACTTGGCGATAGAAGACTTGATTTACGGTTTGCCCCGATAGAACAAATTCTTTGTCGACGATTCCACGGCTTTCAAAAAATGGCAATAATCATCGCTTTCACATTCGACTTGCTCATGCGAGCTTTTTTCGGGCAGGGGGCGTGCAGAGACAACCATTGTGAGCTTTGGCGTTTGGTTTCCGGATCGCATTGGAAAAACCAGCTCTCATCGCCTGTAATAACTCGATCAAGCAGCGTTGGATCGTTTACACTTGTTCGGAACAGTATTCTGCAACGGCCATTCTATGCTGCTTTTGGTCCTCAGAAAGTTTCTTTGGAACCATCTTCGCGCACAACTTTTTCATCTTAAAATCGTCGGTTAAAATTTGTCTGACTGTTTCACGGTTCATACCTAGTTCCGAGGCCAACATTCGAACTGTTAAACGCCGATCTTCACGGATTACAGCACGCACACACTGCTCATTCACGTCAGTCCACACCCCGACTGGACACCCGCTCCGCGCCTCATCTTCCACGCTTTCACGCCCCTCCTTAAGCTCTTTATGCCATCGAAACACCTGGGCACGACTAAGAGCACTATCGCCATGCACTTTTACAATTTTAGCGTCCGTTTCCGAAGCGGTTTTGCCCAATCTGGCGCAAAATTTTATCGTGATGCGTTGCTCTTGATTTCGTTTCTCCATTTTCGTGACAAGCACCACCAAAACACGTCTGCTCAACACGTCAGAGCAGGCAGACCAAACAAGCTAGAGCAATGGTAAATATATCAACGAAGAGGGGAAGGATGCTGAGGTAGAGAAAGGGAATTTCAAGGTCGCAGGTTTACCACCAGCGCGGTAATAAAATCAGTCTCATTACTTAATTGTCACACTTCGTAGTAACGTCGGTCGTATAATCTGTTTGTATATGAGCAACTGATTTTGATGGCGATTTTTTTTGGATTTAATGCGTGGATAAAGAGAGGAGAGAAGTCTAATACAGTATCCCCGTTTGTTTTGTATGTGTTATTTCCATGTAAGTGTCTTGTCAAATGATATTCAGCCGTTTCTGTCCAGCCAACTGTCTTGATATCAACGATAAGTCTCTATGGAGTTTTCCGTTCATTCCTTGTGATAATTAGTGCCTTTTTTGCCAGCTTCAATCTTAATTTTCCATTTACGAAAGTATTCCAAAAAAATGTTTATTGATCGTTGCAAGTTTAAGTGATGACTCTTGCTTATCGTGCTGTAACAAATATATACAGGCATCATCAGCGTAGAGTGATAGTTTTACTTTTGGAGGCAGAGTGGAAAAGTCTGCAGTAAATATATTGTAAAGGACCGGTGGGATAGGCAAGCCCTGAGGTACTCCAGCATCAATTAGTTTCAGGCTTGAGAGTTTTTTGCCAATTCCGACACGGAATGTTTTGCCTTCCAAGAAGGAGCCAATAATTTGAGCGAGCTACTGTGGCAAATTGAATTGACTCATTTTGAAGATAAGTCCTGCATTTCAGACTTTATCAATGGCCTTAGCTGAAATATGTCAACATAACTACACGTGGTGAATTCCTGCGATTTAAGCCTATACTGATGTCTGGGATCACTCTAACTAACTGAAGTTCAGTAGACTGTTTAGCTTTGAAGCCATATTGTTCTTCCGGTATAATAATTTTGTCGGATACAAAATAATTAAGTCGATGCAGAATCACTCTTTCCACGATTTTCGACAGCGATGAGAGGAGACCGATGGGTCTCCAGTTTTGTAGAAATTGTGAGTCCTTTTGAAGCTTTGAAAAAACAATGATAACCGCTGATTTCCATATTTTGGGATACTTTCGTAAACGAAATATTGCATCGATAATGTCCGTGAGTGTTTTTAAAATATTATCCGGTAGCCAAGAAATCATTGCGTAATATATAAAGTAAGTTGAACTAGAGTCGGTGTAAGTTGTCTGACGCGTTTTAAATCGGGCATTTGAACTAGTGGCTGATCACTCTTTCATGGTCGCATAATGCACGTGCGATCTGCACTTCACACATCGTCGATTCCAACGTGCGCCTCCAGGCAATGCTAAAATATCGGTATAAGGGGCACACAAAACGCTGTGAAGTACTCCTTCCTTGCTAGTCTTGTTCGATTCGATTCCTTGCTGGTCTAGTTCGATTTGTGAACAGTCCTCAGAGATGAAAAAAAATGTTACAATACGACGCAGTAAAAAAATTCTGAGTTTATAACAACTAGCTGTCTTTAAGATCTCGACGATAGGGTCTAAAGGCCCTAAGATACTGCATTTTCAATCCTGCAGACTTACCACTAATTTGAATTTATTAGATGTTCCTTAAGTCTTTTCTTAAGAAGCAATAATGACTTTGCATTTTTCACTGTTTCTGGAAGATTGTTGTATATATGCAGAGCATAATTCGTTGCATCGGTCTTTAGCCGATCAGTTCTAGAGTAAGGTATTACGAAATTGTTCGCACTTCTTGAATTATATGGATTTATTTGTGATACTTTTATAAAGGGAGATTGTTTGTTCACTGGAATTTAGACATTTGAAAATAAATTTAGCTTTCTCCATAGTAATGATTTGACTAAAAGTGAGTGTATTGGTCCGTTGATACACTAGTCTAGTTGGAGTGAGAATTGGAACGATTAGAATATTTTTATAGGCTTTACTTAGCATCCTGGATATAATATTAAGGTTTTGCTTTGACGATTGACTCCAAATGACCACCGCAGAATGTAGCTTTGTCAGTACAAAACATTCCTATCATTGGTGCTAGTTGTATCCTGAAATTATTTATGTGTGGCATCCATGTCAAACAAATCTTCCTTCGAAATAACTTTTAAAATGTTCCGAAAATATAAAAAATTATTATTTCCCTTTTTTAGGGGAAACAATAATTTTTTTATATTTATTTTTACATTTTTTTTTTTTTATATTTTTGGTTAGCTAGTTTGTTGAAGCATCCGACATAATTTAATAGTTTTTAAAATGTTGTTTCAGTTTGCGTTGAATACGATACGATTCAAGTTCTTGAAGAAGCAGGTCATGATCAACCGTATCAAAAGCCTTCTTCAGGTCCATATAAATTGCAATATCATAATCTCCTTTATCAAAACTTTCATTGATGTAACGTGAGACAAAAAGTAATGCATTGAAATGACTCTTGTTCTTTTGAAAGCCAAACTGCTTCGGATTTATGATAGAATTGTCCATTAAGAAAGATGTTTAAAAAATATGTACAAGTTTTTCGAATATTTTACTAACGGCTGTCAAAACTGCAACCGGGCGGTAATTATTCGGGTCCAGATGATCTCCTCCTTTAATCATTGGAATTATTTTTGCCAGTTTTCTTCGTCTGTAGTATTAGCAGTAGTTCAGCTACCTGCTCTTTGACTAGAATTATTTCATGTGTGGTGTTGTTGTCAATACCTGGTGCTGCATTTTAGGGTATTGTAAAATTATTTTACAATACCCTACTAAAATCGCGTCCTGCCTGACCGTCTGTCAGTCCGTAGTCTGTCCGTCCGTCCGTGTGTCACACCACTTTTTCTCGCAAACTACATAAGCTAGAAACATGAGATTTTGTAAGTAGGTGCGAAGTGACATCCTCTTCAAAGTTTCGTCCCGAAAAGAAATTTATAAGGTCTTTAATGGGGGTCTCCTCATATAGGGGAGTTGCCCCTGAAAAAAAATTTTCATCGCATCTAGGCAATATAGGTATCAAATAAAAGGTCTTGATGAGAACTTTTTAAAACAGGTCTTAAACCAATGTCCCCCCCCCCCCTCGCGATTGCACACCTTTGACCCGAAAAATCTGAAAAAAATCATAAAGGTGTGAATTTAAGAGTACAAGGGCAACAAATATCTCAGAAGTCGAAATTCGATCAACTTTGTTAATAATAGTACATTTTTTATAAATTTTACATTTTTGCCTATAAAGTCTAGATGTGACCCTTAAATTTATCAAAACGTACCATCTAAGTTTTTTAAAAGTAATTGTATATGTCCCAGAAATTTCACAATAATTGAACTATAAACAGCTTAGTTACAGCCGATGAAAAATTTAACAATTACAACAACATTAACACGTGATACTAGGGAGATATACTTTTGGAACGGACCTAGACACAATATGTAGGAATTTTGATAAACATTTTCGAAATGGTTGGTAATATTGATGTGTTATCATGACCAACTAAGTGACGGGGTCAAAACACTTGACACAAAATGATGGCGAGCTTAAAATCATAATAACCATAATAATTCTTCGAGCTCAATTTTCGAATCTATATATTAGTCAAGTTTTGATATGCACAATATATTGTTTGATTTACTAATTGTTTTACAATACCCTTCTGGCAGGAGCACTCTCCTGCTACTTCAACTTGTTTTTCAAATCTTCGATTGTATTTAATACTTCTCTTTTAGTCGTTTGATGAATATGAAAGATGGACTTTGGTGGGCTATTTGTCATATTAAAATAGCTAGTTAACTTGTCACCAAGCTCTTTGGCAATTTTTTCACTAATTGTTAAGAAAAATCGTTCAGTGAGTTTGCTGTTCCACTTGGGCGTGCTGCATTATTAGAGTCCATGCAAAAGAATTCAGCATTTGATGACTTGATCCAGGGTGATGAATTATCTTTTACTTCATTTATTATTTTCCATATTTCGTGTGAGTTGTCCGCCGGTGTTTCCAATCTTCTGGAGTAGTATGAAAATTTAGCTTTTTTATGAGACGTTTTGATTCTTTTAGGGCTTGGTTATACGGATATTTAACTGCGTGATCTCCAGCGTTCTTTTTGTAAGCCTTTCTTTTGTTAATACTAGCCTCAATAACATTCTTTGTTATCCATGTATGTTGCCGACATCTGACCCCTGGTAGAATCATGCTTGGACTCTGTAATCATATTTTTGAGCTCCGTTTTCAGGTTGTCGGTTTATTGCAAGTTTCGTTTTGAAAAGATCCTTGTCTAAATATCTGAATAGTTTGTGAGTAGGTTTTTGCTCTCTGAGTGTTTGACCATGGACGACAATTTTGAGAACACGATGATCTAACTCCGGCCAGTTTGCAAGTGTTAATTTAACGTTTTCAGCAATTTTTTCTCATTTGTAGCTATGTGATCCAGGCAGGTAATTGAAGTCAGGGGAGTAATTTTGTCCTTATTGACAATGACCGCTCCATTTATTTCCAGGGTATCCTTTATTCTGGAGATTCTGCAATCACATCGATGTTTGTGTTAGCAACTTTGACTAGATTTATTTCAGTAGAGTATATTGCACCTATTACTGTGCAGAAGTCATGCGTATTGAGACGATTGGGATTATAGAAAGCACAGATTTTTAGTTTTTTTATCTGCGCAGGTTATTTCAATTATTATTATATTATATGTATCAGATGTTACCCTCTTTGTCAAGAAATTAATTGTATTTTTTATATAAATTGCTGTACCTTCTCTTCTTCCAGGCATGCAGGAAAAAACGGAGCTATATTCCGAAATATTGACATACTTTGCTTCTTCAGGATAGATCCATATTTTGTTTAGTATAATCAGATCCGTTTCAGGATTTTACTGCAGATAAATTTGAATATCACTCAAGTTGTGTCGTAGGCTTCTTATGTTGGCATAAAAGATGGTAAATTTGTCGCTTGATTGAGTTTTGTGATTAATAATCATCATCGAAATTGTATTCAGTACTCCTCTTAGCAATCACAATCCTTCTTTGATACTCTAGGCACTCTTACGAGTCTGCTCGATGTGAGTGATCAGCATTCTTATTATTACCCATACAATTGTAACAGTTCTCATGTGTGC
This sequence comes from Odontomyia ornata, assembly GCA_963969285.1. Taxonomy (NCBI): domain Eukaryota; kingdom Metazoa; phylum Arthropoda; class Insecta; order Diptera; family Stratiomyidae; genus Odontomyia; species Odontomyia ornata. Next base: position 142,663,689 of record OZ017740.1, read on the forward strand.
TTTTGCATTCCTTGAGCTAATGTTTTCCTCCACATTTCTCACAGTTTTGTTCTCCTTCGCATTTCGACATCTTATGGTTATATTGTCATGTGTATCTATATTTCAATCTATTAAGCAATTTGAATTCAAGTTCAAGTTCATTTCTTAAACTTGAATTCAAATCACAATTAAACTCAAATTACAATACTACAATTTAGAATCTTTCTTCACCTCAAACTTTTTCCATGTAATGTGATTCTTACATTCATCCCTTCATAAATCATTGTCGCGCGCAGAACCATATGCACATGTTAATGTTTGTTTTCATGCAATCCGAGCTGCGACCTTCCCCGTCATAACGAGGCGTGTATGAAAGCAAACATTGAAGCATTGCCCATATGGTTGATAAATGAATGAATGACCAACCATAAATTGGGTCAAGTATTTTCTTTCATTTTTATGAGGTGTGAGAAATAAAAAAGGAATTTAGAACCATGACATTTTCTTAGGGTTTTTATGAGTAATAATTTAGGTTTGGATGAGTAATAATTTAGGTTTGGATTTTGTTTAATTTTGAGTTTTGTAAATCAATATGCATATTGGATTGTGAGAAACTTTTTGTAAATCGATATGCATATTGAACCATAGGAATTTTAATGAGTAATAATTTAGATAAGCACTTGAAATTAATGCGTAATAGGATTTTGGCATGTAGGAATTATATAAATAGGAAGAATCGAAGAAAATGAAATTATTATTGATTTGGAATTGAACTAGTTAGTTTCTCTCTGCGTAATTACGCTGTCCAAATCTTCGCAATATATTGTTGTGCAATAAATTTGATTTCACCATCATGGTAACCATGGGGCAAGTGGATCCAAGTGTTCCTCGCCAAGTTTCACTGCGGCTAGACCGCTTGGTTAGGTAAACAGCTAAAACTTTCCTATATCCAAACATCCCGATCACCGCTTAAAACCTATTGCAGCGGAAACAAGGAGATGCCCGATGGCAAATCATTACATGGCGATCCTGCATATACGCATTTGGAGCTTGAATTAGAAGTAGATTTCGACTTGGAAGAATTCAACGCAATTTTTGAGAGGTGCTGCAAGCGCGCTGAGGAATATATTCCTGAACCAGTTGCCGAACAGAAACAGCCACCTTTACCATATATCCCGACGAAAATTGGCACTCCGGATTTCCGAGGACCAAAACCGCGTAGAATTGAGCCGTTTTTGAACAAGAAGAAACCAGAAATCAACATCCTGGAAACAATTCCCAAGAAGCGACGACCAAGAGGTGGTCATTGGACGAAAGTCAAGCGGCAACGAGCTGAGTTACATAGAGTAATAAAACTAGCGGTCGGAGAGCAGAAACAGGTACTGCAACAAAAACTTTTTGATCTCAAACCAGCAAGGAGATACTGGTCGCAATGGGAAACAGCTGCACCGTCAGCAACAGTTTCATGGAACAATACCAACAATCGATAACAACAGCTGCAGTTTTCTTCATTATAAGATTAGCTTTTTATATATATCATAGACATAATAAGCAATATGCAATATGTAGTCAAAATGCTCAATAGGAATATTAATGTTGAAACAGTTTATATCTTTATGTAGTCTTTTTATGTATCATGGAATAGAGAATATTCTATTTGATTTCCGCATATTTCTTTTTCTGTATTGATTTTATGGAGGAGCTAGAACTTTTAGTAGCAGAAAATGATAGGGCCTTGGCAAATTTGAAGAAAAGTGCAAAGAGTTTGTACACCTTTGAGACTCTTCAGACAAAATTGAAAAAATTTGAAGGACAGAAATGAAAAGGTGAATAGAATACTAAAAAGTTGTAGTGAAACAGACTGCAAGGTTCTAGACTTGAAGTTAAGATTCAGGGCACAATCATCCATTTTAGAAGGGGAAATTTTGCTACAATTAAGCAAGCAGGGTTTTTCAGAAGACAACGCCCAGGAAAACTGTATGACCGAAGATTTAGAAACCAACCCACAAGTGGCACAAGAAAGTCTCACCATGGCCGAATTCAATTTGGAGACAGCCATGAAGATAATCCCTGTTTTCGATGGAAAACATAAGGAATCAGACCCTTTTCTCAAAATTTTGGAAATTCTCTATACGACTTTGCCTGCAAATGCTAAAGTTAGCTTGATTGATTTCGTCACAAGTGTTAGGTTAACTTTGACCAACGTTTCTATAACTACGAGGTGTGTTCAAAAAGTATCGCGACGCCCGAGCACTTCAACAACAGACGAAAAAATTAATGAAGTGGAGAAAATGGTATTGGCCAATCGTCGAATCACCGTTAGAGAAGTTGCTGAGGACCTAAACATATCGATTGGCTCGTGCCATTCGATTTTTATCAACGATTTGGGCATGAGACGGGTCGCCGCGAAATTCGTACCAAAATTGCTCAATTGCGACCAAAAACAGCAACGCATGAACATTGCTAATGAGATGTTAAACTCTGTCCGCGACGAACCAAATTTGCTCCAGAGGGTCATAACTGGTGATGAATCGTGGGTTTATGGTTATGACGTGGAAACCAAAGCTCAATCATCTCAATGGAAGCTGCCGCATGAACCAAGACTGAAAAAAGCGCGCCAAGTTCGGTCGAATGTGAAAGTTTTGCTAACAGTTTTCTTCGATTGCAGGGGCGTGGTGCATCATGAGTTCTTGCCACAGGGAAGAACGTTCAATAAAGAATATTACCTGCAAGTTATGCGCAATTTGCGTGAAGCAATCCGCCAGAAACGCCCGGATTTGTGGGAGAACAAAAATTGGCTTTTGCACCACGATAACGCCCCTGCTCACACATCGTTGCTTGTGCGCGACTTTTTGGCCAAAAACAACACACTAATGATGCCGCAGCCACCGTATTCCCCAGATCTGGCCCCCTGTGACTTTTTCTTGTTTCCTAAACTGAAGAGGCCCATGAAAGGACGACGTTACGCTACGCTTGACGAGATAAAAACGGCATCGAAGGAGGAGCTGAACAAGATTAAAAAAAATGATTTTTTGAAGTGCTTCGAAGATTGGAAAAACCGTTGGCACAAGTGTATAATATCTCATGGGGATTACTTTGAAGGGGACAAAAAAGATATTCATGAATAAATAAATAATTTTTGAAAAAAATAAAACAAAATTCGCGATATTTTTTGAACACATTTCGTACATTTGAATCTCTCGAATCAGAGTTATCTTCAAAATTCAAGAATAACAAAACCGTCCCACAAATTCTCACAACACTGAGTAATACTACTCAGAAGAAATCTAGTGTTACTTCTTTCAAAGATAATATTTTAGGTCTAGTAGATGAACCTAACCAGTTGCAAGTACAAGAACTAGGAAGTCAAGTCACTCAGGCTGAGAGGAAGATTATCGGACGAATGAATGAAACCTACGCATTAACAGTCTTCAAGAATGGACTGAATGATCAATTAAGATATGCTATATTTTCTGCAAGACCTAAAAGTTTTACGGAAGCAGTGTCACTTGCTCAAGAACTGGAAAACACAGAGCCACAAGCTACGAACAGTATAATGCGTGTTAGTAATTATACAAACAAGAAAGTAAAGAGATATAATAACAACAATGATAGGAATACTGGTGATAATAAGAATTACAATAGGAATAATAGCAGTAACAATGGTTTTAATAATAGAAATAACTATAATAACAATGACAATGACAATAGGGATAACGGTTTCCGTAATAATAACCAGGGCAATAATGAATCTCGTAGGCGAAAAGGTCGGAGAAACAGCAACTACAATAATAACAATAATAATACTTACAATGCAAGTAGGAGAAACTTACATGTTGTAACCGACCAGGGAAACGCCCAGAGTTCCGGAGAGGACACAAAAGCCCTCCCGGTATTAAAAATTGGAAGTACGGAATGTAGGATATATAGGATAACCAATAATTGTACAAATATTGTAAGAATCTGGGGGGAGGGGAAATGTACGAACTTTTCGCGTGTCCCCCTCCCCTCGCGATTGGACCCCTTTCACCCGAAAATCTGACAAAATCAGGAATGTAGGCCTTTATGAGTACAACAAAAACAACAAATACATGAGAAGTCGAAATTCACTTAACTTTGTTAGTAATAGTATGATTTATCGATTTTATGTTTTCTTGAATAAAATATAAACGGTACCCTTAAAAATGAAATCCAGTACACAGATGACTATTTATAAAAGTAATCTATTCTGAAAGTTTCATAAAGATTGAATCATATTTAGCGAAGTTATAGCGGTTTGAATTTTCCCGTATTTCTATGGAACAATATGCACTGCATTTATTACTATGGCAACATATGGCTATGGAACAACATGCGCTTTTTACCGACTCAGACACTACAGTTTTGATAGGATTTGCATGAACATTTCAGGAATGATAGGTGTCATGTATATCTTTGAGATTCGGTTCAGCTAGTGGTATCAGTAATTGTAAAACAAAATAGTGGCTGTTTTAAATGCAAAGATTGAATAATTTTGAGTTATTTTTTCCTAACTTCAGCGTTTAAGGTGCATGCTTTGAACACTTGATTCAATTTAATGAATGACTGAAGATGAGTACCCACAATTAATAACCATAAGTGAAACAAGTCAAGAAGGCGGGAGAGAGCTCCTAGCAAAAAGGCTTTGTAACCATTTTAGGATTCGAAAAAATTGGCCATTAATCGATGATAACAGTACAGGAGAGTGGCCCCTGAAAAAAAATTCATCAAACGTAGCCAATATAAGTGTGAAATACAAGTTTTCATGGGAGCTTTTCAAAACAGTTCTTAAACAGTCAGTTTTTGCTTCAGTGGGGGCAAAGGGAGGAAATACATGAAACATGTGCTTCCTCCCTCGCGAATGGACATCTGAAATAATTATCAAGGGAGATATTTATGAGTATAACAAGAACAAAAACCTCAGAAGTTTAAATTCGTTCAACTTTGTTAATAATAGTATGATCCTCGTATTTCATATTTTCTCCAATAAAATCGTCTTTGACATGTTTCTTGATTTGATTCGATCTGGTGACTGCATTTTGTAAATTGAATACAAAACTCTTCTGACATGAGCGTAGGTCTGTTTACCCAACTTGTTTAATATGAATGATCGTATGTTTATTTCATTATAAAGAGAAAGATATGCCGTTAATTGTGAACGTAACATCAGGCAACCGACTACCACGACCACGCTTATAGGACTATATCCTTTTCATGAAATTTTCCATAGCTAAATCGCAAAATGGTTGGCTTATGTCCTCGATAGACTCACGAATTCCATCTTTGAAGTTTTGAATCGACGCTTTGCTGTTGGTGTAGACCTCTTCTTTCACGTGGCCCCAAAGGAAGAAGTCGCTAGGTGTTAAATCACAAGATCTATTCAAAATAACACCTCTTATTGGAAAACCCTATATATTGAATCGCAGTAAATTACCAATACGACGACACAAAATTGAAATACTTCAGAGGAAAATGTGAATACTAAATCCTACTTAGATGAAGGGTGTCATATTGTGCACATAAACTTCTTAAACTTGTGACTAAGAAACTATTGGGTTGTTCGATAATTCATGTCAGCTGGAATGTGGGGTGGTATGGAGTTAGTGCGATTTAGCACCTTAACTCCCTCATATCTGTGGGTACTACAGTACCCACTTACCTTCCTGAGCCAGTTTCAGTCAATATACAATTTTAGAAATAAATTTTTATGTAGTTATTTGGCGGATAGTTGGGTAATGTAAATCATCCTCGTTCCGAACAGTTCGAAGGAATGCCAGGGTACTATTATTATGGTTGTCTATTGTATCAAAAAGTTTCAGTGCTCTGTCACGTACGTATTTTTCAACTGTCTCAAGTCGTAGGTCCTTGTATATGTCCGTGTTCCTAATGTACCATGGAATTCTTAAGATCTTTCGAATAATTCTATTTTGGAAGGACTGGAGTGCTTTTTTGTTAGTCTTTGTCGTCTGGTAGAAAGCAGTACTACCGTAAAGTAGCGTCGGTCGTATAATTTGTTTGTAGATGAGCAGTCGATTTTTAAGGCTAAGTTTTTTAGGTTCAATGAGTGGGTATAGTTTGGAGAGAAGTCCAATACAGTGTCCTCGTTTATTTTGTATATGTTGTCTCCATGTCAGGCCTGTGTCGAATGTAAGTCCAAGGTATTTAGCTGTTGGTGTCCAGTCTATTGTTTCATTGTCGACGTTTAGTCTCAGTGGAGTTTGTAGTGGTTTTCTTGTGATGAATATGGCCTGTGTTTTATCAGAATTAAGTCTAATCTTCCATTTGCGAAAGTATTCCAATAAAATGTTTATCGATCGTTGCAAGTTTGAGGTGATGACTCTTGCCTGTCTTGCTGTAACAAATATACAGGTATCATCAGCGTAGAGTGATAATTTTACTTTTGGAGGCAGTGTAGGAAGATCTGCAGTAAATATATTATATAGGACCGGTGATATGGGCGAGCCCTGAGGAACTCCAGCATCAATTGGTCTCAGGCTTGAGAGTTGTTTGTCAATTCTGACACGGAATGATCTGCCTTCCAAGAAGGAGCCAATTATTTGAGTGAGCTGCAATGGCATATTAAACTGATGCATTTTGAAGATAAGTCCTGCATGCCAGACTTTATCAAAGGCCTTAGCTATGTCAAACATAACTAAGCCTGTTGAATTCCTGCGATTAAAGCCTGTTCTGATATGTTGGACCACTCTAACCAGCTGGAGCTCAGTAGAGTGTTTGGCTTTGAAGCCATATTGTTCTTCCGGTAGAATATCTTTATCAGATATAACCTCATAAAGTCGATGCAGAATCACCCTTTCCGCAATTTTCGACAGCGAAGAGAGGAGACTGATGGGTCTCCAGTTTTGTGGAAATTGTGGGTCCTTTTGAGGTTTTGGGAAGACAATAATAATCGCTGATTTCCATATTTTGGGATACCTTCGCAAACGGAAGATCGCATTAATAATGTCAGTAAGTGTTTGTAGAATATTATCTGGTAGCCAAGAAATCATAGTGTTAGTAATAGTGTCGTATCCAGGTGATTTATGTTTGTCGAGTGTCTGTATAATGTTTTTGATTTCGTCTAAGTCTGTTGGTTTAATCCTGTCTTCGTGTTGAATGTTATTCATCAGGAGTCTGTTGACAGAAGATTCAACTCTCTCCTCAGTTTCCAAGTCCTCCTCATCCGAAGTATTTTCGCGGAATTGAGATTCGAGGGAATCTGCAAAAGCCTCTGCCTTACCTGCATCGTAGAATTGCATACCATTCGGACCATGAATAGGCGGTACCGCAATCTTACAGTTTTTCCGAAAATATTTGGTCATTCTCCAGAAACTGGCACACCCAGGCTCGAGACTCTGCAAAAAGCTCTCCCATTGCTCGTCTCGGAATACCCTTATTTTATCACGGATTTCATTTGTCATCCGAGTAGCGTTTATGCGTAGCGTAGGGTCACCTGTAAACCTAGCTCTCCTCCGAACTTGATTCCTTCTCCTGATCAGTTGTTTGATATTCTGAGGGAGTTCATAGGGATTCGTTTCCCTTCTCGGAGTTATGACCGTGTGGTCCTCTTTTGCCTGTATAATTTTCTGAGTTATATTCTCAATGATATTGTCGATGTCGTTGGCCGTTTCCGGTGATAGAAAATTAGTTTTATTGGCCAATGCGACTTTAAACGCTTTCCAGTTGGTAGTTTTCTTTTCCTGCATAGGAACATCAATAAAGATGTTTTCTATGAGGAAAAGGACTGGTTTGTGGTCGGAAGACAGTTCGTCGAGGACATTTAATCGAACATTTGGTGTGATATCACGTGATATTCCTATGTCCAGCATAGAGCCATGTCTGGATCCGTAGTGTGTTGGCTCATTGGGGATATGCAGGCTGAAGTGGTTGGCTGTGATGAATGTATTGAGCTCGGTCCCAGCTTTATTGTTTCTCACAGCTCCCCAAAGGCGGTGTGTGGCATTTAGATCTCCTGCAATGAAGATAGGGCCTTCAAACGCAGTAAGTAGTCTGAGATCATCTGCAAGATTTCTATTTGATGGAGGATTGTAAACAAAAATCACAATGAACTCCAGAAAATCAGTTCGCACCTTGATTATTGTGGCCTCTAGTTTCTCAAGTGTGGGTGTATTGATGAGATAATGACTCACGTTTCGTCTCACGAGAATGGCCGTTCCGCCTCCCCTACCCGTCATTCTATCATTTCTGTACATGATGTAGTTGGGGATGCGGAATCGTCTTCCAGGCTTCAGAAAGGTTTCTTGTATCATGATGATATCATATTTATGATCGAAAATGAATTGTTGAAATTCACCGGTATGCTGAGGCAAGGAATTCGCATTCCACGTCAGAATTGAAACGTGATTCATTAAACTCATTAGTGTTTAGTGTTGATGACATTTTGAGATGCAGCAAACATGGTTTGTATCATGTTTGCCATCATCTCTTGCATCATGTTTTGGACTTGTGTCTGTATTTTGGCAAACATTTGGTCCATATTATTAGTTTGATTTTGTATGCGTGGGGGAAGCTGTGTCGTGGTTGTTTGTTTTTGTGCTGGTTGTGTAGGTTGGGCCGCAGCAACCTGTGCGAACGATCTTCTCACATTCTTTGGATTTCTGGGACAACCCCCGTAGCTTGCTGGATGCTCTCCACCACAGTTTACACATTTTGCTTTCTCTTCTATTTTCTTCGGACAGTTCGAGAAATGGTGAAGCGAATCGCATTTAACACATCGAGACTGTGCATGACAATTGCTGGCAGAATGTCCAAATTGTTGACAGTTGTGGCACATACCCTGGCCCGTACGAGGACGCTGTGCTTCCACGATGCACATAAGATGGCATACAGATTTTATATTGTATATATTTGTTTCGGTTTTTGGGAGGAGAACCTTGACGACTTTAGAGAGACCTTCCCTCATTTTAATGTAGTAGACTTCAATTGGGTTGAAGCCCTGAGATTGTAAGTCTTCTTATATCTCTTCAGCTGAAAGGCCATACAGACCCCTGATGACAACATTCAGCTGTCTATCTTCTGGCAGTATGTAAGTGTGGTATTGCAGTTCATTTTCTGTTAGTGCTTTGGTCAGTTGTCTGTGATCTGTGGGTGTAGTTGGTATAATTTGTATTCCCAGGTAGACTCTTTTCGCGGATGTGTATGAAATGTTTTGTGTTTTCATTATGTTCAGTGTTTGGGACCATTTTGAGGGCTCTCGTAAAATGATCGGGACTGTTTTTGATTCTTGTGTTTGTGTTGCGGGTTGTGTGTTTGTAGTGTTTGGTACTATTGGCTTTGGTTTGGGTGTGATGGCCATTTCTTTGAATACCGTAGCTGGTTTTGGTGGTGGAAGGGCAGGGAAAATCTCATCCTCTTTATCTTTGTTATTCTCGCAGTCAACTTCCATCTCACTCTCTGTAGTAGTTTCACATGTGGAACTTGACTTGGGAGGTGAAGACGCCCTCACCTTTCGCTTTTTCATCCGAGGGCTCTCTTTTTTGGATTTTCCGTTGACCTTAGCCTTGTCCTTGAGCAATAACACTAGTTCCGCATTTTTCGCAGCTAGCAGCTCATTTTTGTTTCGCTGGTCGGCCAGCTCAGCATTAGTTTTAGCGAGTGTCTCTTGTGTTTGTAACAGCGTTACAAACACTTGATCCAACTTCAGCATTATGTTGTCAAGCTGGGCGACCAACGAAGCAATTTGCTCATCTTTGTCAGCAGGTATGTCACGTCCGGCAACCACGCCACCGTCCGTCGACATCCTATCCACCAAAAGGGAACTATCTATATATTATAAGATCCGCCAAATAACTAATTTTCAATAAAATTCAGAATTTGCAAAAATATAATAAGAAAAATTGACTGAGGCTGACCCAGGTCAGCAAAGGAATACCAAGTACTCACCCAGAGTCCCGGTATTCTATCTTCTTTCTTCTTATTCGCTCTATCTTCAATTTCTTCCTATCTTCTTACTCGCTCTATCTTCTTCTTACTTGCTCTATCTTCTTCTCTTTCACTCTATTTTCTTCTATTTCGCTCTATCTATCTGCTGTCTCGCTCTAACTTCCACTCTCCAATCTTCCCTCTCGCTCTACTTCTCTCCTATTCGCTATCTCCCTCTGCCTTCGACTTCCTTCTCTTCCAATCTTCTGTCTCCTTCTTATCTTCTGTCTTCTTCTTATCTTCTGCCTCCTTCGTATCTTCTGTCTCCTTCTTCTACCTCCTAATTCTTCTATCTTGCATGTACTTTTACTCTTCCGTCAGCACGTCGACTTTATTATTTGACTTGACTTGACTGATTGGTATAATTCATGTCGTGAACCGCATGTTATTATATACTTTTTAAAGATTGTGTAGTAATCAAGCAGTCACACTAGCCAACTGCTCGAAAACCGCATAACACTGTTTCGAAATTTCAGCTACAGTTTGAAAAATTTAGCTACCCAAATTTAACTTTTTGGGAAGTTATAGAATTTTAATTTTTATTATAAACAAAAATTTATATTGTTTCTTTTTCATTCTATTACACGTAAATTTTTTCTTTGCATTATATTCGTTACAATATTTATCCTTTTATTATGATTTCGATTTTCAATCTATTATTTATTTTATTAACTAAATTTTAAAAATCTGTAAATTGAAATTTCGGACATGGAAACACTGATTTAGTGCATCACATCCAAGTATTGCATTAGCGAATGCAATCTAACCTGTCTGAGCGAGAAGCTTGGAAATTTACTGTTGCGATACGGAGAAGTGAACAACGGACAGAAAAGACACAAAATCTGTTATCAATCTTCACGGGGAACACTTCGCGACGCCCAAGCATGTGTGTACGGATTAAACTTAAAGAAACATCTCATTGAACTCTCACGGAAAACGTTTTTAGAGCCATGTCTGCTCGCAACCTAACCTGTCGCGCAACAAGTTTGGCAAATTGATATCATTTCCGTCATTTATTAAGTGAATTCACTCGATTGTTGCTTGTTAAGTGTTCCTACTGAGGTATTATCTATTTTGTGCGTGAAAGATTTCGAAAATTCCCCGAGGCTGCGGCGTAAAGCAAACTCCCCTCAGGGATGGACGAACCGCCGCTGCAACACTTTCGTTTGTTTCGCTGATTGTGCGTTATTTTCACGTTCAACTGCAGTGATTTCTTGTGTGCTGCATGTTTTCAAATCAATTTTTTAGCTTTTCATGTGACCGCCATGCCGAGCCAGTAGTGATCTGGTGCGAAATTTGGCACCCCTGTGTGGAAATGAACGGTTAGCGCCTTAGAATACTATAATTGTCAACAAACGGATCAGTGGGCCTGCTCGAGATTGTGCACGTGATGTGAGGACTGGGATATATGAATTCGGGAGCACGTGATTGAGCAAGGCAGAACGTTATTTTGACTTGTCGTGTGTCGCAGAATTTTCGTGTTATATGTCCGCTAAGTTGTCAAAAATATAATTTTAACGGTGAAAATCGATTTCAAAAGCTGTCCGACAATCTTGAACGTGAAGTTTATAAGCGAATATGTGGATTAAGTGCACACTGGACGATTTTTCGCGGGGTGCTTTTAACTGGCAAGTTCCAGTGGATGGAGTAGTAGCCCCCTTTTTGCCATTTGATGCACACTAATGCATGCGTGTGAAGGTTCTGTATGAAATTTGCCTATAGAAATTGTTGAACAATACGCTGAATGTGCGACTTGTTTACTCACTCAAACACGTCAAAGGAAAATTGATGTTTCCATGAAATGCCCGAAATTCTTTTCCAGGACGAAGTAACTCGATTATGAATATTATAGAGGCAATAACTTTATTTTTTTTTTGGTGGTAGGGAGGTGAAGGCATTTATGCCCGCCTAGTCTGGCAGTGTGGGACTCCCATGGAGGATACCCTTGGACTACCCACTAAACACCTCCCCTGTCAATCTGAGAACCTAGCCTGGAACCGTTTGACACATTACTTCGGGCCAGGTCTCGTTTTGTTACGCCGTGGGGCGCCTTCAAGCTGGGGAGTCCCTTTCCTAGCGGGAGGGGAGAGGGGAAGAGGAATTGCCAGAAGAGCGATCCCCCAGCCCCAGTGCCTCCGGCTGCTGTGAGTCCCTTTTATCTTTTAAGACTGCCCGAGCATAATGTGCCACCTGGTTCCATTTGTCAACCGATTCGAGCATCACCGCAACTATATTATCCAGGGTGAGCTCTCCCGTCTCCCTGTAGAGTTCCCTTCGCAGCCTGGCCCATATGGTACACGCAAAAAATGTGTGACAGGCATTGTCCTCCTCTCCTGGGCAAAACCGACAATCGGGAGACCGTGACTTGCCGATCTTGTGCAGGTATGACTGAAAACACCCGTGCCCGCTCAAAAGCTGGGTCAGATAGAAGTCAGTCTCACCATGCCTTCGATTCAGCCACGGTCTCACATCCGAGATGAGGCGCGCAGTCTACCTTCCCTTCGTGCAATTCCTCCAAGACTGCTGCCAATCGTTGAGCGAGCGTTGTCTCTCCTCGCGGACAACCATCTCCCTCGCATCCTCGTTTCGGCGCAGGTAAATAGCGTGGCGCTCTCTAGCAAGGAGGGCGATAAGTATCACGCCTGCAATAACTCTCACCGGTGAATCAGAGACTGTCGGATACGAAGATGCAATCCTCATCGCCAAACGTTTTCGGTATAGCTCATTGCTGAGAGTGTTGCCCCATACTTCTGCTCCGTACAGTAGCACTGACCCTACAGCACTCATCAAGAGGCGTCTTCTTGGTGGGTTGAGTCCCCCTACGTTGGCCATAGGTGGTCGATTCAGAGCCAATACTCCCGATAACTTTATTGAACATTGTCATATGGTCATTAACTGAAAATAAGCACTAGTAGCACAAATATATCAATTGCCGGAGCGCGGGTCCAACGCCGTTTTGTCGCAAAAAATAAAACGTCGATATTACACTGAATAGTGCGTGGTGAAGTCACACGTAGTCGAGGACGTGGAAATGCCGGATGGGATTGAGAAGTGGATGTCATAATATCCGAATGAATGCGATACTGTTTTTTTTTTTTTGAAGCAATGTTGAATACGATGGTGTTTGCCAGAGATAATTGGCTAAAAGGAAATAGGATGATGTTTCCAGATAGTGGAATATAAGGATGAGGAAAAAACATTAATTGATAGAGCGATGTTTATGCGTTTGATATGATCTTTATTCGAAAAGTAGCTATAAATAAACAAATTGTTGACGTAGTTGACCCAAAGCCATTTGTCTCGATACCTTATTTGATTAAGGAAGTTTATGTATACACTGTGCAAAATTTTGATTTGGAATTTTCCTCCCCATTTCAATTAAGTTTCCAGACACCATCCCCATCAGCAGCTTTATTATTTTCATATTAACATACAAATTTTATTGAATATTTATTATAATTTTAATCGTTTATAAAAATATTGTTTTTTAAAATATTAGAAAAAAAAACTATTGCACGTTGCATTTAAAAAAAAAGAGGGGATGAAAACTTTTCAATCCCATCAACAAAACGCAAAGAAGTGGGAACCATTTCGATCGTTCGTAGATTATACTTTGTAGCCCATGGCAAAACGCACCTTCGTGCATAAACAAAAATTGTCATTCATTTGAAGGAGTAATGCAATTATGTTTTTTCTTTTATAAGCGGCTAATGGGAAAATTTCTGACTTATAAATATTTCTCATGGTAGTGTTAGTAATATGATATTTGATGTGTTGACCCAAAACTGAATGTACCTAGAATTTGAATGGATTTATCAGTTGTTAAATAAGGCAGGCAGCAAAATATTATTTCCACATTGATAAGTTTTCTCCTGCGTTATTTTGTTTGCAGGAAGCGAAGGCCCGAAAGAGGCTGTAGTGCTACGAAGAAGAAGAAGAAGAAGAAGAAATTGGTCATGTGGCCATATTTCTCATTTAATGAAAAAAATCATGGAAATTATGTTTGTATGAGTTTTCACTCTAATGGTAAATATGTGACCACTTCTTTATTTGGATCTTGATCCAGTTGGAAAAGTGCGAGGGAGCATCGCTCCTACCTGGATGCCCCATTCTTATTTGTGGGGCCAAGAGTGTCGTCGGTAACGACGAAGTCTGCGCTCAATTCCGTCTGTTTTCTCCCGGAACAGTTTGTTACTGGCTACAGAAAAGTTCAACCCATAGTAGGTTACAAGTTGTTTAAAAATGAACTTGAAAATGGACAACCCAGGAGAGCATTTTCGGCATATTTTATTGCTTTACTCCCGAAAGGTTAAAAATGTGGTGCAGGCTCGAAAGAAATTGTGTGAAGCTTATGGCGAACATTGCCTTACTGAACGTCAGTGTCAGCGTTGGTTTGCTCGCTTTTTTCTGGAAATTTCAATTTGCAAGATGCACTACATACTGGTCGCCCAACCATTATTGGTGATGGCAAAAAAAAAGGCGCTCATCGGAGCTTACCGGCGTGCGACAACTCAAGAGATAGTAGAGGAGCACCACATAGCGAATTCAACCGTTTACTTGCACTAACAACAGTTTGGATACATAAACAAACTGGGTATTTGGGTTTCTCACGAATTAAAGGAAATCGACGTCACCAAATGGATTAATATATGCGAATCGTTGCTGAATCGTAACCAAAACGACCCATTTCTAAAAGAATCATATCGGGTGATGAAAAAATTGATTGCTTACGATAGCTAAGTCCGAAAAAGATCATGAACTTAGTAAGATGAGCCCCCACAATCGAAATCCAAAGCCAATATTCCTAGAAAGAAGATAATACTTTCTGTGTGGTGGGATTACAAGGGTATAGCCTACTTTGAGACCAAACTATTGATTCGAATGTCTACTGTCATCAACTATCGAATTTGAACGAAGAAACCAAGAAAAACGCCCCAAACTGGCCAACCGTAAAGGCGTGATGTTCCATAATGATAATGCCAGACCTCAGACATGTTTGATAATCCGTGAAAAATTAATGGAGCTCAATTGGGAACTGATGCCACATCCACCCTTTAGCCCTGACAGCACCATCAGACTATCATTTGTTTCGCCCGCTTCAAAACCATTTGAATGGTAAAACTTTCGATTCCGATCAGGTTGTTAAAAATGAGTTAGACAAGTTCTTCGCTGCTAAGAACCAAGGCTTCTTCGAACATGGACTTTTTCAATTTACCGAAAGATGGCAAAAGGTCATCCAACAAAATGGCCAAAGTAAATTAAACATTAATCAATGATATCATTGGTTGGTGTCTTGGGAACTACTTTCTCAATCGTTTCCAACGTCAGCTTCTCTAATTTCGACAAATAGAGATCTGTTTGATCGTCAGTTAGATTTTTGTTATTAGGAACCATTGAGCAAGCATCGTCATCATCAGAAGGAGGACATTGCTTCTGGTACTCTCGATTAAATTTCTTCTGAAACCTTCCCCAGTCTTTTTTTTTTAATTCAACCGATGGTTTTCATGTTGAACTGAAATGAGGAAGGCATCATCCCGTTGACGATTGATTTCCATTAAAATTGTGTTATGGTCGCTATCGTAAGGAAGCACCTGCAGTTTCCGTTGAGGACTATCAAAGCTGAATTCAAGTCTTGCGTCAGCAATGCAGAGGTCCAAATATGAATTTGTCCTAGGGTATGTTGGGAACTCCGACTCATATATTTTGCACCTGTATGCTTGGCATTCAGGTCACCGGCAAAAATGTAATAATAATGCAGCCTGTTCAATTCGAGTATTTCAAACAAGGAATTGAGCTCCTCCTTGAACTTGAAAACATTTCGACCAGTTGCATAGGCAGAGATAACGAAGAGGTTATCCCCACCTGGCAGTGAAATTTTGATGACGGACACTTCAAGAAATTCAAAGTTTTTGAATTCGACTTTTTAAAATTTTGGAAACAAAAGGGTCTTCTAATCAATATCCCGGTGCCACCTCCCCCATCACCGTTTACCCTATCGTTTCTTACGAATGCAAAATCTTTGAATTTCATGGAGTGCCATGAATTGAGGTGAGATTCAGTGAGAAGTATGATGTCAGGCTGTTGCTTAGCAATAAATTCAAGGCGATAGTCACGTCGATGTATAGCAACGATAGAGTTGACGTTGATCGATATGAGGCGAAGCCTATCCATGGGAATATGACTGGATGACAAGTTATTATCAGGCACTTGAAAGACCTAAACGCTGAAAAGCAAGGTTTATTTTTGAATCTTGTTTGTCGATTCTCTCGGATAAAGAATTAAGTTGCTGGTAAATTTTGAGAGCGGCTCATTATTGGCGCTTAGATTATTTACATTATTTTCAGCATTTTCTGCTGGTCATCTAGCGGCGAGTGCAAATGATACTCCAGGCCTGACGAAGTTGGAAGGTATGAAATTACGGTGTACTTGTGTTTGCTTTGGAGCAAATTTAACTTTTGCATGTTGATATCCGGAGCATCCTTACCAAAACACCGCAGTTAACGCAGTATAATTTTTCTTTAGGCTCCGTCTGAGCCAATTTGCACTCACCGGGAGCATGAACGTCTTTACATTTGACGCACCGATAGTGCATGGCACAATTGGTAGCCGAATGTCAAAATCTTTGACACCGGTAACTCTTTTCTGGGGGCGTTCTCACCTCACCACTCTGAAATTCAAGCACCTTATTTGTTGAATGACACTTAGACTGCTCTTATTTGCAATTTGTGCCAGGTAAAGTGATAAATTCTTCCTTTCTACGGTCGACCTTCTTGTCGCAAAGGCTTTCACTGAAACAAATTTAATATCTGGCGCAGCTTCTTTGAGCACCTGAAGAAGATCGACCGTATCCTCTCCGCAGTCCAAACTCCTCAACGAGAAGGTGTGATTCTTCTCAGGTGAAATGTGGAACCTCCCCAGAATTTAGCGCATCCTTCGTTGACTTGAAATCAACCAGTGATTTCGTCCTTATAGTTAATTTTTCGGCATTAACTGTTTTAATCTCGAAATTGGCTAGTTTATTTTCGACTGCCAATAGCCGAACCATATCTTTTCCGCTTTGTCCGAACACGTTTATTGGCGGAACCTTTTTCTGTCTCTATTTCAGAGGAACCAGCAGAACTGCGGGCTGATTTTTCTCCTTATTTTTATTTTTAAGGGTTTTGTAAAATAATTTTATAAAACCCAACTAAATTCGCGACCTGGCTGTCCGTCTGTGTGTCACAGCAGTTTTTCTCGCAAAGTGCTTAAGCTAGAAATACCAAATTTTACATGTGGGTGTAAAGTGGTGCTCTCTTGAAAATTCAATTACAAAAAAAATTTATGAGGTATTTAAGGGGGATCTCCCCATATAGGGGAGTTGCCCCAAAAAAAAATTCATCAAAGGTAGTCAAGATGGGTATCATATGAAAGGTCTTAATGAGAACTTTTCAAAACAGGTCTTAAACTTCAGGGGGCGCACACGAAGGGGAAATACACGAAAAATGTGTGTTCCACCCCCGCGATTGGACACCTGTGATCCGAAAAATCTGAAAAAACTAGAGGTAGATGTTTATGAGTACAACAACAACAAATACCTTAGAAGTCGAAATTCGCTCAACTTTGTTAATAATAGTATGTGATTCGAATTTTACATTTTCCCCAATAAAATCGTATAGATACCCTTAAACTCATTAAAACTCGATATTTAAGTAGTAACACATAAGGGCTAATACTCTGCAAGTTTGATGAAAATGGAATCATATTCGAGATAGTAATAGCCATTTGAAATTTCTGCAATTACAACAACAATAACACACGGTTTTGGTATTTTATGGACTTCCCATCGGTTCAGACACTGCAATTTTGATTTGATCTTCTTGAAATTTAAAGATAAGATTTATAACAATACATATTTTTTGGAATTCATGATTTGAGTGATTTTTGTTAGTTTGGAACAAAATGGCGACCGTTGAAAATGAAGGAACAATGGAATTCCTTTTAAACGTGCACATCTTGACATGTTTCTTGACTTTATTTGTTGCTAGTGGCCGTATTTTGGAGAGGTTGGGTACAAAACCCTTCAGACATGAGCGTAGGTCTGTCTACCCAACTTGTTTAAATACTGAATAAAATTTAAGTCATTATCTTGATTAGAATTACCTTCGATGTTTTCTTCAATTTCCATTTCTTCGGTTAATCTCTCCAGCGCTGCAAAATAATTTTGACCCTCGTTGGTACCACCAGCACTTAGAACTTCTTCTGGATTTGCTTGTTTTGCGCTTTTCTTCGCCTTTGTTACCTGTTGCCATTGATTTTGCGGCTGCGTCTTTTGAGGCTTTATCCCTTTCTCGAATAGATCCTTGAGGGACTGTATCTCTAGCCTTAGTTCATCATTTTCTTTTTGCAATTTGGCGATTTGTTGATTGTCCACTATTGTTTGCAGCTTGCATCCTCCATCTGCGGAGATTTCTTCGTTGTGTTTTCTCTTGGTGATTATCGCCAGTTTCGTATTCGTCGTTTGCTCAGGTTGCCCAAACGGTGGGAACCCGTCGGGCTCCTCCATACCAGCGGCCATGAAGTTTTCTTTGATTCTTGGTTTTTCTTTACCCACGGAAGTAAAAAATATTCGGTAGAAATTTCCTGAGTCGATTACTTCGACAATATAAGTTTTTCCCGATAAAAATTAACTTCGGACTGACAGTTTTTAAAAGATTAATTTAATTTTTGAAAAATTTTGACAGGAGCAATTTATAAGACGTCTATATGCAAAGACTGCTATGATCCATCCTTATCCACACTTGACATTAATTAAAAATTGTAGTAATTGCGTCAATTTATAATGATTTTCTGCATCATACTGACGAAAATCATTAAAATTTAAATTGGTTTAATATCTCGGGTGACAGTTAGCATTTTAGCTTTATCTAATCCTAAGCAAGAAACACTATACTTACCTCATAAAAGGACTGAAAAAAACGAATATTTAATCTTTTGATTTGATATGGAAACCACCATCTTAGCTGATAAATAACAAAATTCGTTTTTTAAATAATTTTTAGTATATTTTTTTTCATTTATCTTTCTCATTTTCGGTTTTGCAAAAAAATCAAAACATCTTTGGTTCAGTAACAACAAAAGTTATACAATACGTTTTAAAAAAGTAAAATTTAAAGTCGAACATTTTTATCAGTTGGTTATAATACACATTTTCCCTTAGCATTTTATTATTATTTTTCTATAGCATTATATGTTAATTTTATTCTCGTAAAAAAGGAAATAATACTTAAACTAAATACATTATGTAGACGATAGATACAGAGTGTATTATTATGATAACTAGATATTTTTGTTACGATATGCTTTTAACTAAAGAACGCTTAGATCATACTCACATATGACGAGACTTGACGCTATTTATTGAATTTTGAATGTAAAAAGAATATCTTAAACTAAACCTGATACTGGTCTGGAACAGAAAATTCATCCATTCAATCATCGAATGGATTCAACCATTTTTAGTGTATGATGTCATTTTCCGACAAAAATTTGGGAAAAAGGGTACACGTTAATTTACAATTGGTTTGTTCACTTCCTCGGAATGACAACTTATTTGAATGTTGCATCCGTTGTTTTCGTTTAAATACGTTCTGGTAATTCTTTCGATCGTATGTATGCTAATTTGATTATATACACGTAAACTGCATATAAATATATGACATTTATATTGTTTAGTTGTTTTTTTTTTCTTGTTTTGGTAAGCAATGACATACTCTATTGTTTAAATTATATTTAATCCGGGCTAGATTTTAGTTTTTTCCATAGCTGTTTGGTTTTATTATGCGGAATTACCTTTGCGAAATTGAATTTGCTCAATAAAATTTGTGTGGAATCAAAGGTTGCTTGCAGAAACACATATGTAAATGCAATTTTGGTTTGAACTATTGTTTGACTTTTGGTTAAATGGAAATCATCTGCACCATAATGGCAGATAAAGAGGTTTTAATTTAAACAAGACATGTAAAAAAGATATTTAACGGGAACTTGGAAATTTGTCGTGAAATTTGCTTTTGACTTACAGATACAAATTAGCGTTACTGTACAATAATTTTTTTTTATTTCATAATATACATACACAATGTTTTACGTAATTACGCTTATCCGAGGGTACAGTTATTGTTAATTTTTCCAATGAAGTTTTTATCAACAAGATAGACATTTCAGAATTTTTTTATTACTTGCAATCGTCGTATTAAGTTATTTTAACTTGAAGTATGTTTTTTGCTAATTTTTTCCTTCTTAAGTACAAATGTAGTTTTTTTGTTAGATATAACACAGTTTTTAATTATTATCAATATTTAACTATTACCTAGAGTTAACCTACGTATAGTAATAAATATCTAACTTTTTCTTAATTAGTTACACTATCACAAAATTGTTTCTTTCCTCAGCGTTTACGGTTTACTTTTACAGTTCACTTTCTTCTTCTCCTGTTGATGATATATTACACAGTAGAAAACGAAATACATCATGATATAATCTCGCTTTCCTTGCATAAAGGATAACAAGCTTAACAACAAGAAGAAAAGTCTTGTTCATATTAGATGCCAAGTTATAAGTCTTGATACGATGTCGAACCGTTTATTTCGCCTGGAAAAAGAAAAGAAAAATAATTATTGGCATCGAATTACGTGGAACCCTTTAAAATTGGGATTCTGAATGATTAAATTACAAAATCAAAATTCATTCATGAATTGAATTTAATTATAATTTTTCGGGCTGGTATATATGAAAAGCTGAAAGCAGTATTCAATTATTGTTGTCAACATGTTTAAGGTTTTATAGGGAGAGAGGTATCAATTTAACTTTTTGTTACAAGAGTTAATTCAGTATTGTGTCAAATTAAAGTCATAGATTACTTTTTCCTAGAGGATCAAAAGGCCGATATTTAGGAGTGAATTTCGTTATTCTTTTGCATTTTTGTTTTCATTTACAAACTAAAATGTAGGATTTGATTTCATTACATTGACCGACCCCAGAAATTTCACTTTTAAAGGATAAAAATCAGTCACCAAGAAGCTAATCCGGTGAATATACGAGGGCAGTCGGGTAAGTACTTAACCAACAAAAGTTGCGATTTATTTCTCAACATAATCTCTTCTTAGGTCGATATACTTGACCCAGCGATGCTCCAACTTCTTTAACCCATCTGAAAAATACGTTTTGTACGGTCAAAGCAAAACTTCGAGTCCGATTTGACTGAAACAGTAGTCCTCGTCTACGAGGATATACAACATGATATATGATAGTGGCGACATCGGGCGGTGAGGCCAACTACTTATCAGACTGCTCTCCTAAATAGTGGATTGTGTGCCTAAATGTGCCTAACGCCAATTTTGGAAATTAGAATGAGAAGAGAGATTCCTAGCTTTTCTGCAAAGTAGTCCTTCGTGGCGGCGATAGCCTCCTCTTTCGACTCAAATTTCTGACCGGCGAGTGACTTTTTCAAGTTCGAAAACAAAAATAATTCGCACGGGGGCAAATCTGGAGAATATTGTGGATGGGGTAGCAGTTCGTAGCACAATTCGATCAATTTGGTCGTGAAAACGGCGGAGGTGCAAGCCGGTGCGGTAGCACATTTTTCTTCGCCAAATGGGGCCTGTTTTCTGCAATTCGGCGTCAAATCGACCCAATAATCCGGCATAGTAAAGCCCTCTGGCCGTTTTGCCCTTCTCCAGGTAGTCGGTGCAAATCACACTTTGTAAGTCCAGCCGATAGGACAATCTTCGCCTTCTTCGGAGCATGTTTGCCGATTGAAGTCTACTGTTTCGACTGCTCCTTGGTGTCTGATGTGTACCAATGGGGCCATGTTTCGTCGACGGTCACGAAACGACACAGAAATTCCTTCGGATTACCTTAAACAGTATCAAACACTACTCTAAAGTGGTCTCACGGTTGCGTTTCTGTCCGGAATGAGCAAACACGGAACCCATCGCGCCGGCAGCTTTCTCATGCCCAAAATTTCATGCAGTATATGATCCACGCTATCTTTTGAGATGTCTAGTGTCTCAGATATCTTGCCCACCTTCAATCTGCGGTCTGTGGATTTTGATCACGTTATCCTTCATGGTAGCCGCCTTCCGGGCACCTGGGCGTGGCTTATCAAAAACCGAAGTGCGACCACGTTGAAACTCATTAAACCAATTTTTTACGGCCGCCATCGCAGGAGCAGAGTCACCGTACACAACATCCAAGCGCTCTTTGATTTCGCTACGCGATTTCCCTTCCAAAATCAAGAATCGAATCACCAACAAATATTGTCTTTTCTCCATTTTTCTTAAAAACCGCGGACACGCCCGCTTCCACACACGGTCAAAGCGAAACTTCGAGTCCGATTCGACTGAAACTTTGACAGTAGCCGTCTACGAGAATGTACTACACGATATATGATAGTGGCACCCTCGGGCGGTGAGGCTAAGTACTTTTCAGACTGCCCTCCCAAATATTAGATTGTATGCCTAGATGTGCCTAATGTCAATTTTTGAAATTAGAATGAGAAGAGAAATTCCTAGCTTTTGTCGAAGTTAGGTCCACCTGATTAAACATAATTAGGAAATTATCAATCCAACTACAAAATAAGTAATATAAAGCATAATAAATTCAAGAATAAATAAAGCTAATTGAATAGAAAAAAAAAACAATATTAATAAAGTATCAAGTGCTAAGGAGAAAGTCACGTAATGTTTTAGTTTTAAAGCAATTAAAGAATGTGGCAGGGGATCCAGCTGAAGTTCATTGTAGTGGCGTGATGCGCCTACTATAAGCGAATAAAAATAAACATCGCTTCGTGCAAAGGGCACGATGAATATGTCGGCCGAATGTGTTCTTGAGGTGGGACCTATATAAAGCCTTTCTCAAAGATTGGATATAAAGCCCTTCTCGAAGATTAGGTGAAAGAGCATTGGGATATATTTTAAATAAGCAAGCGAAGGGATGTTGAGGGTCTGTAAGCGCTTAGCGTAGGATCTGTAAGAGAGATTATATTTGCAAAATAGAGAACGTGTTATTTAACGCTGTTCGGACTATACAGCATCCGATAGATTGGTATAGTGAGGAGACCATACTTAGCAGGCATGCTCAAGGATTCACCGGGCTAAGCCTACAAATAGATGGACGCTGGTTAAGATTTTAAAGGAGTCACAGGAGCATTGTGAAATAAAACCATGTGAAGCTCTAGAGGCTATGCACGAAATACGGATATCAAATTCCAAACTTGGGCCAAATACTATTCAAAAATCTTCAAATTTGGCCCTCGTTTCGGAAATTTTTTTTGTGACATATGGCAACATTTTCAAATATTAATAAAGGGTTTTCCAATAAGAGGTGTTTTTTTCAATAGTCCGCTATTTCACTTTTGAAGCTGTCATATTTTGACATTTGACAAGTAGAAACTACGCTATTAACAAAAATGGAACGATACACGCTTCAACAACGCATTGAAATTATTAAAATTCACTATGAAAATGGTGAAAATTTGGCAGAGACGGTTCGTAAAACTCGAACATTTTTGGGTTGTCATGAAGCACCTAGTCGGACCGCAATACAGAAATTGGTGGAAAAACTTGAGCTGTTGAGATAACTTAGTGATGTGGAGAATAAAACCCGTGTACGTCACTCAAGAACAGCCGAGAATATTGATGCTGTAGCCGAAAGTGTTGAAGAAAACCCAGGTTTGTCCATTCCTCGTCGATCTTTGGGATATGGCATTCCACAAACGTCATTACACCGTATTTCGCATAAAGATTTGGGTCTTAAGGCTTTTAAAGTTCAGTTAACACAAGAACTCAAGCCAGTCGATCATCAAAAACGTCGTGTCTTTGCTGATTGGGTCCTTGAAATGGATGAAAATGATCCGGAATTCCATCCAAAAATCATCTTGAGTGATGAGGCCTATTTCCACCTCGGTGGCTTCGTCAAAAAGCAAAATTGTCGCAACTGGGGCTCGGAAAACTCAAGAGTTATTGTTGAAAAGCCTCGCTATCCTCAACGTGTGACGTTTGGTGCGGTTTATGGTCCGGCGGAGTCATTGGACCTTACTTTTTCGAAAATGAGGCTGGAGCAACAGTTACGGTGAATGGATTGCGCTATCGAGAGATGATTAATGATTTTTTATAGCCGGGATTGGATGGTATTGATCTGGACAACGTTAACTTTCAACAAGACGGCGCTACGTGCCACACAAGCAACGAAACCTTTGATCTTTTAGGGGAAAAGTTTCCGGACCGTGTTATCTCTTGAAGGGGTGATCACAATTGGCCACTGAGATCTTGCGATTTAACACCTTGCGACTTCTTCCTTGCGATTTGGTTACGGAAAAGTTCATGAAAAGGATATGGTCCCTTAAGCGTGGTCGTGGTTGTCACTTGCCTGATGTTATTTTCCACTATTAACGGCATACCTTCCTCTTTATAATGAAATAAACATCCGATCATTTATATTAAAAAATGGCATTTTTCTTTTAATATCAAAATAACACCTCTTATTGGAAAATCCTGTATATTTCATGAATGCCAAATGCGCACTTAATTAGGCTTACCAAATTCAGGCAATTTCAAGTATCAAAACATTTCACTGAATGTCACGTGCACAAACGATGTGTTTCCATGGTTTTAAACAAAATTACAATACCCCTTTAAATTTGTGACTGCCTGTCTGTTCGTCAGTGCGTCAGAGCGAATTTTCTCACGAATTAGAGAAGCTAGACGCATCAAATTTTATGTACAGCTCAGAAATTTCTAGTCTCGATTATAATAGTAGTACCGGTTAATTCGTGCGGTTTTCTAACAGATGGCGTAACTTGATTTTGATTCCAGTGATTCACCTTTCCAAATATGTGTTGGAAAGCTATTGTCATATAGTTTCAGAATCAGTATGTGTCATTTAGCTGAAGCGTAAACAATACTTTTTTTTTACTCTGAAAATGTAGAATTTTATGCCGAATAAAGTGTTTTTGCGGGGAGTACTTTATCGTATTTTGGTGGAAGTGTATGGTATGCATGCTCTAGCTGAGCGTACGTGCCAGAAGTGGTTTGCGCGGTTTAAAAGTGGCAATTTTGACTTGGAGGACGATGAACGGCCCGGACAGCCAAAAAAGTTTGAAGATCACGAATCGGAGACATTGCTCGACCAAGATCCATCCCAAACGCAAAAAGAACTTGCAAAATCACTTGGTGTCGCTCAACAAACCATTTCCGATCGTCTAAAAACAATGGGAATGGTCCGGAAGGTAGGCCATTGGGTGTCGTATGAATTGAAGCCAAGAGACGTTGAAGGCCGATTTTTCACGTGTGAACAACTGCTTCAACGGCACAAAAGAAAAAGTGTATTGCATATATTACGATAATCCAAAACGTCGGGCAACGTATGGATACCCCGGCCATGCATCATCATCGACGGCCGTTCAGAATATTCATGGCCTGAAGGTTATGCTGTGTATTTGGTGGGACCAGCTGGGTGTGATCTATTATGAGCTGTTGCAACCGAATGAAACAATCACAGGGGAAGTCTACCGACGACAATTGATGCGTTTGAGCCGAACACTGCACAAAAAACGGCCGGAATATGAACAAAGACACGGCAAGGTAATTTTGTAACATGACAATGCTCGGCCACATGTTGCACAGGTCGTCAAAACTTGAAACGGTCAAATTGGATGTCCTACCCCACCCGCCGTATAGTCCAGACCTTGCGCCACCCGATTACTATCTTTTCCGATCAATGCAACATGGCCTGGCTGACCAGCATTTCTCCAATTATGAAGAAGTCAAAAATTGGATCGATTCGTGGATAGCGGAGAAGCCGGCCGAATTTTTCAGAGAGGAATTCGTGAATTGCCGCACGAATTAACTGGTACCCCTATTAATATCAAATATTCTTCGAATATGAGTTCGCGGAATGAAAAGTTTTAATGGAGGTACTCATTTGCAGGTATGTTGAGGTTGGTGAAGCTGAGATGGAGCACTCTTTGTTTTGGTGGCTAAAGGCAATCACTAAATTATTTGCGTTTTTGTATTTTTTGTAGCTCATTATTGCTAGGTTAAGTGTTATTTTAGTATATTTGTATTCGTTATTTTAAATAACTATAGATCATTTTACCATGTAGGTTAGGAATATTGGTTTATTAAGATAGTTCAAGTTTATTTTTTCCATAAGATTTATTAGATAATTTAATGCATACTAGTTGTAAGTTTAAAACAAACTCTTTTGTTGTGTTCATAAGTTATATGTGATTTTTAGGGTTTTGTACTAAAATACAAAACCCTATTGCAATCACGACCTGTTTCCGTCTGTCCGTCCGTCTGTATATTACAGCACTTTTTCTCCGAAACTATAGAAGCTACAGCCATGAAACTTTGTGGAAAGGTCAAAAGTGGCGACTTCTTGAGAGTTTTGGGATGGAAAGTTTTTTAAAGGGGTTAGGGAGGTAACCCTTCAAAAAAAATTTTCACCATTGGGTGTCATTGGAAAGGTCTCAATGAGATATTTTCAAAACAAGTCTTACAATTGCCGTATCAGTATCGTGAGGGACAGGGGAAGGGGAAATGTACGAACTTTTCGTGTAGCCTCCCATCGCGATTGGACACCTCACCTCATGAATGTAGGCCTTTATGAGCACAACAACAAGAAATACGTGAGAAGTCGAAATTCACTCAACTTTGTTAGTAATAGTATGATTTATCGATTTTACATATTCTTGAATAAAATCTTAACGGTACCTATAAATTCAATAAAATTCATTCTACAAATGACTATTTATAAGATTGACTTGTTCTGCATTTAACGAAGTTATAGTGGTTTGAATTTTCCTGTATTACTATGGAACAATATGCACTGCATTACTATGGAAACATATGGCTATGGAACAATATGCGCATTTTACCAACGCAGACACTACAGGTTTGCTAGGATTTGCATGAAAGTTTCAGGAATGGTAGGTATCATGATTATCGTTGAGAATTAGTTCAGTTAGTGGTATCAGTAACTGTAAAACAAAATAGCGGCTGTTTTAAATGCGAAGATTGAATAATTATGAATTATTTTTCCCCAACTTCAACGTTTAAGGTGCATGCTTTTAACTCTTGATTCAATTTAATGAATGACTGAAGATGAGTACCTACAATGAATACTAATAGGCGAAACAATACTCATAGGCTTTGTAACCGTTCTAGGGTTCGAAAATTTTTGATGCCATGAATCGATGATTACAGTAAAGGTGTGTGGCCCTTGAAAAAAATTCATCAAAGGTAGCCGATATGAGTATCAAATGAAAGATCTTAATGAGAGCTTTGCAAAACAGTTCTTAAACTGACAGTTTTTGCTTCAATGAGGGCACAGGGGTAAAACACGAAAAATTTGTTTCCCTCCTCGCGATTAGACACCTCTGACCTGAAAAATCTGAAAAAATTATCAAGGGAGATATTTAAGAGTACAACAATAAAAAATTCTTCAGAGGTCAAAATCCGTTTAACAGTATGATCTTCGAATTTCACATTTTTTCCAATAAAATCTTATGGATGCCATTTTTTTGTGTTTAGGAGGTGAATGCCATTTACGCACAGAGTGTGGGACTCACATGCTTGCAAGAAGGCGACTGGACTACCCACTAAACACCTCCCCTGTCAATCTGAGAACTCAGCCTGGAACCGTTTGACACATTATTTCGGGCTAGGTCTCGTTTTATTACGCCGTGAGGCGCCTTCAAGCTGGGGGATCCCTTTCCTAGCGGAAGGGAAGAGGGGATGGCTTATACCTGATATTTAAGTAGCCTTAAACAAGGTCCTGATACTCTGTAAGTTTGATGAAATTCGTATCATATTCATGGAAGTTATATCCATTTGAAATTTCTCCAATTACTACAACAATGCCAAATTATTTTGGTATTTTATGGGCTTTCCATCGAACCAGACACTGCAGTTTTGATTTGATATTCTTAAAATTTTCAGATAAGACCGATGATATAAATGCTTTTCGGATTTCATGATTTGAGCGATTTTTGTTAGTGGAAAATAGAGAAACTCTTTGACATGTTTCTTGATTTTATTCATTGCTGGTGATAGCATTTTCTAAGTTCAGTACAAAACCCTTCTGACATGAGCGTTGGTCGGTCTACCCAACTTATTTTCTATTCTTTTGTACTCGGTTTTTTTTATCTGGTTCCTGGATTTGAAAGAAAACCCGGGTTTATCGGATTAAAAACACTGGTTTTTGGTTAAGCCGGTGCGGTTTTTCCATCACTATTGAGAAAATTTAACTTTGGGAGCCCTAGAAACATGGATAGTCTTCAAACTGAATGAAGTGAAATGGTCAACATGAAATTCGATAGCATATTTAAACAAAACATTGCGCAGTCGTCGTCCGTAAGAAAAGCCCGACAATGCCTGCTTGGTTCATCTAATCTATGTGTTTGTTTAGTAAACAATACAATTTGATTGCTTTCAGATCAAAAATGAACATAAATTGTTTACAACCATGGTTAACTAATTGAATGATACTTTCTATCGATCCTAAGAGTATAGATGTAGTGAATACGTAAAATATTTAATAGATCACGAACATTTAGATATCGTATTGCCTTGCACAAAAACCCAAACTCGTTTGCATGAGAGATGCTCAAAAACGGCCGGTGGGGATTGGTTCGAGCAGTGGTTGCTGGGTGGATTTTACGGAGGGTTGCGTTTAAGCCGTTGGCCGCGGCGGATTTAGTCTATGCTATTCACCGTACAATTGAAAGCTAGCGTAAATAAAACTGTTAAAATTAACGTGGATAATTCGATTTGCGGATTGCCGATTGCCAGAAATGCGATGAAATTCTACACACGGCGTTGTGAGTAATCAGCAACGAAAAGTTTGTTCGAGAAGTGCGGATGGTCAAGTTCAAAGTGCAGATGATGATCATGATTTTATAAGATATTTTGCCGGTGTGTTACATTAGGAATAAATGCCTTCCTGAGTACTTTATTGCTCCAGTCACGTGTTGCTATTAATAGTGCTGCTCTAAGCTCTATGATGCAACAAAAAATCAAAAGTTTGGTTAAATTTTGATGGTGGCCCCATGTTCGAAATTTTATTCAGACATGTATATGGCATACCTATTTTTCAAATATTAAGGTCATATACGCTGCAGCGAAAATATTTACCTATATTTCATTTACATATTTTACATGAGGCTAAGCATTTATTCACTACGATTTTAACAACAAAATAATTGCGCAACTTGAGCAACGAAAAGTAATCGTCCCTTAAAACAATCACATGCAAACAAATCTTCCTAAAATCTTACGAAACCACTTGAATCTACAATTTGAAATCGTGAACTTAATCATAATACAAGACGAATATTTGGAAACATCATTTATTTTAAAATGTTTCAATGTCGTTTTCAGTCGGACTTACATAATGCTTGCGTAAGTTTGTATTATAAATAAATGAAATTCAACCTAGATAAAGTTACATCACCTTTGATTGGCATATTTATTTATAACAAATTGTTCATGCAATGGTAAGAATTTAGGATCAACTTATATCATACATAATGGAATACCGCGAAGTTATTTCGAAAGAACGCAACAAACAAGGACACGTTTTAGTTTGCTGACGTAAAAACCACTATATTTGAAATTTGAGTGGTTTAAAAATGGATAAACTTTAGACCGAGCAATGGCGCCTGATATTTTAGAAAGATACTTGAATTCAAAGTAGGATTTTGATAAGGACCGTATAAATTGTCGTTGTTAGAGGTCAAATCAAACAGTACTAACTTTGTTTTTCATGAGTTTCGTTAGTGAAATTTACATTTTTTATCGCAATACTTTATGAAGTATTTAAAAAAGAGATACGAGACAAATTTAGATATTCTTAGGGAACAGTTGAGACCCTTTCTGAAATAATTTAAAAGGTTTTTTATAGTTTTCCAAACAACAAGCTTCGTTAGCGTGACAACGATGAGCTATTAGCATTTTACATACATGTTTTCTAATTTCCAAGCAAAGTTGAATTTAATGAAATTTTAAATATCATGGGGTTGATTTGGCAAAAAGAATTAATTTTCTTGTTATTGCGTTAATTTTTTTGTCAAACATCCGTGTAGAATAACAAATTAACTTAAATATTTGGTAAACTAGAATTTTTTCTTTACAAGGCACCTTCTGGAAGACCAAAAATAGCTCCTACGAATGAAAATATTGCTGCTATAGTATTGGTCATGACCCATCAACAGAAGTTTGATTTCGTCCTTAAGGTAAAAGCACAAAGAGAAATTGTTAAATATGGGGAAATAATTTCAAAATCAATTTAAGGAAAATGACATTTTTTGAGAAAAGTATTTGAATATTGTTAAAAGAGTAAGATGGGCGGACTTACGTTTCGTAATCGAATTTGGTGAAAATGGCTCGGTTAAAACTTCTTGTTTTATTATGCCAACGAAAAAGATCGCTATAAATCACTAAATCCAAAGAATCAATGGGCTTGTGACAAAAAACAAAGTCAGAATTTTGCCTACTTTTACAATCATAAACAAATGCAAAACTAAAATTAAAAGAGAAGTCGTACGTGCCTGGTTTATAATCCTAAACCAAGCTGGGTAGACAGAAGTACCCCCTTGTCAGAAGGGTTTTGTACTCAAGCTTTGCTATGGAAACACCAATAGTGAATTAACTCAAAAAATCAATTATTATCTGAATTTAAGGAGCCGTCATTTTGTGGCAGTATCAAAAATATTACTGATTGAATAGGATTTGCTTTATAGTATGTTATTCATGTTATTTGAAAAATTGGAGAAGATCCAATGAAAATCCTAGTGTTGGGTTCGATGGAAAGGTTGTGCAGTTGAAAATACGTATTTTGTTGTAATTGCTGAAAATTAAAATGCCTAAAGCTTCCTTAACTATGATTCGATATTTTATAGAACCTAGAAAATGTAAGAAGCTTACATTTGACTACATTTTTTTCTTTTCGTATCACTATAGCCCCTTCCGGGTCTTCGCTTAGAGATACTTAGAGTATCTCATTGTTATGATTGAATGTATCGGCACTCAACAAGGTGATATGATCATTATCACGCTTTGGCCGTGTGTCCGTCCATCCAGCTGCGATACGTTCTGATTTTAAACCAGCACGTATCATAACTGAATGGGCTTATAGTCCGTTCGAAGAATCACTCGAACTGAATCTCGTTGACGCCAACGAAACTCGAACCAGAGACCTTCGGCTTACGGGTTTAGTGCTCTAACCACTAAACCACACGGACTGCCTTAAATCGAATTTCGTAATATTATTAACAAAGTTGAATGAATTTCAACTTTAAAGATATGTGTTATTGTTTACCGCCGTGGCTTTTTCCAAATTGTTTGAGTAAGAGGGGCTTAATCGCGGGGGGCGTTACACCGATTTTTCATAGATTTTTCCTCTATCTGCACCCACTTCTGGAACGAAAACTACCAATTTCAGACTTATTTTGAAAACCTCTTATCAAGACCTTTCATTTGACACCGCACAAGACCATCTTTTTTAAATAAAATTAAAAGGTTCGCCCCCTATCAGGAGACCCCTTTTTGTATACAAGCTTTCACGAGGCAATGGTTTCTGATACACCTACTAATTTTGGTATTTGTAGCTGCTATGATTATGGAGAAAAAGTGCAGTTATACACAGACGGATGGGCCGACAGACGAATAGAACGGTCGCAGTTTGAATAGGGTTTTGTATGATAGTCTAAAGCGATAATAAGAATGTGTGTTACAGGTGAAGTAAAATTTGAACAGAAGAGCAAAAGAAGCAAACACATTTTAATATAGTAACAAGTTGGGTAGACAGAACAAAACTCATGTGAAAAGGGTTTTGTCCTTAAAATACGACACATACAAGTACTTAACTGAAGAAAAACTTCAATGACATGTACAACAATTATATTACCGTTTCAGAAGGAGAACCAGTGCTGCTCCATTTTAACCGAAAAACATTTTGTTGCAATATTACTAAAATTATTGACTAATTGGAATCTTACATACATTTTGGTATTTATATTACCTGAAAATTGCGAGAAGATCCAATCAAAAGTGTAGCGTCTGCTTCTACGGAAAGCCCAAGCAGTAGAAAACTGTGTATGATTGTCGAAATTGGAGAAAATTCAAACGACTAAAGCTTTTTTTTAAAATGATTTAGTTTTATTGAAACTTAAAGAATGTAGAAACAATTCATATAACTACTAAGATATTTAATTTTATTCAATTAAATGATATTAAAACAGTTTTACTTGCGAAAATGTTAAATCTACAAATCATACTATTATTAGCATAATTCAATGAATTTTAGCCTCTAAGTTATTTGTTATTGTATCTACCTCCATGAATTTTTTACGCATAAATTGTAGATGTTCATCTTCAGCCATTCATTAATAAATTCAATCAAGTGTTAAAAGCTTATACGTTAAACGTTGAAGTTGGTGAAAATAATACAAGTTTATTCAATATTCGCAATTAAAATGTTCGTCGTTTTGTTTTGCGATTACTGATGTCACTCGTTGAACAAATTCTCAAAGATATTCACGATACATGCTCTTATACAAATCTTAGTAAGCCCGTAGTGACTGCGTCGATAGGGAACGCATATTGTTCCATAGCCATGTATGGTTGTAGCAATACAGAAAAATTCAAACCACAATAATTCCCTTGAAACTATCTGATCCTTTTTAAATTTTCAGGATAGATCAAGCTTAAATATATGTATCAAGTTTAAAGGATACCATACGACTTTATTCAAGACAGTGTAACATCGTACTTGTATTATTAACGAAGTTAAGTGAATTTTGAATTCTGATGTTTTTGTTTTTTTTTGTATTCGTAAAGGGTTGCCCTCATGATTTTTCAAATCAAAGGAGTCCGATTGAGTGGGTGGTACGCGAAAAGTTCGTGCATTGCCTCTCTCCTACCCCCTACATATAGATAAGGTAATATAGACCTATCATATGACACTCCAATCGGTTCTTCTTCTTCTTCTTAGCACTACAGCCCCTTTCGGGCCTTCGCTTCCTGCCAACAGCGCCTCCAACTGTTCCGGTCCGTTGACCGCGTCTTCCAATCCCGAAATCCGAGCAGCGATGAACTGTCTTCGTCGACCGAGTCAGAGCAGCGTTTCCTCGGTTTCCCCACAGGCCTCCGGCCTTCAGTCCTCCGAACGAATACCTTCTTGCGTATCCGTTGTTCGTCCATACGATCCATGTGTCCAGCTCATTGCAGCTTCCGCAGTCTTACAACCCTTGACACCTCCGGTTCGTCAAAAATTTCATACAGCTCATGGTTGTATCGAATTCGCCATTGGTCCCCGTCAAGCTTCGCTCCGATTATTTGCCTCAGGACCCGTCGCTCAAAGGCGTTCAATATATTTGCGGATCCTTGGGTTAGGGTCCATGTTTCACACCCATAATATAACCCAGGTCTTATCACAGATTTGTATACTTGGAGCATTTTTTTCCTGTGTATGCAGCACTCAATCGGTTACCTCTGATGAAAAAACAATTTTTAGGGGTTTTATGTATTTAAAATCGCTGCCATTTTGTTTCAAGTGCCTTGACCTCATTGCTTGAATAGTCATGAAAACACATCAATATTACCAACCATTTCTAAAATTTTTATCAAAATTCCTTTTTATATTTCAAACGATGATAAAAAAAATTAGCCACATGAGATAAAAGCTGTTTATTTATTATAAAAATACACATAATGGGAACTTAATGTTTAAAAATAAAATCATCCAGATGTGACCCTTGATTATTTTGACACTTCTGCAACCTGGAGCGGAAATTTTCAATTACTGCCTTACAAGTGTTTTGTGAATATTTTGAATTTCCTCTAGGCTATTTGATTTTAATTCTTCAACAAACCTTGGGTAATTGTTAAACATTGTGACAACGAAGTACCCGGAAATTGTAATTTAAACTCCCCGGGTAAATGATTTTTCAAAAAAATGTATTTTGTTAAGTTGGTGGGACTGTCCTTATTACTATGCCAAATATGAGCGCAATCTGTCGACCAGTTTGTTTACAGCAGCTGCTCAAGTTGGTGGACCTCAGTAGTGTGTTGCAATTTTTGTGATTTTTTTATTGTGGCCGAATTTAAAGCCAAAAACGCAATAAATACCATCGATCAACCATTGTATTCACCAGATTTGGCTTCGTGTGATTTTGATGAATAACTAAATATTTTGCGTATTATTTGCGATTCCCGGGTACTTTTTTGTCACAATGGAGACTTTACTTTTATGATATGTCTAAAGGAATGAGTCTATTGGGAAGTCAGGGCTACGAGCTGGCTAGTTAGTATCACCTCTTTTGTATATAACTTTTCCGCAAAAATGCAGCGAACTGCATTCAATGAGTTGTTGGAGGTGTGATATATTGCTCCATCTTGTTGAAACCACGTATGTTGATTAAAACCATTGAAATCCTGTAGCGCTGGAGAAAACAAGTTCTGTAAAATTGCAATCTTGTTGAAACCATCCATCTTGTTGAAACCACGTCTGTTGATTAAAACCATTGAAATCCTGTAGCGCTGGAGCAAACAAGTTCTGTAACATTGCAATATACCGCTCTGTATTCACTGTAAAAAGATTTCCTCTGTGGTCTTAATAAAAGTATGGACCAATAATTCCTCATGCTGACAAAGCTGCCCATACAGTAACTTTGAGTGAATGAGAGGTTTTTAATGCTTCAACTGCGGATTCGTGTCACTCCAGTACCTGCAATTTTGCCTGTTTACATACTCATTTAGGAGGAAGTACGTCTCGTGTTAGATGATAATTTTGGCGAAGCTGGTGAACTTCTTTAACATTTCATTAGCAAACTACTTGTACAACATGTGAGCATGATCTTGCAACTTTAATTCCTGCACAATTTGAATTTTGTACGGGTTTAAATGTCATCCTTAGTGAAGATGCAACTTAAAGATGTTCTGGACACTAGACCGCTTTCGAGTAGAGAGTCCAGGTTGTTCGCGAACAGATGCTCTTACACGCTCTCCAATATCGGGTCATGGGGAAACTTGGTGCCCTACGGAAGCCTTGTATACATGACGCGGAAAAGATGGACGCGATAGTGCGGGGACTCTTCCCCGCACATCCCGTCCGTGTTGACGCTGTCCATGGTGAAACAGCAGTCGAGTGCCCACTCTTCACACAGCTGGAACTGGAGGAGGCAGTCCTCTCCCTGAAGGCAAGGAAGGCTCCAGGTCCAGATGGTGTACCAGCTGAGGTTTTGCAGCTCGTCTATCACCATTGTCCTGACTTGCTGCTCAGCACATTCAACGCTTGCCTACGGGACGGGGTTTTCCCGGTACGATGGAAGGTGGCGAGGCTCGTGCTGGTCAGCAAGGGGAAGGGAAATCCCGAATCGCCGTCTGCATACCGCCCGTTATGCATGCTAGACACGGCTGGGAAAGTGCTAGAGAAACTCATCAAGGGAAGACTCACTGACGCGATTCGTGCTGCTGGGGACCTATCTCCTCGGCAGTACGGCTTTAGAGCAGGACGTTCTACCATTGATGCGATTGCAGAGGTGGTGAACGCGGTCCAAAAGGCAGAGGCATATAGTCGCACCAAGCGACGGATCGTCCTGTTGGTGACACTCGACGTCAGGAATGCCTTCAACTCCGCTAGATGGGTGGATATTCTGGATACGCTGGAAAACTCTTTTCAAGTTCCAGAATATCTAATGCGGCTTTTGAGGAACTACCTAAAGGACCGAAGCCTGCTCTACGACACGACACAGGGCCAACGAAGGATGGCGGTTACATCGGGTGTTGCCCAGGGATCTATCCTTGGTCCGGACCTGTGGAACGTGTCTTACGACGGGCTACTGAGACTTGAGATGCCAGATGAGTCGCGCTTGGTCGGCTATGCGGATGATGTTGCGGCTCTGGTCGCCGGACGCACCGTTGAACAAGCGCAACTTAGGCTAGGTATGCTAATGCGCCGAGTGAGGGACTGGATGATTGCTCGCGGGCTCAGTCTAGCACTGGAGAAAACCGAAGTGGTCATCTTGACAAAAAAGAGAATCCCTAGAGTAAGGATGATCAGTATTGGAGATATACAGATCGAATCGAAGCCAGCGGTGAAGTACCTGGGGCTACTGATCGACTCGAAGATGAGTTTCTCTGAGCAAATCAGGGCAACGGCTGAGAAGGCTGCTTCGGGAATATCGGCCCTGAGTCGACTTATGGCCAACGTAGGGGGACCCAGCCCATCAAGAAGACGCCTCTTGATGAGTGCTGTAGGGTCAGTGCTACTGTACGGAGCAGAGGTATGGGGCGACGCTCTCAGCAAGGAGGTATACCGAAAACGATTGGCACAGGTACAGAGAAGAGGAGCACTGAGAATTGCATCTTCGTATCCAACAGTCTCCGACTCGGCGGTGAGAGTGATTGCAGGCGTGATACCTGTCGCCCTCCTTGCTAGAGAGCGCCGCGCTATTTACCTGCGCCGAAACGAGGATGCGAGGGAGATGGTTGTCCGCGAGGAGAGACAACGCTCGCTCAACGATTGGCAGCAGTCTTGGAGGAATTGCACGAAGGGAAGGTGGACTGCGCGCCTCATCCCGGATGTGAGACCGTGGCTAAATCGAAAGCATGGTGAGACTGACTTCTATCTGACCCAGCTTTTGAGCGGGCACGGGTGTTTTCAGTCTTACCTGCACAAGATCGGCAAGTCACGGTCTCCCGATTGTCGGTTTTGCCCAGGAGAGGAGGACAATGCCTGTCACACATTTTTTGCGTGTACGAAATGGGCCAGGCTGCGAAGGGAACTCTACAGGGAGACGGGAGAGCTCACCCCGGATAATATAGTTGCGGTGATGCTCGAATCGGTTGACAAATGGAACCAGGTGGCACATTATGCTCGGGCAGTCCTAAAATATAAAAGGAACTCACAGCAGCCGGAGGCGCTGGGGCTGGGGGATCGCTCTTCTGGCAATTCCTCTTCCCCCCTCCCCTCCCGCTAGGAAAGGGACTCCCCAGCTTGAAGGCGCCCCACGGCGTAACAAAACGAGACCTGGCCCGAAGTAATGTGTCAAACGGTTCCAGGCTAGGTTCTCAGATTGACAGGGGAGGTGTTTGGTGGGTAGTCCAAAGGTATCCTCCATGGGAGTCCCACACTGCCAGACTCGGCGGGCATAAATGCCTTCACCTCCCTACCACAAAAAAAAAAAAAAAAAAAAAAATATCGGGATCCCTGGATGTAATAGGCTGGCCGGATCGTAATAAATTTATTGTTGAACCTGTCTCCTCGAACTTTTGTACCCATTTTTTAATCAGTTGAATCGATGGAGCTTCATTTTTATGCCATATGTTGTAATGAGTGCAATATTTTCGTTCCTCTAGAGCCGAAGAATCGTTGTTTCGATAGTAATCAGGTACGGGGAACGCACGTTGTGCTCCGGTGAACGACGCAATGGCACTAAATCCCCAATGGCCGCTCTTTTGATGCGTAGTCCTTCTACCCCACGCCGGCGTTGCTATGCGACACAGCTACCAATTTAAATGTTGACGGACTTTTGGTCCACCCTGCATTTGTAGTGTCTAGGTTCGTTGCAAACATGTATATCCCTAGTATCACGTGTTAATGTTGTTGTAATTGTCAAATATGCAATCGGCTGTAACTTAGCTCTTTATTGTTCGATTGGTACGAAATTGTCAGGACACGTACAACTGCTACCAAAAAACTTAAATTCTAGCTTCTGAGAAATTTAAATGTCTCATTTTGATTTTATAGGCAAAAACGTAAAATTGATAAAATGTATTTTTTTCCAGAGGCCACTCTCCTATATATGGAGACCCCCTTAAACACCTTAAAAATTTGTTTGTGGTGAAACTTTCAAGAGATCACCACTTTACACCTACTTACGAGATTTTATGTTTTTAATTTATGCGGTTTGCGCGAAAATTGCTGTGATACATGCACGGATGGATGAACGGACAGATCGGTCGCAATTTTAGTAGGGTTTTGTAAAATTGTTTTAAAAACCCTAAAAACGAGGGAAGAAATTTTGGCAAATTATGATCACAAAATCTCCACTGACGAAAATCCTCAAAATTTTCAATGGCTTACGATTCTCGATTCTTTCTGCAACTGACACAAAAGTTGAGGTAGCTGAAGAATAACGAAAGTGTTAACATTTTCCCTCTCTGATGAAGAGACCCAACAAATTTTTAAGTTGATTTACGAGGAAGAGATGACAGAGGATTTATTGCAGCGATTTTTTGCGGATAATACCCAACTACTTCTGCATGTGGAGCATGGATCCGAAACATTCATTTGCGGGCAAAGAAATTATATGATTCGCTGCCAACACTGGTGCTTGCATGTTTAACGAAGGCTTTTGCAGTATTTGACAAATTATGGAAGTTATAGGAATAGCTATAAGAAGTAGGGCTAAAAATTACACGCTTCAATGCGATCGGCTACGCATTAACCTTCCAAAGAGTCGATAAAAGGAAGGAAAAAAAGCTGTATGGGGAGGAGGAAGGATTTTTAAATTTTTAAAGAAAAATGAATTTAAACGCGGTTTTCTCAAAGCTAGACTCGTTGATATGATTTCAAAAAACTGTTTGACCGAACGCTCTGATTTTTTGACATGTGGTTGTAGACATCGATGGCTAAGCGAGTGTCTAAATTTATCACGATATATGTTAATGACCTCAAAACTTTCTACAATACGAAATAATATCTCGTTATTCCGATGCTTAATGTTTTTTAGGGTTCTATACTTGCAAATGCAAAAAAGAGCCCTTATAGGATCACGTGTGTCTGCCTGTCCATCCATCACAGCAAATTTGCTCTGAATTTATTGTACCACATCGATTATGCTAACATTTGGTACACATATAAATTTTTGTAACCCAAACACTTATGTGTAAGTTCTATAGATAAATTTCTGAATTGGTGGTCATTTTTCGGACAGGAAGGGGAGGAAAAAAAGTTTGTCAAATGAAAAATATTGTTGTGAGGGTCTCTTATATAATTGTTTTTATAATTTTCAGGCAAAAAGTTTTCAAATTACCTAAAAACAACGATGGAAATTGACCATTCCCTGTCTTTCTAGCTGAAACTACTGAACTTATAATATTTCTTTACCTGTAGATAACAGGTAAATTAATCAGGATTCGATGGTCTTAACATAACCCATACGTTTTTTTATACTGTGGATAAAAACGTTCAATTTAAACTATTTGGTGGTGCGGTCTTTACCGAATATAAATCTCTCAAATTTCTTTCGAAAATTGCAATCGAATTCAATAATACACAATGCAACTCGAACAGTACGCTCCTCTTCGAAGGGTTTTGTACTCAATATATGATATGCTAAAACTTTCAAAACATCTAATCAAAAAATTTTAAATCGACTTGCAAAATATGCATACTAAATATAAGGTTTAAAATAAAAACTTATTTCGCTTTATTTTAAGTGACCTTCATTTTTTTACAGCATTTCATAGATCAATCAGTGAACAGAATCTCAAAAGTATCTTTTCTGAGAATTTCAAGAAAATCTAATCGAAAATGCAGCATCTGGTCTGAGCGAAAGCCAATAGGATGGGATAACCTTACATTCATCTACCTAGATATGAAATTTCATCGAACTTCAAGGTACTCATACGGTTTTATTGCGAAAATTAGAAAATGTTTAAATCCTACTATTATTATCAACAAAGTTGAGCGAATTTTGACTTGAAACGTGTTTTTTGTTGTGCTCACAGATAACTTTCTCCATATTTTTTTCTTGGAAGTCATAGATTTCTTTAAAATAATGAATTAAATTGAAGCTTTTGCTAAGGTATGTTGAAGAATTGCAACAGAGTCTGTCGATATTTTAATTTTTCAGAGACGTTTGACATCCTACACTTTTTCAGTATCAACAAAATTATCGCTTAAGAACGTGAGGTGTTCTGGTCTCAGTCAGTTTACTGTCGATCCAAGATATATTTTAGCCAAGTAACCTTTCATTTCTACTCATTGCTGAGCTAGTCTTGGATGTTACAGGCTAGTATGGACTAAAAAACGGTTTGAACGAGATATATGAGTATATTTCTAAGTTGGAACGGTTTCGGATCAGAGCTAGAGGAACAGGTAAATGATTTTCACGACCTTTTGTGAGTTCAATCTAAATAACAAAGATATTAGAACGGACCGTTTCGTTGGGTTATTGCTTTTAGTTTTTTGTGTTTTCAGGGTGAAAGGTTACATCAGGTTATAGTAGTAAGATATTGATATATAGATATAAGAATGCGTAATCATAAGGATTTAGGTTATTAAATAATACTTTATGGGATATTATTAATTTGTCTAGAATGGACCTTTTATTCGGATATGTCTACATTCCTGCGTTAACGATGTTTAGAATTAGCAATTATTGAATACGTTTATCCATCATATTCCAAGTAGAGTCCCGCAAATTCAACTGCAATCGCCACTTCTAATGATGGGGTCACGATTAGAAGCTTACATTTAGGACACTGTTTATAGGTGACAAATGGAAAAGAATCAAGAAGTATTTTTCCCTGGTTGCAATCAAATACCCTTATATTGTAAATTTAGGAAATTCAGTGTGGCGAGTATGATGGAAATGCTTTATTTCACGCTATGGGTTGCGGTTGAGTGCAAGTTCTGGATTTTCAAATGTATGTCCGGAAACGGTTCAAGATTTTCTCGAATAAAAAGAGTGGACTGAATGTATTCCGAAGAGGCTCCGAATTTGTTCAAATGAAATTTGCCTTAGCAAATTCGTTCACCTAATGAATTGCGGTGTACTCGAACATTTGATAGCAAGCATACGTTTTTTTTATATTTATGACCTACAACCAAATGTCCGCATGCATGAAATAAGTTTAAGTGGTTCATTTTTAAAAAAGAAAATACCAGAAATAGATATACAATTATGTCCAGGTATCAAATTGTCCTTTTCTCATTTCTTTTTCGTGGAATCATTGCTTCTGTCCGATCCCATATCATTCCTTGCTCGACAAAATTGTTATCGCTAACTTTGTGCATAGTCTTTTAACACCGGTTTTCCGGAGCGATGCGGAGGAATAGATTTCTCTAATATATTTTTTTCACTACAGCCCCTCGTGGGGTTTCACTTAGAGATAGGCATTCGAGAAAGTGATACGGTCAGTACCACGGTTTGGGCATGTGTCCTTCAACCCAGCTGCGAAACGTTCTGATTTCAAACTAGTACGTATCATAGCTAAATGGGCTGACAGTCCGTCCGAAGAATCATTTGAAACAAATTTCGTCGTCGCTAACGGATTTGAACCAGGGACACCACGCGGACTACATTCCTTGATATATGACTCCCCTTTTTTCTAGTGCTGATTTCATCAGCGATAAAATTGCCAACTACGACGGACCGTTATTACAGGCTGATATATTTGCTTTAGACTCTTCACTTCTTTGGAATCGTGCTTTGCCTACAGCCCGGATTTGGGCCACGATTGCAGGATTGTGTGCTACTTACAAAACCCTATTGAAGTAGTTTTTGTCCGTCCGTTTGTCTGTTCGTCCGTCCATCTGTATATCACAGCAGTTTTTCTTCGAAAACGTGACAGCTACAGACACCAAACTTTATACGTAGATAAGAAGTGATGATCTCTTGTAATTTAAAGTATCGATAAAATTTTCAACGGTTTTTACGGAGGGGTCCAACCATACCGGAACGGGGAGCCACAAAATTTTTTGGGCCCAAGGTAATCATCTGGGATGTCAAATGCAAGGTCTTGATGAGGGCGTCTTAAACTGTCCTTATAAAAGTGTTGCCAGCTTCGTGGAGTGCAGGGAGAAGGGAAATATACGAAGAATTGGTGTCCTTCCTCTATTTTGCGATTGGACACCTGTGATTCGAAAAATCTGAAAAAAATGGAAAAATTCATGGAGGTAGGTCTTTATGAGGATATCAACAACAAATATTTTAGAAGTTGAAATTCGCTCAACTTTGTTAATAATAGTATGATCTTCGAATTTCATATTTTCCCCAATACAATCTTGTAGATACCCCTTAACTCATCGAATATTTAAGTTGTTTTAGAAATGGTTCTTACACTTTGTAAGTTTGAAGGACAGACATTCCATGGAATCAGACACTGCAATTTTGACGTTAACTTCTTGAAATTTTCAGATAAGATGCATAACATAAACATTTTTGGGAATTCATGATCTGAGTAATTTTTGTTACATTGCACCAAAGTGGCGACCGTTGAAAATGGAACAATAATGGATTTTCTTTTAAACATCTACATATCTTTGACGGATTTCTCAACTTTATTCGATGTTAGTGACTGTATATCGTAAGTTGAGTACAAAACGCTTCTGACAGAAGCGTAGGTCTGTCTACCAAACTTGTTTTATTTATTTATTTTATAGCAATCTAATCCTCTATTTTAAGAGATTATTCATAATAGTATAATGTGCATGATTTTTCCTATCTCATGCCGACCAAATTGATTTTTTTACATGTCTAACATTCTTTTCTGTCATGGTCTTGATTGCCGCCCCCACTTTTGCTATTTCTTAACTGCGTGTGAGACATGATAAATGAGTTCATTGATTCCAAATTAAATTCAAATAAGAAAATATTTTAACATTTCTCAAATTCTTGGATTCTGATGTCAGTGCGCACTTTTCAAAAGAAACTCGTTCCGATCCGTAAAGGTTTTTTGCTCATGATTTTATAATTTAATTTTTCACAGCCTGAATTTTAAATGTGATGTTGAAAATTTTCTCATCTTATCCTTAGCATTTAATCCAAAGAAGGACATATTGTTCTAACAACGAAAATTTCAACTTTTCAGTGCTTTTTATCCTTTTAATGAAACAATTTCAGAGGATGAATGCAAAAACATAAGATAAAAAGCTTTATCATGTTTAGGGCATGTTGCCTGAAAGCTCAAATGTTTTAAGTTAATTAAGCGGAAAGAACATTTACGTACCCCAAAAACGATTGTTGAGCAACTTTAGGTAAATAATTTTAGCTTTGGTAAGTAGCAAGTTTTGTAGGAGTCTCTATTTTTGACTAAAAATGGAAAATACATACGTAACAAACGTGTTCACCAAAAGTTTAAATAATAGTTTCAAAGAGTCCATAAATAACTGAGCAGCTCGCACTCGTAAATCATGTGGTAGAATAGAAACTCAACTTCAGCCCACATACTTTGGGCAACCTTAGAAAACTTGATTTCCGAACTAGTCAATCCATTAAATGCTACGCTTTCATGCTTTTACATGGATAAGTAAGTATATCAGATTAGAATCCATTCTGCATACATAAATGATAAACATCAGAAATCATTTGGAATGGTGAGGGAAACATGTTTCAAATGAATTGTTCACTGATTTGGGGCTTATAATCGAGAAGAATTTCAGTGACTATGGAAACAGCATTCATGACACAGCCAGGTTACAAATTGAACTTTTCAACTTTGTTTGATACTTGGAAATTTTTGAAACTTTCTAAGGTGACTAGGTTTTTGGTGTGATGGTGAGAAATTATTAGCTTGAATTCAATGCAGGAAACATGTCTTGGACCATTCAAGTGTCATTACGAGATTTTTTCGTAAGGATAACAAATTTTTTTCGATGATTGCTTTTGAAGAGATTTACATACAACCTTTTTAAATGCCAGAATAATTCCAAGTAT
This sequence comes from Odontomyia ornata, assembly GCA_963969285.1. NCBI lineage: Eukaryota > Metazoa > Arthropoda > Insecta > Diptera > Stratiomyidae > Odontomyia > Odontomyia ornata. The sequence goes on from OZ017740.1 coordinate 142,707,331, forward strand.
TGTAATTTCTCGCACCACGATTCTATTTAATGGAATGTCTACTACTGTTCTGTCCACGTATAGCCTGAAAATTACGATGGAGTTTAGTTCAAGGACAATATGACTACTTTTGAGTTACAGTAAACTTAATATATTCCTTTGTAGTTTTCCGAGAAATACGAAAGGTAAGCGCGATTTGAGTTTGATGCCTTTACTAATAAATACACTTCTGACAGGTGAGAGTTGTTGAACTGAACTCATATTAAGAAGAGGGTTTTAGTCAACGTAATTTGATGTTTTTTATGTTTGATTATAATTTTCGAATAGTGAATATTTTAGCACTATTATCAGAGTCGGTAGCCATATTCATCAATATTGTTTTTGATCAGAAGTATTTGGAAAGCCTTCAAATATGCATTAGGAGCATTTGAGGCTTGCTGAAGTAGATTATGTAAAAATATTTTGAAATATTTACACAGAGATTACTAAGAAGCCGAAATAGCACGCAGTTTGGCCGGCTGTTTTTTCGTTACACTAATTGTAAGCCTTAATTTAAGAAGTTACTATATTTTAATTTTTAAAAGATTGCAATAAGGTGATTTTTTTTTACATGGAAAAGTTTCTGGCTATACATTGAAAGCGGCGATCATTAAGAAAATTATTTATTTTCATCAAAGATTGTCTACAGTACTGAATGATAAGTACCAATGAGATTTTTTACACTCCGTAAGCATGCATAGCTTTGTCCTAATAATTACATCAAATCATTCACAACCTCTTCCTTGCACTGAAAGAGAGAGAGAGAGAGTATTCGAAAAAATGTTGTTGCTGCAACAGAGAGCTCAGAAGAACAAGAACTTAGCGCTGCTTTAAATACCACCTTCTTGAGAATCACCACTTTACGTATATATAAAGGATATCAGCGATTACACGGAAGCAATATAAAAGCTTGACATACCTTTTTGAAACCGGCAAGTGAAGTTTATGAGTATTCTCAGCATTGTCGTATGAAAAGAAAACAGAGCCTGAAGAATTGGTACATCAATACCTACAAGCGTTTGCCAATAGAATGTGGTTCCCGAATTGTAGCCGCCGAACAAAATGGTAATGATTACATTCGTGAAGCGTTCATAGGTGGAATATGGCATCTATAATGCGTTAGCATCGCTTAGAAAATCAGTCTGCCAATGGATACTACTTATGAAGGAACTTGTACCCTGGAAGATGCTTAGGCTCACAATCAGAACTTCCAATATGAAATTTTGATTAACTATACACCTATTGCACCATCCCCTGATCCCTCTTCAAGTGGATCCACTTCAGCCAATAAGTTCTGTTACTTCTGTGGCAATAGAGACCACTGTCCGGCAGCTGGTACCACATGTCTTGGTTGCGAAGCAGAGGGCATTTTACAAATGCGCATTTTGCAAAAATGAACAGTATGACGTCGCAATGAACAACGAGAACTCAAATGGAACCTTTAGTGTATACTCTCCGTTGCAGATTTAAGTAAGACAACTATTCCAATAAAGATAAACGATAACATTTTAGTCAGAGCTTAAATAGGCACGGGTAGAACTGTTAGCTTCATAGATAAAAGAGTAAACGATGATTTTAGTTTAAAGAAACTGCCATGCAATCAAGGAACTACTATGGAACAATCTAATCTTAATTCACATGTCGAAGAAGTGTGCTCTTCCACTATCAATATACAACGTCAAAAATTGGATATCAATCTCAAGATAAGGAAGATATTTGTACAATGTCAGGATCGCTATAATTAAAAGATTTTATTGTATTTGTAATTAGTTTGTGGAAGAGTCTTAGCCAAATTGTAAAAGGATAGGTTCAGAATACCGCTACTGAAAAAGAATACAAATTATATCCGAAATACCGATATTTGGGAGTATATTTTTTCGAAATTAAATAGCACTTTGCCAAAAAGACAACATAATTTTTTAGTTTCATTTAGAAACGAAGTTTTGAAGTTTGAAGCTTTCAATAAAGGTATACTTCTTAACGCGGACCAATATTAAAAAAGTTTGGTTAGAAATCTTCTTCTGTGTGATAAACATATAGCAATAAAATCTAAAAGACACACAGAATCAGATGCCAAATTTATTGGAGAAGAAATTCAAAAATTACTATCTAACGAAGTTATCGAACCCAGTCAATCTTCTTGGAGAGCAGAAGTACTCGTCACTTCGAGCGCACACCATAAAACGAAGGTTGTGATTGGATTACTCACAAACCATAAATAATAGACACAATTGAATTCATATTTTCCCCATCCATTGAAGAGATAGTTACCAAAGTAGCGAAACATAAAATTTCTTAAGATCGATCTGAAAGGTGCACAGTTTCAAATCCCTATTTTCGAACACGAGAAAAAGTCTCTGGAGTTGAAGCATGTCGAAATTTCTACAAATTTTGTAGTTTTCCATTTCGTGCATTTCAATGGTAATCAATACAAGTTGAGTAAACAGGAGAGGGATCCTACCAGAAGCTCTTTTTAACCATCCTAGGGTTAGAAACAAGTTTTCTAATAGCGTGAATCGATAACTTGAATTATTCATCCAATACTTGGATATGAAATTGTTCAAATGTATGCAAAAGATGCACAGTTTCATTCATAAGCACAGTGCAGCCGCTATTTTGATCTAGCTTAAATGATTTTTCGGAATGTTTGGCTGATTGAATATATTCATGTTAAACACTATTCCTTAAGTTTTCATGAAAATTGAAAGAAAATAAAAGTGTCTAGGTAAATTTTAAATATGTATCAACCATAAACACGTGTTATTGTGTTTTAATTCCATACAATTGAAATGGTTATAACTCACTTGATTATGCTTCGATCTCAACTAAATTTTGCGAAACTACATATCTTATACCAGTCGATATAATCGTAAAATTTCAAGAAATTTAAAGGTAGGGTTTTGATTTTATCGGGGAAAATGTGAAATCTACAAATCATACTATTGTTAACAAAGTTGAGAGAATTTCGATTTCTGAGGCGTTTGTTACCCTTTTACTCATACAGGCGCACATTCGTGATAATTTTCAGATTTTTTGGCTCAAAGGGGTCCAATCGCGAGGGGGGATTCACATTTTTGGTACATTTTGCCTTTCCCTGGACCCCCTAAATCATAAAATGATTTTTTTATTTCAGATTCTAAAATTCCTAATCAAGACTTTTCATTTGATACTCCACTCGACTACCTTTGATTAAACATTTTTTTAAGGGCTCATTCGTTATTAGGGGGGACCCCCCTTCAAAAAAATTTAAATTTTTGGTAAGACCTTAACATTTGAGAAACTATCACTTCTGAACTTTTCACAAAGTTTGAGCATTCTAGCTTCTATAGATTCTGAGGAAATTAAGTGTGACGCACAGACAGACGAACAGACAGGTCGCGAAACTAGGTCTTTGTAAACAAAATTTTACAAAGACCTAAAAATTATCAAAGCAGAAAATTTGAATGTGCTTTATGTTTGTTTGGACGATATGACGGTTTGCGGTATAAAATAGTATGATCATGATATTAAACTGCGAAAGTTTAAAGTGGTAGCCGCAAAATATAATCTAGGTAAAAGTGAGTTTTTTAGGACAGTGATCAATCATCTTGTTGCGATGGCACCATTAAGCCTAGTCTAGATAGCCTCTGTTCTCTATTAGACTTTCCAATTCCTTCTAACTTTGAAATGCATGTCAAACTTTCATAAAAAATACTATATTAATGAAACATGAAATTCTTGCGCAGGCATAAAATGCATTAAATGCATTCAGAACACTAAAATCTTAAGAAAACAATATCCACAGTAACGGTAATTGACAGCTATATACCGTTAACCATCGAAACGAATGCCTCTGATTATGCCATAGCAACAACGCTAGTCCTAGAAGGTAGGCCAGATTTATTTTTATCTGAGACTCGGTCTGACAGTTAAAGAGCACACCTGGAATCGAAATAAAGTTGCCGTCATTGCAGAACGTCTATTTGAATGATTGGTTTAGGGTATGTAAAGTCGGAGGATATTTGACAGTGTTTGAAATATATTTTGAATCGATTGCGAACAAAATCTTATGACAAATTCAAGGGTAAAGTGTTATCGAATTTTCAATTGAAAATCAATAGTACGCTCACTGCTTTCAACAACGTTATTTCTCCAAAATGGGCTATTTGGAGTTATGACTATTAAACAAATGTCCTTAAAGAGTAATACTCGCATATACCTGCAAAATCGTCATATCTCTAACTTAATTTTTAGCTACTACAGGCTACTAGGGTCACAATTTAGTTGTTCTTGAACCATTGAGCAGGGAACATACAGGTATATGTCTTTTAGTGCAAGAGAGTATTTTTTTTCATAACACAATAGTGCGCCTAAGGTAAGTGATGTTCGTATACTAAGTTTTATGTCAAGAATGCACTGTTTGATTTTATTTTGGAATTGTAAGGAAAATTGATAGTTTTATGTTGTGTATTATTTTGATTAATGGGTGAATATACTTTATTTGAATTCCAACGATTTGAAGAGAAATTTTATGTTAAACTCATTAGATTATTGTTATTGCATGCTTAAGCAGTAAAGAATATCCTCTTTAATTTGGCCCACACAGTAATTTTTTAGTTTTAATTCTTAATAGTTTAAAAAAGTTGTAAATGTTTACTCCCCTGGACTACCCCAAATGCGAGATTGTATAATTTTGAAGGCCTAATGCTTTAAATATTTTTGGGATTATATTTTCTTTTTACATTATCATATACTTAAATAAACATTAAAACATATTATGTAATAGAAAATTCCAAAATATATATTAATATAAAAAACTATATATTTTGTTCACGCCACGTTGCAATACTGTCACCTCACCTGGCGAAATTGAAAGACTAAAAATTTTAAATAAAACTGCAAAAGAATGTTTTTAACCTTGGACCACGAGAGAAGTACAGTGTGAAGTCAGAAGCAAGATGATGGCGTTGAGAAAAATTCAAATAATATTGCGTCAGTTTTCGATTCACTGTCGGAGTGCGCGCTTGTGCCAGTCATTGCAGTATTTCCCCTGGTAAACATATGTTTTCATATTTCATCGTTGTGCATTTGTAAATTTCCTCAGTGCAATGTTTATTGTATGTAGATTTTACGTGCTACGTTAAATTGTGATCAGAAAAACAAGTGATGTTGTTTTTGGAGGTTATGTGCGATTTTGTCACTTCCCTGGCAGTTTTTATGCCAGAGGAAAAATAAATGCCTTAGGGGAGTGACAAAATTTTGTTTCGTTAATGTTTGCTGTTACAACACTTCATTACGTTTGTTCTAGTTACTCAAACATACTCGGATATCATGGCGAATGTTAAAAAGAAGCAAACAGAAGAGAGTCTAGAAAAAAGGCGTCAAGCTGCAAAATTACGGTAGCAAAGAATTAAAATAATCCGGCCAAAAGTGCTGAATTAAAAGAAAAACAGAAATATCGAAAGAAAAAGTAAAAGAGCCAAATTAAGAGTATTAAAGGCATGACTGAAAGGGAACAAAGGGCTGTTCGAAAAACATGAAGAGAGAAGAGTTAAAAGCATACAGATTGCCTGCAGCTACAATCTACCAGAAACTATCCAGTAACGCCACCTTCATCTGATAATGAAGACCAACCTTCACTTCCACAAAACAATATTGCTCTAGCTACTAAGAGCCGATCAGAAAATCAGCGAAAACTACGGAATAAAGTTATTAAATAACAAAAATCTGAAAGTAAACGATTAGGTCAAAAAGTACATGAATATCAATAGGAGTTAAGGCACATCAAAAAACAGAAAATGACTCCAAACACAAAAGCGGCCGATCTTTTACAAAAATAAAAGTAAAGAGAAAATAGAACAGGCGAAAAAAACTTATTATTTAGTGATGTGATCCAAAGTCAACTCAAAGAAAATATGGATTTAACAACGAATGAAGATGAAAAGAAGTTGTTTAAAAAAGTATTAAGTGGAAAAGTGACGAAGTATAAAGTGTTGGACCAAATTAATATGAAACCTGTAGGAAATCCAGCTACTGCAAATAAAAGTTTGTTGATATGACATGGAAGGCAAGAAAGGTAAATAGAGTTCGAAGTTACAGAAAATTGTCACTGAGTTTTTGAAAGAAGATTGCAATAGTCGGTTATGCCCAGACAAAAAAGATTGCAATACAAACGATAAAATAAAAAACAAGAGATTGTTACAAAACACAATGAAAAATTTCCACACCAAATTTATAAAAACAAAAAATATATTGATAAGCGACGCAATATTTTGCCACCTACGACCTTTTTCGGTTGAAGCTCCAAACAACCGCTAAAGAGGAACTTGTTTATGTATTACCCATACAAACATGGAGCTAACTTTGGCTTCCCTAAAATAGGAACACATAGATTTTTCAAACTGGGGCCTGTACGATTTTCTATGTTGCGACCGATACAATAAAAATGTCTTTTGCGAGAATGTTTTATCTGCAAAACACAATCTATATGTTACCATGAGTTCAAAAATTCTGTTTTGATCAAACACTTTTCATGGCAATGTATTACAGAGGACGTTTTAGATACTAAAACAAAAAAGAAATGCGAAATACGAAAATATACAAAAATAACATCAAACTGTGCTCCAATAGACGTTGTGATGAAACTTGAAGACAACCTCAATACTTTTCTTAAACATGAAGCAAATATACTGCACCAATATCAAACTACTAAAAGTCTAAAAGATAATTTAACTGAACATGATGCTTTGGTCCACATGGACTTTTCCGAAAATTACAACACAAAATATTCAGCAGAAATTCAAGCTTTCCATTTGCAAATAAGTTTGCACACTGTGGTACGAAAGAGGAAACTAAATGTTTTGCTACAATGTCCAAAAATCTAAACCATAATGTACCTGTTAACTGGGCTCATCTTAAACCTGATATGGAATTTCTTCCATGTTCAATACAAAACGTTCATTTTTTAAGCGATGGTCCTGCAACTCAGTTCCGGAACGAAGATATGTTTTTCTATTTATGTCATAAATTAACTGAAAGATACTCAAATATTTGTGATGTTACCTAGAACTATCACGAGGCTGGGCATGGTAAAGGATCTCCATATGTTATTGGAGGGACATGTAAACGAACCGCTGACAAAGTCTGCGCATCAGGAACTGACATTGCTACTATTGACGACTTTTCTAAGGAATTCGAAAAATATTGCCCTGGTATTCATATTTTTGTGGTACAGGAAGAGGAAATTGATTTATACAAGAAGATAATTGAAGATAATAGACCATTCATCAAACATTTTCCTGCTACTCTAAAAGTGCATCAAGTACGAAGAAACTTTTTGAGCAATACGTTGTCAGGCCATATATACTAACTAGCACCTGCAATCAATGAGCTGTCAAAATGAAAAGAGAGGCAAATAAACGTGTAAAAGGTGGATTAAAGTTTACTATGCGTTAGTTCAATTGCTTGCAAATTCAAGTTTTTGTTTACCATACATATGCACTTTTAGTCTTATTATCTCTACTCTATAAGTACCGTAAGAAATATAGTTTGTTCTAATTGCAGCTGCTATTTAGTAGATATGCTCTAACATTGTACGTGAAGATCTTTAGCTGCTTTCGTAGCATTTTTTGTCCTCAATTTTACTTAGGTGATGTTAAACGCACCCAATCCAATAAAACCAAAATGAATGTTGCTGCAGTATATACCGATTCTGAGGAAGATGTTCAAGACAAAATGATTCCACAAACATCTACTAATCTGATTAATACTATAGATAATGAAGATACTGCTATGACTGTCATTAACTTCATAGTTGTGAAATACCAGATTAATGATAAAAATATAGATATGCTGGCATATGTTCGTCTGATTTTGATGACGAAGAAGGAGATATCAAGGTTACTTTTCTAAAGATATCCAATGAAGATGGTACTTTTTTTTAAATAAATGAGAATGACGTGTCTGATGTTAAATGGGAAGAGATCTTGACCATACTACCAGTACCAAATATAATTATGATTTTTTTTTTGATTCATTTAGAATTTATTTAGATACACATTAAACGTGATTGAATTCAATTCATTAATAAATGTCAAAAAAATATAATTTGTATATTTTATTCAATATTTTATTATTCACCTTTCGTAGCTAATAATAAATGGCCTACTACTTCCCTGCTTTAACTTGTTACTACTCTGCCAACAGTGTCACCACCCTGATAACATATTCTCCTCTGGTACCTATAGAATTAAATAATCGAAAAATCTTCTGGCCCTTATCACTATAAATGGAGAAATGTTGTCGACTAGTGAAATTATTAATATAAAACTAAGCAGATTAGTTCTCCTTTAGGGACACAAAAAATTCACATACCATATATTCACCCTTACAACATTCTTGCACAATAATTGGGAACATCGATTTTACTTTTTTGAGTTACTGTCAATGAAAGTTTCTTCCGTGGGCAGAGTAATCTTGGATCAATTTGTTTTACGACACTCAGCCAATAAAAATTCGACCCCGTATCAGAAAAATTTTCAGTTTTATTTTGGAACGTGTCATTATTATCAGTATAAGATTAATTATTTGGAAATAGTAACAAATTGAAGCATGTTTCTGCTTCTCTTCTTCAAAAAATAATGAACCTCTATATCTTTCACATTGATCATTATGACTTCTCGAAGGGAAAAAATGTTAAAATTAGCTCTAAGTATTTCTAAAAAGAAAATCTAGGCAGTAACTTCTTCTAGAAATTCATCGGAGAGTGGAGGTAAACAAAAAAGTATGGCACAAAACACTAAATATGAATGAAATGGTACTCAATTGTTTCGATGACTGTTTCGGTACTCAATTCGTACATTTGTTTCGTACATTTGTGTTGTGTAAATGTAATTGAACTAAAAAATCAGCAATATGAATAGATTTTGAGGATAAATTGTATCAGTATCATGATTCGACTAGCTAGCGTGCTAACTTCCTGACTAACTTAATTGGTGCCTACCATTTTATTTGAATTTCAGTCTGCTGCAGGAATCCGTCATTTTTGTTCAATTTATGGTAGTCATTTATGGTAGTCACATATATCTTTGCTGTCCGTAAATACAACCTTGATTTGAACACTCACAAATTCCTAATTAAAGGCCACACACAACACGAAGCGGATTCTGTTCACTCTTTGATTGGAAGAAAAATGAAACAAGCTATTAAAAGTGCCCCATTTTTATGCAAGAAGGTTTCATTTTCTTGATGAAAACAGCGAAAAATACGGGTGAAAGATTTTTGTAAATGTGCTTTCGTATGAAAACTTCTTCGTTTAGCAATTGGTAACGGCCCTCTGCATTTTTTAAAAATACACAAAATCAACCGATTAAATTTAAAAGATCAAAGTATTGTAAGTTCATTTTTTGTAAATGAGCTTTCGGATGAAAACTTCTTCGATTTGAAACGTTTAGGAATTGAAATCAGTCCTCTGCACTTTTTAAAAAATACACAAAATTAATCGATTAAATTTAAAAGAGCAAAATATTGCAAGTTCAACGAAATTATTTAAATTCATTTTTTTAAAAGAACTCTTATGAGGATTCAGACCTCATGGAAGCCACAATTATATAATTAAGAAAGCCAAGTTTATTTTCTGTTTAAAACCAACCTTCGAAGAAAAGCCTACAATTTCTGTGGCTAAAAAGAACGACCTTATGCGACTTATTAAAAAACAAAGTAATACCGAAAGATTACAAAACATTCTTGAAAAATCTATAGTTTTAGTCGGAAACAGTATCAGATGTGTTTACTACCACATAAGTACAAAATACTTTTCTACAATTGGCTTTACAATTCTGGTTTAGATTATCAAAAAATAATTTTGGAATTTGTTTAAAAAATAAAATTATATTGACTCAAGCTGTGTTTTATCTTAACCAAATTCCTCAACCATCAAGTAATTATCTAAAAAATAAGAAATGACAGCGTACTTTGAGTGAAGCTATTCTTGCAAGATTGGATTATTTTAAGGAGAATAATGTCATATTTTGGAATGCTGCAAGTACAATCATTGATCAAATAAAAGTGTTAAAAATTTAAATTATTTTCTGTATTGTCGCGTGTTATGGTTCGCGGCCGATAAATTTAATGTTCCAGGAAAGTGTAAATGCACTGTCTTTTAAATTAATTTAAAAGAGTTTATTTACTAAGAATGCACAATCGTTAATTTCACTATTTCACAAATCACATTTTAATCTAACTTTCACTTGTCTATAAATTTCTATTACAACTGTCTTCACTAACAATCAATATCGCTTTTAATTCGCATTCCACACTATCGCAGTTTTACTATCGCGGATTTACTATATATCCCCCATTCATTCAGCTTGGCTTTATATAGGGTCTCTAGTCATTCAATCCATTTCTTGTAAATTGGCGAATGTTCTGACGAGAACTACCTGGAATATTCGAGCAATTCTGAATGGCCGCAGTGACGCCACTTTCAGATATTGATCATGCTTGGTGGGTTCTTGTGGTTTCGAGTGCATTCGTTTATTGATCATGATGTTGTTAATAGTTGCGAAAACAATTGCGATAGTAGCTCGCAGAATTATTTGCACATGTAACAGTATATTCCTTTTCAAATTGAGAAGAAGTCAGTGGTTATCAAAACAATCTGCTGCATAGTAAAAAATACAATTGGTAGCTTAATATTTTCATTTTTATTGATTTTATTCTATTTTCAAACTTTCAAATCACTCTTCTGAAAAATCACATTTTTGGCGATATGACGTTGTTGAAAGGAATGAGCGATTTGTTTTAAAAGCCATACTACATATTTTAATTAAATAATCCCTCACTTTGCAGCTATTAGCAAGAAGAAAGGCCAAAGATACGAGTATAACACGATGGCCTCACCAACTTCTTTATTTAGGTGCCTTAATCGTTCGGTGGAAAACAATAACGTGATCATATATTTCTTTCTAAATCAGCAGTTGGTTTTTATCTTAACCTTAAGAGGGAAAATTATTCTCGACAAGTTTGGCTATTTATGGAAATGCATTCACTGTTTGATATGTTAAAGAAAGGTAATGTTTTCGTAAGAGCTGAGATTCGTGTATTTTCATCATCAAAACTAATTGGAACTCTACAATGAAAACTAGCCAACATATATTTTGCATATTTTTAGTATCTACCACCATTCATATCATATCACTACTTTGTACGGCGTGTAAAATATTTTCTAAAATCTTAGAAAATTAAATCGGATCATACGCCAACAGTTTTATTGGGGAGTATCAAGGTGGTTTTAGGGCAGGTAGATCAACAACAGACCAATTGATCACAATCAAGCAGGTACTTGAAAAATGCTGGGAGTTCAACATAGACGTACACCAACTTTTCGTCTACTTCAAGCAAGCATACGACAGTATTGATCGTAACGTACTGTATCAAATAATGCTTGGTTTTGGCATCCCAGCCAAATTACTCCGTCTTACCAAAATGACAATGACGTCGACAACTTCCCAAGTCCGCATCAATAACCAACTGACCGATGCATGTGACGCAAATATCGGACTAAAGCAGGGAGATGGGCAATTTGGCTCTAGAGTGCGTCATACGGAAGCTACCTGTCGATACGCGAGGTACATTACTATACAAGTGGAGCCAGGTAGTGGCCTATGCGGACGACATCAACATTATGTCACGGTCACTAGCGACTGCCAAAGAACTCTTCCTGAAACTCGACAGCAAAGCGAAACTAGTAGGGCTACAAATCAATGAAAATAAAACAAAGCTCATGACGCAGTCGGGGTAAAATACCCCAAATACACAAAATATCACACTTGGCGAATACAGTATCGAAAATGTTAGCGAATTTGTGTATTTAGGCGCCAAAAAACAAAACCGAGCAATGAAAGAGGCGAAATACGCCGAAGAATATAGCTCGCAAATAAAATATTTTATTCAGTATTGACTATCTTGAAGACCAGCTGCATACACAGGAAAACAAAGCTCCAAGTATACAAATCTGTGATAAGACCTGTGTTATGCTATGGGTGTGAAACATGGACCCTAACCCAAGCATCCGCAAATATATTGAACGCCTTTGAGCGACGGGTCCTGAGGCGAATAATCGGAGCGAAGCTTGACGGGGACCAATGGCGAGTTCGATATAACCATGAGCTGTATGGAATTTTTGACGAACCGGAGGTCTCAAGGATTGTAAGACTGCGGAAGCTGCAATGGGCTGGACACATGAATCGTATGGACGAACAACGGATACCCAAGAAGGTATTCGTTGGGAGAATTGTAGGCCGGCGGCCAGTGGGGAAACCGAGGAAACGCTGGTCTGACTCGGTCGATGAAGACAGTTCATCGCTGCTCGGATTTCAGCAATTGAGACAGTTGGAGGCGCAGTTTGCAGGAAGCGAAAGCCCGAAAGGGGCTGTAGTGCTAAGAAGAAGAAGACCACTATTCAAAGATGTTTTTTTATATCAATTGCTTTCAGATTCTAAAATTTCAAGCTCTGTATCATTGATCAGAACAAATGTATGTATTGCCATTAGTCTGAGCTTATACTCGTAGTGTTGTTTCGATCACTCACACCAAAGTTACACATCCTTTTTGATCGTCTTCACACGCACTTTGGTTTTAGGCTAATCGCAATTAATTAAAGTTTAGGGGTGCAAATGTCGCTTGCTTTAGCGAGGAACGGAATGTTTATATTGGGTTTTAAGCCATTGAATTTTTATTTGGTATCTGCATCCTAACTGCTTTCACCTCACCTAATTACAAAGAGCTTTTTATCACAAGTAGTTTGAAACTTACTAGTGTAGATAAGTTTAGGTAGTACAGAATTCTAAAATTACAGGGCTGAAGCTAAACCAAATTTGATTATGAATTTGGTCCATTAAATTGACTACTGTCAGTATCAAATTCAGAAAAGAGGAAGCAATTTAGAATTGGTTTCCAATTTTACTAATTAATATTCGTCAAAATTACTGGTTTCGTGATACTTTTGTTCAAATTATAAAAGGAGGAAATTTGCATAACTTTCGACCAGTAATAGAACCTGAAAGTCATACCGAAAATAACCAAGTACCAAAATCTAGCAATATCCGTTAGTTTTTGGTCGTCTTGCTTCCGTTTTCGTCGGAGGTTGTGGTCTAGCACTGAGAAAACTGTGTAGAAATTCCGAATAACTTATTCGTTAATAATGCATAGGGATTTGCATAAGGGATTTAACAATTTCGTGTCTTTATATGAACGCACCCTTAATCTTTTTAATTAACAGTAAATGTCAAAACGTTAGTTAAAGTCAAAAGTTTCATCATGGTAAAATTCACGGACCAGCAACGTTTGGAAATTATTAAAAATTACTATTATTGAAAAATCATCTTCAGCGATGAAGCTCATTTCTGGCTCAATGGTTTTGTTAATAAGCAAAATATGCATTATTTGTCAGCAACAACCCCACGGGTGCTTCTTGAGACATCGTTGCATCCGCAAAAAATTACTGTTTGGTACAGTTTTCATGCAGGAGGTATGATTGGGCCTATTTTTTCGTGGATGAAAATAACCGTCATGTTACCATCAATTGAAAGCGCTATCGTGTTATCTTGGAAGATTATTTGCGGCCAGAATTGGATGAACTTGACATCAACGATATGTGGTTTCAACAAGACTGCGCTACTGGCCACACAATCGATTTATTGAAAGTTTTTATTTATTTTTATGAACTTAATGGAAAACCCTATATAAAGATAAAAAGGCAGACAACATATTATGGATCCTGATGCAATTTTCTCAGTACCAGACCACACCCTCTGACGAAAACGGAAGTGAGACGAACCAGAACAACCGGACATCTAATAACCCATAAGCGTAATATCTCTTTACCTACTCTAACCAGAGGCCTACCTGCTTAACTCATCCTACATCTGTAGAAAGTCATTTTCTTCTACTAATCCTTTAGACACTGAAGATTTGCGTCTGCTCACTCAAAAGAGCAAGGCACGATTAAAAAAAAAAGGTAAATTTATTTTGTATTGAAATTATATTCAAACAAAGCTCTCCTTACTGTGTTATTCATTTACCATACTAACGTTTTTTAGGGTTTTGTATATTACTAAAATACAAAACCTTATTGCAATCACGAATTGTGTCCGTCCGTCCGTATGTATGTCACGGCACTTTTCTCCGAAACTATGGAACCAATAGTCATGAAACTTTGTGAAAAGGTCAGATATGGTGGCTGCTTGAAAGTTCAGGGGCGGACATTTTTTTCAAAGATTTTTAAGGGGAGTCTCTCCATATTGGCAGGTGACCCTTCAAAAAAATATGTTCATCATTGGTAGTCGAGTAGTGTGTCATTAGAAAGGTCAAGGTCTTAACGAGATCTTTTCAAAACAAGTCTTAAAATTGCCTTATCGGGGCAGGGGGAAGGTGAAATGTACGAACTATTCGCGTATCTCCCCCGCTTGCGATTGGACACCTTTCATCCAAAAAATCAGAAAAAATCATGAACGTAGGCCTTTATGAATACAACAACAAAAAATACATGAGAAGTCGAAACTCACTCAACTTTGTTAGTAATAGTATGATTTATCAATTTTATATTTCTGGAATAAAATCTTAACGGTACCCTTAAATTCAATTCAATTCTGTACACAAAAGGCCATTTATAAAATTAACTAGTCCTGAAAGTTACACAAAGATGGAATGGTATTCAACAAAGTTATAACAGTTTGAATTTTCTTGTATTACTATGGAACAATATGCGCTGTATTATTATGGAACCATATGGCTATGAAACAATATTCTTTTTTGACCGTCTCAGACACTACACGTTGGCTAGGATTTGCATGAAACTTTCAGAAATGATAGATATCATGAATATCTTTGAGAATTAATTCAGCTAGTGGTATCAGTAATCGTAAAACAAAATAGTGGCTGTTTTAATTGACAAGATTGAATAATTTTGAGTTACTTTTCCCCAACTTCAACATTTAAGGTGCATGCTTTTAACACTTGATTCAATTTAATGAATGACTAAAGATGAGTACCTACAATGTATACTCATAGGTGAAATACGTCAAGGAGGCAAGAGAGAGCTGCAAACAGAAGAGCTTTTTAACCATTCTAGGGTTCGAAAAAAATGTTGATGCCATGAATCGATAATTAGAATTACACACCCAATACTTGTTTAAGAAATCGTTTAAATTCGTCGAAAAGATGCAGAGTTTCGTTCATAAGCACATGACAGCCGAGATTCCGTTTCATATTAAATAATTTTTCTGAATGCTCGGCTCATTGAATATATTCAAGTAAACCACTATTCCTTAAATTTTCATGAAAATTCGAAGAAAATAAGAGTGCCCTGGTCGATTTGAAATATATTGGATATTCTAAAATGTATTGAGCCTTTATTTATCATTTTTCAATTGAATATTTCTTTTGTTTAAAATGAATTTTATTCAAGTAAATATTGTCCATTACTACCTATGACCTTTTGCCATTTTTTGGGTAGAGCCATTATTCCATCTGTGTAGAACTTATGTGGTTTAACTTGGCCAAGTTATTTTCACAGCCGCTTTTTGAAGTGAATTTTCATTAAGGAAGTTTTGCAGAGACCGAAACAAATGGTAGTCGGATGGTGCAAGGTCTGGACTATACGGTGGATGCATCAAAACTTCCCTGCCAAGCTCTGTCAATTTTTGCCGGGCCATCAAAGATGTGTGTGGTCTGGCATTGTCATGATGGAAGACAACGCCTTTTCTATTGATCAATTCGGTCCGATTTTTTTTGAATTTTGAATTAATTGCTGACAGTGCAGACCCGAATTGAGTGTTTTGCCAGGTTCTAGCACCTCATGATAAACAATTCCCTTCCAATCCTACCATGTGTAATGGTTTTCATTAGATACTGATCCTTTCTTATCCTTGTTCCTAATTGTGATGTTCGTTTGACTTGATTCGCCACTGTTTACTTTACAATATATATTTACAAATCTTTTGCAAACAAAATTTGGTCAGCCAAAATGAATCTCTTAGCAACTAAATTGACATGGTTCCAAATAGTCGCATACTTAAGAATCGTTTAAAATGACATGCGTATTAAGGTATTCTAAAGGTAGACAAGAATATATAGTAGTTAATATAATTGAAGCCTGAGATTAACTTTATAGCTTCAGCTGCGTTAATTTAAATTCAACTTTAGACTTAATCAATTAGGGAAAACGTTTGTCACTATCTTTCTACTTTTTCGTCGGTGATTCTGGCCGAGTCACTTTAAAGCAAATTCTATTAAAATGTACGCACATTTGTTGAACGACTCTCATACCGTAATGACAATGGGCTACGGTAGTTGTGATACACAACATGTACAGTATCAAACGCTCTAAAATTGGAACGTACATACCAAATAAAATACTGATTACATAAATAGGTGTCATCCAATGAAATGCTTCACATCGGGTATTAGACATTTGCGCGACAATGAGTCGACACTTGTATTTATTGAATCCGGACAAGTGTTCATTCGTCAGATACTCGTTGTTGCAAACTGCATTCGCTCCGCCGGACATAATCCGAGGTCTAATTCGGTGGTAAATTTAGTCGGCTGCCAATGTCTTCTCGGAAGCGGCTATCTGAAATTGATTAGTCTCTGAAGCACTCGCTCACTAAAATTTGTTTTCAAGCGCAATTGCAATCTAGCTACTGACTTATGTAATAACCTTTTCTATTTAGTTATTAACTAAACTAACCTCTTTCCTAATTTTTCTGCTCCGGTGAATGTCACTGCCTCACGAATAACGTTTTCCCAAAAACACTTTAAGCACACCACGCGTTTCTTCATAGATTAACAGGGAATACGTTTCACTCCACCACGTCGCGCCAAACGACGTATAGCTGGTTTTGTAATACCTTCGATATTATCACGAAGAACTTTACGATGACGTTTAGCGCCTCCATGTGCTGTCAAAAGTTCCGGTTGTCACCTCGGACAAAACATATGTGCGTGGAATGGCACTTCATATGGCGGAAATGTGCGTCTTCAGATGTCGCCAGTGGCATAGTTTTCTCGATGGCCACGGTGGAGGGGCATTTCCAGATGGCTATGTCTCGAAATGTGCCGGGGTTGGATTAATTCTATATTTCGAATATTTATATCCACGGATCCAAATATTTGGACAGAAAAAAAAATATTTTCTGCACAACGATATCCGCACAACAGATGAAGTCCGCTGGCACTTCGAGGACATATCCATCTGGCAGGTTACAAGGGTTCGGGATCGGAATCACTTCGATTCCTGGGCGCAGGCGTCACATTACACATTCCCCCCCCCAAAATCGAAGTAATTACGATCCCGTCTCCTTGGTAAAAGGTCTTGGTTAGGGACGTGGCGGGTCGAAGATCCGTTTCGAAGGATAGGCTACAACCCTGTTCGTGAAGACTCGGCAGTGACTATATAGTAGGAAGTCAGGTGTTATTCGGAGGCCTTCGTCTAGGCAGAGATTTGGGATAAGCCAAGGTTTCTCGTGGGAATTAGTTGCACTTCATCGTCTAAGGTCTTTTGCGTGGTAAATTCCCAGGGTCTTACCAGTCATGTCCGCGATGAGGTATCGGGTGGGGCTTATGACTTGTATGACTCGACACTTCACGAATTTCTTGTCTAGTTTGGCATTGTAATGTCGGGTGGCATCGCTCTGTCGGAAGTTTCGACGATATATTTCGTCGCCGGCCTTAAAGCCAGAAGGATGAGATCGCAAGTTGTACCGCTCCTCTCCCATCCGTCTACTTTCTTCAATCTTCTCCCGCAGTTGATCTCGCAGAAGTTGGAGCTTTTCGTGCGGTTCTAGAACCACGATTGGGTCCTCTAGCGATTTCAGCTGCCGCAATAGCCGGTAAGCGCTCCCATGACAGATCATGTACTGGCCGAACACTGCGAAATACGGCGAAATGCCGGTCGTGGCGTGGTACGACGAGCGCAGTGCACTAGTGATGGCGGACAATTTGCGATCCCAGTCCCTCTGATTCGGGTGGACATAGGCGCGAATGGCCGCTATGAGCGTACGATTCAGTCGTTCGGATGCGTTGGCTTGTGGTGAATAGACGGCAGTTCGTTGGTGGATGATGCCGTATTTGGACATTAGGTCTCGGAACTTGCTGGAGGTGAACTGGACCCCATTGTCGGAGACAAGTTTCTCCGGAACTCCAAACATGTGAAAGACTCGGTTCTCCAAAAAGCTGATTATTGGTCCAGTGTGCATGTTACGTAGTGGTTCTATGATAGGGAATTTGGAGAGCTGGTCCAGGACCACGACAGCTCCCGTGTGACCAGAAGCAGATCGAGGGTAAGGACCGATAAGATCAATGTACAAGCGCTGGAACACGCGTTCAGGGACCTCAACCTTACCCATGGGTGGCCGAAGAATGGTGTTGGGCGCTTTAGTGCACTTGCATAGCTCACAAGAGGCTACGTACGCTTTTATCTGTTGTGCCATCTTAGGCCAAAAGAAACAGGTTTTCAACCGCCTAAGTGTACGACCGTATCCGCCGTGCGCACTTGATGGGTGGTCATGAGCCCGTCTGATAAGATCAGTGGTTAATTCTTCGGGCACCCACAACTTCCACTGTTCTTCTTCTTGTATGGGGTCACCGGATGCGTGTCCCATCCGCTTGTAAATAAATCCATCCGTCAACCGCAGTTCAGGAAGCTGGGGCTGTTGGTTCTGGATAGTGTGAATCAGTTGGGTGTAGCTGGCTGACTTGAAGGCAGGATGGTCCAGATCGATCAATTGGGGGCTGTCGTCCTCTTGGACCAACTCGGCTCCTTCAGGGGCGAACATTCTGGATAGGGTGTCGGGGACTACATGCTGGCTTCCTTTTCGGTGGCGAATTGTGAAGTCAAAGGCCTGTAGTTTCAGTGCCCACCTGGCCAATCTGCCGTTGAGATCAGTCTGGCTCATTAGCCATTTCAGAGAAGCGTGATCCGTAACGATTTCAAAGGTGTGTCCCTCCACATAGGCTCGGAAGCGTTTCACTGCCAACACCGCGGCTAGACATTCTTGCTCGGAGACCGTGTAATTTCGCTGGGCTGGGTTCAACTTGTGAGACATGAAGGCTATAGGTCTCTCCTCGCCGTCTTGTGCAACCTGGACTAAGACTGCTCCCACCCCATGTTGACTCGCGTCACAATGGATTGAGAACGGTTTGTCAAAGTCCGGGCTGTGCAGTACGGGGGCCGTAGTCAGACTCTTCTTTAGCTCTTCAAAGGCTCGCAAGCTGGGCTCTTCCCAGACGAATTTACGTCCCTTACGCAGCATGTCGGTCAAAGGAGTGGTAATGGTGGCATAGTCACGTACAAAACGCTGGTACCATCCGCATAAGCCTAAGAATCGGCGTAACTGTTTGGTGGTCTTGGGTAATGGAAAAACGTCAATCGCTTGAGTCTTTTCCGGATCGGTCTTGATATGCCCATGCCCAATGATGTGACCTAAATACTTCACCTCCGTCATCACGAACTGGCTCTTCCTTATGTTGATGGTTAATCTTGCCCTCCGGATGTGTAGAGCCACCTCCTGAAGCAGGTCGATGTGTTCGTCAAAGGTCTCGGTTATAAGCAGCAGATCGTCCAAGTAAACGAAAACTTGGTGCCGCAAATGAGGTGGTATCACCTTATCCATAAGGCGCGTCATCGTTTGGGGGGCATTACACAATCCGAATGGCATGGTCACGAATTGATATAGGGGCCGACCTGGGACTGTGAAGGCTGTTTTCTCCTTTGAACCGGGGTCTAAAGGAATTTGCCAGAAGGCGTCCTTGAGGTCTAAGCTCGTGATGAAATGGGCTTTAGGCAATCGACTCAAAATGCCTTCGATCAACGGTAGAGGATATGCGTCCTTGACTGTGACGGCGTTCAAGCGTCTGGCATCTAAGCATAACCGGACCTTGTTCGGCTTGACAACTAAGGTGACTGGGGAAGCCCACGCGCTCTGTGATTCTTCGATTACGCCTAATGATAGCATTCGATCCACTTCGGCATATAACGATTTTTCCTTCGCCGGAGATATGGCGAAATGTCTCTGTTTTATGGGTTTAGCGTCCCCCACATCTATAGTGTGGAACACCAGGGCAGTCCGCCCGAGACCTTCTTTCTCGTGCGATGGAAAAGCCGATATAGCCGAGTCGAGACGCAGTTGCTGAGCTACATCCAGTGTATGCCGTAGTAAGTTAGTGGGTTGAGATTGGTCAGGAACGGTGGTGACGGACTCCAGGGTCGAACTGGAAAATAGTGCCGGGGCCAAGTTAAATTTTCGAACGAAATCCACTCCTAAATAAAGATTCTGGGTTAACTGAGGTATGATGAAAAATTCCATAGGTTTAGTTACCCCTTTAAAGGTGACATCCGTCATAATTTTTCCCACTACAGAGTGACGAGTTCCGTCCGCCGTGCTTAACCAGGAGGTGAAATGACGGATTTGGTCCGCGTGCTTGGCCAGTACCTGCCCTGCAAACTCGGCAGAGATACAATTCACACTGGCTCCCGTATCGACTAAGCCTGATACTCGTTTTTGCAGGAGGTGTACTGACGCATATGGCCGGACATCCTCCCTCAATAATTCGTCTAAGTATATGCCCTTCAACACTTTTCTCGACTGCCTGACTTTTCTCCAGAAGCTCCGCATCCGACGC
Source organism: Odontomyia ornata (assembly GCA_963969285.1). Classification (NCBI taxonomy): domain Eukaryota; kingdom Metazoa; phylum Arthropoda; class Insecta; order Diptera; family Stratiomyidae; genus Odontomyia; species Odontomyia ornata. Next base: position 142,728,010 of record OZ017740.1, read on the forward strand.
GTGGCTCGCTTGCTTCGCGGTGGGACATTTGTGGCCAATTCCTCATGGAAGATGCGCTGTCGAGTAGCCAAATAATTCCGCAACCTGACATGAAAAGGTTTTACATGCCAAGGAACCTTCGTCTCGCTATCATTTCCCTGCGCATTGGCCTCGGCGAAGGACGGCGTCGGTTGTGGAACTTCGGGAGAACTGTGTTTAGCGGTGCGAGTCAGCAGAGTTGGAGTCATGTTGGGAGCTGGGTCATAGCTGGTGATGGGGTCTGGATTGGTTCGTCCGGGGTCTAGGAGTGCCGACGGGTGGTCGCGGCACTCGGTGGCAAGTTTTTTCGCCCTTTGCAATTTGCACAGTCAGGGGCGTATGTGTCGGCCTTCCCGCAGCGGTAGCAGAAAAGCGTCGGCTCCGCTGGACATGCGTAGAACCGATGTCCCGGTTGTCGGCAGTTCCAACAGACCGTCGGGCTTGTAAGTGCTTCAAGGGAGGGTCGATCAATCAATGCTGGGTCCTCAAGCTCCGGTGGTGCTCCGCTCCTCGGTACTGGTACTGGATCAGCAAGCAGGTGGTCTGCTGCCATCAACTCCGCGGTGTGATGATTTCGGGGATTTGGTCCCGTTATGCGAGGTTGTGGGCGGAAGGTACCTCGTCGCTCATCCAAGTGTTCTTGTCTACGCGCATGGAGGCGCAATCCCTGTATGGTGTTGATGGGAAAATGTAGCAGGCTGTTCTGGAGATCCCAGCGCATGTTCTCTCTGATAATTTCTACTAATTCGTCCTCGGGCATGGTATTTCGCAGGCGAGTGCTCAATCTCACTATACTGGTGTAGTACTGGTCGAACGGTTCGTGAGCGCCTTGTTTCCGTTTCTTTATTTGCTCTCTTAGCTCTCTCTCAGTGAAGCCATCCTCAAATCGATTGCGGAAGGCTGCACTGAAAGAGTGCCAAGTGGGACGTGGCGTTGACTCTTTAAAGCTCCAGTACCAGTCGGCAGCGTCGCCGCTGAACAAAAGATGTGCATGCCGGAGGAAGGCCGAAGAATCCCCTCCCAGGGTGCTGGATATCAACGCCTGAATCCGGAAAAGGAACCGGTCCGCCGATATCATATCGTTGAACCCTGTAAAGTTCAGGCGCCAACTCTCCATGATACGAGGCGTCGGGTCTCGGAAAAGTGTCAATGCGTTCCCGGGGGGAATCACATCCTCTACTGACCTGTTGTACTGAACTGCCTCGGGGGCTGGAGGTACCAACGGAGGTCCGGTACTGTGTCGCGGTCTGTATTCGGGAGCTCTGGGATCCATTCCCGAGTTCCTTGGAGGTGGGACCCATTGCTCGGATTGTCGGGAGTGGGGCATCGCCACACTGGGATTTGGCTCCCAGCCAAGCGGAGTTCTCACGCGGCTGGGTGGTTGGCTCAACGGGAGATTCTGGATCTTTCCCTCCAGGTTGCCAATCCTCTCCGACATATCCCTCATCAACGCCACGAGGGTGTCAATGGAGTGGGCGGAAGGCATGGTTGTCACCTCGGACACGACACTCGCAGCCGGAACTTCACCGCCTACTGCTCCTTGCAGGTCCAAGAGTGGTTGTGACGGTTCGGCTTCTGGAGCTCCTTTCGCCACTGCTCCACGCGTCGGTAGGGGCGTTCCGATGGGGACGTCTAGGGCGGTCCGCTCGATGGGTCGCCGACATAATGGGCAACTCTCTGACGTGAGGAGGAGCTGTTGTACACAGGCACGATGGAATAGATGTCCACAATCCAATCGCACGCTGTGTACGCCCTCCACTACGTCCTCGAAACAGATTCCACAGTTCGCGGGTTGGACCGCTTTGGACCGGGTCCACCGCTTTTCTGGGGTCCGCTTCGTTGCCATTTTCGTTCAATCTGGTGGGTTTATTATGGGTGGTTGCTAGTATGAAATGCGAGGAAGAAAAAAAAAAATTATAAAATATAAAATATACTTATTCCTACTAAAGTTTATAGAATAATAAAAGATTTTAAATATTATCACTAAATTAGTGGCCGTTAGTGGCGAGCTAATAATAGAGACTGGGAAAAAAAAAAATTGTTTAAGACACACTTTCCTTTCCAGTGGTCGACCTCTTCAGCGGGAAATGAGAGTGCGTGGTAATCTGCCGAAGAAAGGGTGCTTCGGTCGATTTACGAAATTGAACCCCATACCCACATACATTACAAAAAAACCGTCTCTAAACTACGTTAAAGTGACTCGACGAGACAAGTGGTAGAGCTACCGTAACGACTTTGTACGCGGTCAAAATTCCCGACGCGTAGAAGCATTCCGGGCTTCGCCACTCCAGCATACGCCATCGAACGTTGAACCGATACCACTCGTCTAACACGCATAAGAAATAGTTAGAATCCTTCCGCGACATAAAGGCAAGATAGCCTTCTATTTTCTTGAGAGTCCATGCTGATAGGTAAACCCATCAGACTGGCAGTTCCATCAAGAAAATAGAAGGTCCTTACAGGGGTTAACCTGGGACAACACATCGGAAGGATTCTGTCGCGAAAGCAAAATCAAACAAAGGAGAGCGGAAGCTACAACTCACGTGAAGCGACCTCTAATGTGTATCACACAATTCCACTGCTCCTGATAGTGGGACTCGAGTACCAAAGTACCTTACATCCTCCGTAAAGGACCAACTCGTCAGAAGACGCGAAGTTCTTTCCCCATTAGGATGTTGTTTGGGCCCCACGTTGGGCGCCATTTGTAATGGTTTTCATTAGATACTGATCCTTTCTTATCCTTGTTCCTAATTGTGATGTTCGTTTGACTTGATTCGCCACTGTTTACTTTACAATATATATTTACAAATCTTTTGCAAACAAAATTTGGTCAGCCAAAATGAATCTCTTAGCAACTAAATTGACATGGTTCCAAATAGTCGCATACTTAAGAATCGTTTAAAATGACATGCGTATTAAGGTATTCTAAAGGTAGACAAGAATATATAGTAGTTAATATAATTGAAGCCTGAGATTAACTTTATAGCTTCAGCTGCGTTAATTTAAATTCAACTTTAGACTTAATCAATTAGGGAAAACGTTTGTCACTATCTTTCTACTTTTTCGTCGGTGATTCTGGCCGAGTCACTTTAAAGCAAATTCTATTAAAATGTACGCACATTTGTTGAACGACTCTCATACCGTAATGACAATGGGCTACGGTAGTTGTGATACACAACATGTACAGTATCAAACGCTCTAAAATTGGAACGTACATACCAAATAAAATACTGATTACATAAATAGGTGTCATCCAATGAAATGCTTCACATCGGGTATTAGACATTTGCGCGACAATGAGTCGACACTTGTATTTATTGAATCCGGACAAGTGTTCATTCGTCAGATACTCGTTGTTGCAAACTGCATTCGCTCCGCCGGACATAATCCGAGGTCTAATTCGGTGGTAAATTTAGTCGGCTGCCAATGTCTTCTCGGAAGCGGCTATCTGAAATTGATTAGTCTCTGAAGCACTCGCTCACTAAAATTTGTTTTCAAGCGCAATTGCAATCTAGCTACTGACTTATGTAATAACCTTTTCTATTTAGTTATTAACTAAACTAACCTCTTTCCTAATTTTTCTGCTCCGGTGAATGTCACTGCCTCACGAATAACGTTTTCCCAAAAACACTTTAAGCACACCACGCGTTTCTTCATAGATTAACAGGGAATACGTTTCACTCCACCACGTCGCGCCAAACGACGTATAGCTGGTTTTGTAATACCTTCGATATTATCACGAAGAACTTTACGATGACGTTTAGCGCCTCCATGTGCTGTCAAAAGTTCCGGTTGTCACCTCGGACAAAACATATGTGCGTGGAATGGCACTTCATATGGCGGAAATGTGCGTCTTCAGATGTCGCCAGTGGCATAGTTTTCTCGATGGCCACGGTGGAGGGGCATTTCCAGATGGCTATGTCTCGAAATGTGCCGGGGTTGGATTAATTCTATATTTCGAATATTTATATCCACGGATCCAAATATTTGGACAGAAAAAAAAATATTTTCTGCACAACGATATCCGCACAACAGATGAAGTCCGCTGGCACTTCGAGGACATATCCATCTGGCAGGTTACAAGGGTTCGGGATCGGAATCACTTCGATTCCTGGGCGCAGGCGTCACATTACACATGCACACAGCATAACCTTATTTGGTGTCAATCCTGGCTTTGACGTCGTTTGTGATGATTCACCTTTTTTTGACCATGATCTTTTTCGAACGACATTCTCGTATCTTACCCATTTTTCATCACACGTAATGATTAGCTTCGAAAATGGATCGATTTCGTTGCGTTTTATTAGCATTTCGAAAATGGAAATTCGGTCGATCAAATTTTTTTGTGTTAGTTCGTGCGGCACCCAAACGTCGAGCTTCTTTGTGCATCCAGCCTTACGCAAAAGGTTCAAAACTATTTGAAGACGGATATTCAGTTCCTTAGCAATGTCATGGTTGCTTATGTGTCGGTCTTCTTCAATTTGTTGTAAGATTTCATCGACTTTTTCAGTGATTGGTCGACGTGGAGGTGCATCTTTGACATCAAAATTTGCAGAACGAAGGCGAGCGAACCATCTCTTGGCTGTGATAAAGTATCTTGACCGTAGACAACACAAATTTTTCACGAGACTGCGATGCATTTTCACCTTGACGTAGTGATATTGTAAAATATAACGAATTTTAGCAGAAATTTCACTCCTTTTTAAATGAATACAACTTTTGACACGAATGAGAAATACAAAACTGTCCATATGAAAATTGTAAACTGGAATGTCACCTTTCAAACGGATGTCAGTTTGACTCAATCTGATTAGTATTGCCCGATATATGACAACGAACATCATCTAGTGACAAAAAGGCTCAATACTTTTTAGAATATATAATATATTAACTTATTGTTTTGGTAATTCCATACAATTTAAATGACGATAACTCACTTATGATTTGATTTCCATGAAATTTTGTGACATAAGAGTCTTATATCAATCTACATAAATGTAAAATCTTAAGAAGTTTAATGGCACCGTTTCGATACAAATCATACTATTATTAACAGAGTTGGGTGAATTTTGATTTCTGAGGTATCTGTTGCCCTTGGGCTCATAAAGACCTACTTTCGTGATTTTTTCAGATTTTCGGCTCAAAGGTATCCAATCGTGGGGGGAGGCGACACAAATATTATTCGTGCATTTTGCCTCCCTCTGGACTCCTAATGCAAAAACTTACTTATTGTTCAAATTTTGAAAGCGCTGAGACCTTTAATTTGTAGACTACTCGAGTACATTTGACGAAAAAAATTGTTAAGGGCCACTTCGCTTTAAGGGAGATATTTGTTAAGACCTAAACTTTTAAGAGATCACCACTTGTGATCTTTTCACAAAGGTGGAGCTTTGTAGCTTCTATAGTTTCGGAAAAATTTCTTGTGACGCACGGATAGACGGACAGACGGATGGACGAACGGACAGATGGACAGGCAGACAGACGGACAGATAGGACGGGAGACAAGTAGGTTTTTGCAAAATTTCTTTCAGGAAGCCCTAAAAATCATGGAGATACATCCAATAACAAATAATTTAGAGGCTGAAATTCGTTGAACTTGGCTATTAGTAGTAGGATTTAATATTTTCGTCAGTAAAACGGTATTAGTATCATTAAATTGGATGAAATTTGAGTTCCCCCGATTAAAACAATTATATGCGGATTTTCTACTACATGGGATTTCCATCGAACACTACACTTTTGATTGAATCTTCTTCAAATTTTCAGATAAGATGAATAACAAAAATACATTTTAGATTCAGGTCAGTCAAGGATTTTAGTAATATTGGAACAAAAATTTGGCTGGTTAAAATGGAGTTCTTTTAAAGCAAGAATATATTTGTTGTGCACGTCATAAAAGTTTTTATATATATATCCACACATCGTAGGTTATGTACAAGACCCTTTTGACATGAGCGTAGTTCTGTCCACCCAACTTATTTTTAATGTCGACTTGCATGGAAAGTGAAATCAGAGACAATTTAAATGGCTATAAAGTTCTTAAAGTTAGTTCGAAATTTTTGAAACAGACAGAATAAAGGGTTTTACATTAGGCTAGTCAAATACAGAATTTCATTCAATTTAAGAGTATCCATGCGATTTTATCGGAGAAAATCTAGAATTTACAAATCTTGTTATTATAAAAAAAGTTGAGAGAATGTTGCCTCTTAAGTTTCATGAATTAACGAGTATACAGATTGTTCGTATCAAAGGTATCACGAGGGGACAAAATTTTTTCGAGTATTATTCCTTCCCTCTACGCTTAGATGCTGGTATTGCTAAGAAAATTTGAAATTTTGCATACTGAAGCTTTCAAAAAGCCACAATTTCATGTCTATCTAGTAAATTTGCCGTTTGCACCTTCAATACTTTGGGGAAAGAAAACTGCTGCGACACACTGACTGGCAGACAGGTCGCGATCTTTATAAGACTTTAAGCAAAACCGTAACGGGGTTGTACTATTTGCTACAATTACAAATTTTTCTGGAATCAAATCAAATTTTTGGAAAAGTACACACGAATCCCTGAGCGACTATTGAAAAGAAATCAATCAGCAAGTAAATTTTTTCTTGATAACGCTAAATAAAGATTTGGGAGAGAGAACTAGGAATTTAATTTCCAAGTATGAAGAGAAATGATTAACCGATTTTTGCTTTCAGCTTTCAAAAAAGTTAAATATTTCACAAGAATGAACAGATATTGAAAGGATTGGCAGTACATTTTGAACACTAGCTCCAAATATCTCAAAATTTAAAATGTTTTAAGTCAAAAATATTCAAAAGAATTATAAAAGATTTAAAACTTACTAAACATCAGTACCGCAACCTTCTTGATAGCCTTCATCCGGTGAATTTCGACTGCTACTAATTAAAGCACGTTTTAAGGCGGTGACTGGTGGCAGCACGGGTACACCACCCTTTTGCCAAACGCGTATTGTTTTGGCATTTATTGGCATGCCATTGGGCAGAACCGATGGTACTTGATGATGATGACTCGCTGTTAGAGATGCTGATGAAGACAATGATGTTGAGGGTAACGATGTTGATACACCAGACGATGACGATTTACTACTGCTATTATTGTTATTATTAGTGTTCATAATGCCGTTAGTTGATCCTAAAGCTGATACGCTATTGTTGTTGTGGTTAAATTGTTGGAAAGTATGCTGAGCATGTTGTTCAGCGCCGGGTACAAGTGGAAGACCATAGTCTGATGGATAACCTCCACCACTACCACCGCCACCCATACTACCGCTTAAGGATGCCGAAAGAGTGGTCGCCGTGGTTGTTGTTGACCCATTACCACCTGGTATCCCTGAAGTGGCTGAGGACGACGATGTCGTTGCTCCAAAATGTGTTCTTGGAAATGTCTTACTGAAAAAGTCTGATGTTCTTTCGTGCATATCGTACATTTGTGTATTGTCTATGATAGGAGTCTTATCGGTATAACTGTAACCTGGAATTGTTGTGCTTGTGGCTCTCTTCAGATAAATGTCATCTGAATGGCTTGAATGATTTGTTTCCCAAAGTCCAGAGGGATATAGGGAATCGCAGCCACCTGCTCTACTATATTCGCCACTACCTGTCCTTTCGATCCCTCCAAGAGTAGCAGCCGCATGAATTGGATCCAAGCAGTCTTTTGAGTTAAGCATTGCAGGTATTTTAAGATCGGCAAAGTCCCCACTGCCAAACCGTTTTGTATCATTGATCAAGTCCGGGTTATTCCCAGCTGAAGCTGTTGGTGAAACAAAACAAGACGCTCCAGTTAAAACACTGCCGTTACTATCGTAATTCGAAGTGGTGTAGGAAAGATCAGTTAGTCTTGGCGGTTTCTGTACTGGATTGGTTGAAACGCCATTATCATTGCCACTGCTTCCCATTTTTTGTTCCATATTGTTAGCATCCAAAGCATTTGTGTGCGGACCGCCGCCAATGTTATTCATCGACGGCTGTTGCTTGCAAGTGATTGAGTTCTGCTGATTCACGGCAGTAATGACTTCCAAATGGTTGGGCGTTTTACTTTCTATAAACGGTGTCTTCTTCAGCCGGACAAGTAAGAAGAGAATTATGAGCAATACAAATAAGATCAATATGACTAACGCGGCGCTTAATCCTACAATTTGACCGCTTGCTAGAGAAGCCATTCCAGCTGTTCTCATGGCAACGTGGAGTGTGAAGTTGGCCTCGGCTGTACCGGCTCGATTTTCAGCTACGCAATAAAACTCACTTGAGTCCGTTTCCTGTGAATTTGTCAATACTAAACGGCTTCGTTTTTCAAACTGCCCTTCTTCGAGTATATACACTCGCTGAAAAGTACTGAAAGTCGATCCATTTACAAGCAGTCTACCGTTCCAGTACCAGTTAATATGAGGTGCCGGTATCGCTGAAGATCGACAAGTAATAGAGGCATTATCTCCGGCAATTGCTTCAACATAATGACTAACAGGTAGCATTTCCGGTCGGCACGCGAAGTCATCAACGTGAAGTTCAGAAAAAGTTCGGTCGATGACTCGTTCAGGGCCTCCGGCGCATACTGGAGACACTGGATATGGGATATTGTTCGTTGTCAACCATATTTTTGCAGCACGAAGACGACAGTCACAGATCCATGGATTATCGTGCAACTCCACGCCATGCAATTTGCTTAGCGATTCAATCGTTCTAGGCTGGAGCTCTAATAATTTGTTTCCATTCAGTTTAAGCGTGTGCAACGAGTCTAAGCTATCGAAGGCTTGGGGTGCAACGGTTTGAATGTCACAATGAGAGAGATCGAGTTTGTCCAAGCTGCGTAACGTTCGGAATGAATAACCTTCAATTTTCTGAATTGGATTCGAAGCCAGAGTCAGATCTCTCAGAGAAGGTATGTGGCTTAGGGTAATGGAAGGGATTGCCGTAAGGAGGTTGTGCGAAAGATCCAGCTCGACTAGATTCGTTAAACCCTTAAAGGCTTCGTTATCGATCTGCCCCAGGCGACAGTTTCTTAAAAAAAGTTTTTGAAGATTGAGCAGGTTGGCCCGAATAAACTGCTCGTGCGGGAGGATCTGCAAGTTGTTTCCTGACATGTCCAGGACCTGCGTTGAAGCGTCGATATTCTCGGGGATGGTAATCAATGCTCGATCGATACACTCCACTGTCTGCTTTCCGCCTTTCCATTTGCATGCGCACACCGTTTGGCAACTGCTCAGTCCGATCATCATTAGATTGTTGGTGTGGGGATTTGGGTAGTGGCGCGGACTGTTGTAGCTCGTATTCTCCGGTCCACCGTCACGATGCATGACGCTATTCCCGAGTGAATTCTCATCTCCAGGGCTGGGATAGCTCGTTCCACCGAACGAGCCCCTTGATCCGTATGCGGTTGAAACCTGCATAACCAACGCGAACACTAATATCCTTACAGAACAAGCGTGCCAGAGAAATCGCATTCCTACCGACGATTCCCCTAAACAGTCTTTGCCCATTATTTCAGATTTATCTTTCGTCGCGAAAAGTTACAAATAATAAAATGTGTGCGAAATAAAAGTGCAATTACCAAAGGAAAAGAAACTACACACAAACGAGTAACTTCTTCACCCTTTTCATGATTTCAAGCATTCCATTAAGGGTTGGGGTTCTTATTTTCTACCAACGACTTTCCACTGGTAATCCATGGTCAAATCCCGAGATAGTCGTTCACTTGGATCCGGACGCACTACCATGCACATCTTCCGCAATCGCGTACACTTGAGCCGATCGATTTCACAACCGGATTAAATTACGCGAATCTTATTCATGCACTGATAACGATAAGAAACGTCGCGGTGACTGAGCCCACTTTTCCGACTTTCCATTCGCGAAACCATCACCCAGAACTACCGCAATACTATTCCCATGGGCACCGATAATCCTTGCAAGCACAACCAGCTTTCACTATTTTATCAGATCTCAATGAGCTCTTGACATTTTCCACACTAATTAATTTTTCGCGCGTTCGAATTAGTCCTCGACGAAAGGATGTGGAAATCGTTACGTCTCGGGGCACGACACACAAACACACCAGTTTCGCGATACTTCCGCACTGAGATTGTAAATATTTAACAGTTGTTTCAAACTTTCAGCACAAGGTCACAGGACGCAAGCAAACACATTTCTAGTATTCACGCACCAGGGACATCCTTGCCGAGGATGGTTTGGAAAATTCAGCAAATTTCGAAACGTCGGTCGCGAAGGACGTGAACTCCTTTCACCAACCGAACCGTACCAATAACTAGCGCTGACTGAAATCGTCATCAACTTTTGCGCTGCCGCCGATGGCAGTTACCTCAGCTGGCCGTCTTCGGGCTGCACGGAAGCTGCTGCTACCTTCCGTGATGTTCTGCGTCGACGCACATATCCGCCCGCGCCATTGCAGAAATTCTTAGGAGGAGAATCTACAACTCCAGTCAAGGTAATTCTCGCCCCGCGACATTGTTCTTCGGCCGTCAAGTCGAATCCGAGCCGAAGACGTTGCTCGCGCGTGGAGATTGAGTTCGCGGTGCTTCCATCGCGCTGCAAATCTGCACACAAATCTCTTGGGACCGTTTGGGACATGACCGCGATGGCCATCCAGGTGGGCTTGAATATGGTTTGCGTGGAGAAACACCTGGGGGAAGCATGCGCCGACACTCCTTTCGATAAGTGCTACAGCCCTGTGTACAGAATTGTTGCAGCAACATTTCAACAGCTTGATAGCAACTCCGTAGATGAGATAGCGCAACATGTGATATGTGTTTTATAAATGATAAAGAAACACGAACTTTTCGCTGGCGACTAGGGGTCGAATTGCGTACAAAACTTAATTGAAATGTTTTATGTGTCGTCCTACGTTCGTCCTCGGTCATTTTGGTTCACTACGTGGAATACGTCAAACTTAATGTCCTTTCGGTACTTTCTCTAATGCGTTTTATGGTGACATTGTCATTACGCGGGGAGAAAATCACAACAGGAAGATTTTGCATGTAAAGTGAATGAAAGTCGGCAGGTGTGGGTGCAGTTGGCTTTCAAGGTTGAATCATGGGAATATGACTTTTTATTTACGACTGAACATACATTAGTAGAAAGCATCTAATTTTAATTGAAAGGAAATTGTGTAAATGCGTTTTGAAGGAGATATGTTCTTCCCAGGAACTATTTCCAATAAGGTTTTCAGGCAATCAAGGTACGTACAAAGTGACTACTTGGAAATCTTTAAGAATACACCAGTTCATGGCCGTTTAAACCTTCGCTAATTAATCAAATAATAATTTGAAAAATAAACTGAAGCAAACGTACTGGCAGACGAACAATTGCTTTATCTCTTACAATCCACAAGCATACAAATTAATGTTTATATGCTCTGGTAATGGCTTTTTTATCTGAGGACGTTCAAAGCTATATATGTAAATATTTTAAATTTTAGTTCAATTGCAACATTCACAACGGAAGTACTAATATCGAGCAGACAGGAGTGCGCTACTATCAGAAGGGCTTTGTGTTCAATGTATTAAAGTATGTAGCAATTTTCGCTGTGCCACTTATGAAAAAATTCGAATAATACTTCGGAGAGATGCCTATCAAATAATGAGTTCAAAGAGGTCGCTTCTGTACTACGATTTTGCCCGCCATCATGTTCTTACAGAATAGAATATATCATTCGGTAAACAGGATCTTAAAGAAATTCAAGAGCTTCTAGCCCAGTCATATTAGGGGTTTCACCTCGGAATGAAAGATAATAAGATGTAAATTGGTATAAAGTTGGTAAAGTTTGTTTTGTCGTTCTAACTGTTGTCTCAAAAGTCACAAATGCTATCGTGTCCGCGTCTTAAGATATTGAAGGTCAAAGGTCATAAAAATTGTTTTTTGCTAATATCTCGATTTCTATTGCTTATATGAGATTTGCATCTATTATGAAAGTTGTAGATTATAAAATTCCCTACAACTTTTGTTTGAACTTTTTTTCATACGATCAACGATTTTTGGGGTAGAGTGCGCAGCGTACAGTCATATATGGGCTAATGCATGGTGTAATGAATCATCCCTACGACACTGGCGACCAATGCTTATGCACCTTGCTGCCATGTGACTCTCCATCTCGCGTCAGTTGCGGCGATTTACCATACCACGTTTGTTTTGTCGGAGAATGTCAAAGTTGCAGTCCGACGCGGCCATGTGAATAGGAGAAGTCGAAAGATAACCTCCAGTGTTGAATATTGGTCGTTACTTGGCCTGTGGTATGGACTCGCATAGAATTAACAAAGTTTAAGTTAGTTTTCTTTTAGAACCGTTTAATTTAAAGAAATACGCATGTCACTGCTATTTATATTAAGTTATGTTTCTATAGTAGTCCATATAATCTTTGTAACCGTATCGGTCGCTGCCGGACTGTACTATCTTGCTGATTTGGTGGAAGAATATTCAGTTGTGGCAAAACGAGTTATAAGAAATATAAAGGCCATGAAGGTAACAGAAGTACATTAAACATAATTGAACATCCATGTGCTTTATGTCCATATCTTTCATTTGAAGATTATAAGCGAGTTTGTATGAGGTACCAATAAAAGTGCTTGTAGTGTCGTGGAGACTTAAAAGCCAGCAAAGTAGGGAATTGAATGCACACTCAATAAATTTGGTCCATTAAGAAAGCAGTGGAGATAAACCAGGCAAGCAACAGTAGACGGCGCAAAAAAAACAAATATCGAATGCGTTGTAATTGCGATCACCTTGCATCGTTTGTAGTACGATTTGGCTCAACAGCTGAGCTGTTATCAAGGCAATTTCGAATAGCTCATCTACGAAGGAGGTACTTTCGAATGTAAATCTCAATTTTTCGCTCATTCATGATACCTCTGCATTTGATTATATAAATGCTGTTCTTAAGAGCCATTGTAAGACAAGATCAGGATTCCCACCATTTCCCTCATGTAAATATTATCAGTAAGTCGTAGTAACGTCCTTTAAGCTTTTCTACTATTCGTAGCATAGATAAAATTAGTTTCTCGAAATTAAATTAGAATAATTGTTGGAAACGAGGCATCATGATTTTGCAACTTTAGTTCCTAAAAAGTATCGTAAATTATCTATTGCAAACTATTGAAGGATACGAACATTCTGACTAAAATTTACTTGAAAACAATAACCTTTTTTTTGTGATAAAATTCTACTAATTTTGTTTGATTAAAAGGAAACTTGTTTAATTTTAACACTTACACATTCAATACCGAAACTAGGTGAAATTTGAAACAACATGACGCTTAAAAAAATGATCTCTGTTTAGAAAATAAGAGGGAACGAGGAATTTTCAATAAACATTTTTCGTTCTATTAATCTAAATCCCTTTGAAAAACTCAGAAATGTTCATACAGGGACAATATGTTTAAATGGCTTACTTTACATTGAGTTCATTTCACTGTAGGCTGTCTATGTAATTTAAATAATTTTGCATTGACAAAAATTGGAATGCAAAGTCTATATTCTGCTGTATCAACATTTTATATCAATTGTTACTCGGATGCCGTTGTATCGTCATCATAATCTGAAATATTCGAGTGGGCAGACTATTGAAAAAAATGTGGTAAAGAGCAAGTTATTTTGAATCAAAAAACAGTTATACATTGTACTTAAATCCTCTGTTCTACTTGTTGATATGTTTGCAAGAAGGTTTTTTTTTAAATTCCTCGAAATTCGGAAAACCTGCGAATAATGTTTCATTTCTTAAGTCGATTTCATTATACGAATGCAGTTCACTCCAATGACATCCATTAGTATAAATCAATGCAATTAAGAAATTGGACAGCTTAGAGCTAAAAATCCATGTCTTCAAACATTTGAAATTTTTATTGCGTTTAACATGATCAAGTCGTGCGGGGCAACGCCCTTAAACTGAGCTTTTATTAGTCAGCGCATTCTGCTCTACGTTTTCTCATGAGCTACGGCGAAACATACACGAATTTATGTATGCATGTATAGTTCAAGAATATTTTACACCAAATTCCAAATTGCTTTTGATAGTCAAAATAGACAAAAACGCTATATGAACATATGAGTACATGTTAAAATGACTAATAATATTTAGTCAGTATCTAACATGACATTCCGTTAGGTATACATTTTTTTTAAACTCATTAAATTCATTTACACTCACAAGTCTGAATTGAAACTGCAAATAAATTTTAATGCTCATTCATAGAGATAATCTATATATGTAGCATACATAAAACAGAGAACATTTTTTGGAATATCTTACAAAAATAATAACAATACACAGAATTCTCCAAGTATAGATGCAAACTGTACCCACAAAAAGTAAGAGTAGCCCATTGAACGTATTGCCACATATTAAAACAACAAAAAAGTAAAACAAATAAAAGCGCTGATAATACTTCAGCGGAAAAGAAATGTAATCAGAATGCATTCGGATTGCGTATTTACATTTATAAGAAATGTTAACCCCCTTTTTTTAATTTAAAATGTTCAAGCGGCTAACACATATCACTAACGAGATAATATATCTATTACAACAAAAAAAATCTTTTTGAAGTCTAATAAAATCAAAACATAAAAAAAAGAAAACCATTACCACTGTATATTTACATTTAAAAAATGAAAATTAGAAAAAAAATTGATGTATTTTTTTTGATGATTTACAAATTAAACCCAGTAGGACTTGTAAAAACTATAAACAAAAAAAAATTGATACTTCACATTGCGATTATTTTTTTTATTGAAAAATATATAACACGGATTGCTTAATCATAACCAGACTTTCGTTTCCAGCCCGCCCGGTTTTTTTCAGCAGCACCGAGAGTGAACGGTAGGTATGCCGCTAAAAGGGTAGGGTGTTCAGAAATCCGCGGATGGCCGGTTTCGCGTCGCGTGCGGCACGCGGTACCTTCGTTTGCCTTGCCTTGTTCTTAGCGTAGAGTTCTTCGGGTTTGACTTAAAGTAGTATTTTTTCGGTACCGCGTGGATGAAATTCAGGAGCGCGAAACGGAATTAGTTTTTTTGGTTAACTGGTAGAATGAGGAGAATACGGAATAATGTAAAGTAGGTTTCTTTTCCGTATGTGTCAATTTTTGACGCGTTTGAAACAGGCATATAGTGGTGGCTAAAACACGCAATTGAGCGTAATCCATTTTAATACCTGCGACCGAAATCCTCTTCAAACTAGCTGGCCGACAAGCAGCCACCGCAAAATGGATTACGGGTGCACAGACTGGTTGACTGGTTGGTACCGTTCGTTGGCACGACTAAGACTTCACGTCTAGAACCGATGAGGGGTCGGTTCCGATTTCGTTCGAACGATTTTAGACGGAAAATCGTTAAAATGGTCAAGCGTGAGTTACGGTTATCAGTAAGTTGTATAAAGCAAAATTATTTACTTAAAAATTATAATTATTAAACAACGCCCATTCTTTATGTACTAATTATTAACTATTCATATTTAACTATACTATATTATTAATTCTGGATTATATATTTTAATTTTATTTTAAATTAAAAAGACATTAAAGGAATATATTTTCACATATCTTCACGTATCATAAAATATGGCATATTATACATTTATTAAAATGTGAGTTTAAATATTAAAAGAACTTTTTTTTTTAAATTTTAATTATAATAAAATTGTGAATGGAAGCTGATTATCTTCTTCTTCTTCTTTGCCGTCTTCTTCTTGTTGATGCTCAAAAATGTTCAATTCATTGTCATTATCCTCATTATCGGTCTTATTCATCTCCAAATCTTCCAGAATTTCAAGATCGTATGTGCTTTCTTCATCGGGATTACTTCGATATGATTGCACTGACCGCAAGCTAAAGAACATAGGAGCCCTGATTTACTGCATCCACAGCGGGAACCACAACCATTTTCGCAATAGCAAAATATTAAGGGTAATGTACACATTTTTGTCGAAAAATAAACATAGTTTTTGGGAAGATTGAGCTGGAATGTTTATTTATTATAAAAATTTGGTCCCTTACAATTAAATATAAAACATTACTTTGGGCATATGTGCACCTCGTGCTGCTTTACAGACTATCAAACGATAATTGTAATTTTCAATGACATTTTCGCACATTTCCGGCGTTATGAGGCGTATGTTGGCTCGAATATTGTTTTTTAATGCTTCAGTAGTCTAGAAAGCAGCAGCGTAAACACGATTCTTCAGGAATCCCCAAAGGAAGAAGTCACAAGGAGTCAAATCACACGATCTCACCGGCCAGTTTATGGGTCCATTTCGTGAAATTATTCGATTTCACGTAGAGCGCGAAATGTTTGCACTGGCGATTCCTTATTTTTGGAAAAAGTTTTTACAATAATAAAACGTTTGGCTGATGTGTATGACACCATGGTTAAAATTGTAAAAGACCAAACTATCATAATCTGTCAATATATGGACCTTAAATTGGTGATAAATAAGAGTTAAGGCCCATTCACATATGTACACTTGTTATGAATCACCCTATAGTTCGGCTTGTGTAATGTTCTTATGGGCTCCAGGATGTCATTTTCAAGCATCCAGTCCCATTCTTGAGGTTCTAAGTTCTTCCCTTACCACGTCTGAATCTGGTAATAGACACGATTTATATGTTGATGAGCTGCTACACTTGTTGGTAGAAGTGTTGACAGTTGTACAGGTTTGTTTAGTTTTGTTAATTTGATGAATTGAGTGTAGCGGAAATGATCAATGTTGTCCTCAGATATTGGAGCACTATATAATGCCAACAAGATGGGCACTCCATTTGCAAATAATGTTTGTACGGGGCAGTTTTCTTATTGAAATACTTCCACCAGTTTATCTAAATTGGGAATTTTCTCGAATGCTCTAATAACAGTTTTTTTACCTTTTTTAAATAACGCAGAAGTCGTGTCACAGCCACTAAATGCGTGTAAAAATAAAATGTTTTTTTTAATTCGAGGATATTGGTCAAACTTTTAGAAGAGTATATTTGTATCTTAAAATTGCCTTTGCCAACTTTTTAAAGAAAATTCCCTGTTGGTGTAATCACGTCCAATAGAGTACGTCCAATTAAAATAACGAGCAAATGAATATCTTCTCCTATGATGATGGCAGTCTTTTGATGTTCTGATAAGGCAATAGCTGTGTCGATGATGAGAACATCAGCATCATCTTTGGCCTGTTTTGTTGTGATATTAACAGTTTTAAATTTTTCAACAACCATGACGATACATTTTTTTATTAGACCGATTTGGTTAAAAATTTGCTTGACTTTTTGACACAATCATTGTTTCGTCAAAACAAACTTCATATGATTTTGAAAGTGCAGCAGTTCTTCTTTATTGTTCCATTGCTTTAATATTTTTACTATAGTCAGAATATCCGTCAAATACAACAACAAGTGTTGTGCCATAATGTGTTTGTAAATATTTAATGTATTTATCTAAAATACTGGAGAAAGTATTGTCTTTGCTCCATACAACGCGATGCAGAAGAAATCCACCATCGATAATGTATGTTACATTATTTTCATCAAGATCGATATCGGCAGGTACCGCATTGTCATATAATGTCGCTTTCATGGTTTTTCTCATGCCATTACTATCAAACAAAGATGTTGGATACGGGCTTAGTTCATATTGAAGATATTGTTGTAGATCACTTTTAAATTTTTTGCTTACAATTATTCTCTGGAAAAGTAACAATGGATCTACAGAGACTTTACAATCATTAATATTGACAGATATGTTAACGGCTGAAAGCGGTAAAACCTCATCGACGTGTTTTAACTTTATCTCATTAAAGTTCAAACCAATTATCTTTATCATAGACCGCAATCCAATTTCATGGGCTCTGTAACAATTAATTTGGTCATTTCCAACGATTCCTGAAGCTAAGGATACCAACTGATTCATATTTGGAAAGGGATTATGAAGCGTAAACCAATCAACCAGTTTATTTACATCAGCATTATCCCTTTTTATTACAAAACCGTTCAATTTCTTCACAAATTGTATTCGTGTCATACATACCATACATATATCCACTAACATAGAATACTTTCTTGTGTACTTCGGCTTCGAGATACTCCTCTTTCTGTCTTCATAGATTTCATAAGACTTTGCTAGATTACCATGTCTGTTCATGTACCAGAATTAAATTTTTCTGTTCGCTTTATAGTAAAGAATCCGTTTTTAAACTTCTCAAAAGTCTTTTCATCCATTGTCTCCTCCAGTTTTATCATATCTTGAAGATACAAATAAGCTGATTTCGCACATAGAAAATGACAACCAGCATGAAAAATCGCGACTAGTTATCTGTTCAATTCACTCATATAACACACAACCTTCAATCTTTATCTCTGCAAAAATCTTCATTAATAATGCAAGTCGTAATAATGTATGGCCTCTAATACTTCTTGCATAAGCGTGATCATTCATCATTTTGTCGACCGAATTCGTAGCATATATCTTACTTAAAGCTTCCTTGTGACCACTACCGTCCATTATATATCCTATGCATCCAAGAAAAGACATGAGCATATGAGATCCTCCTTGTTTGTTAACTGTTTTAGACAAGTCTGTGTTTGTATCTGACCCAGCAACCATTTCACGTGCTTTAGAGTACAGGGGTTGATCAAATGTAATTATGCACGTTTCTTGTTGATGTGACTTGGCAATATTTATAGCAAAATGTAAAGTGGTATAAATTGTATCTAAACTATGGGCATGATCAATGAAAGGTAGAAATATAACCTGGAAAGTGGAAAAATTCTGATTATTTTTCGTAGTTTGTTGAAGGTAACCATTCCATCCTGGCAACGGTGAAAAATTCTTCCATTTTCCATGTAACCACAAAAAATCAACTGCATTAAATTTTTTTCAATTCGTACTTGATCGTCATGTAGATTTTGAACTTGAATCTTGCTGTACCCAGGTACAACTGGCTTTTCATAAGCTAAAAGGGATACATGTGATATTGCTGCCAAACCCTTTTGCACTTGGTTTAGTTGTACATTTTTTTAAGCGATCATCATAAATTACAGCATGTTTCGGAGTAACTATTTTTATCATTCCCATAACGTGAAGAGTATTATTACCGTCAAGAGTATTGACATTAATATCTGCATTGTCTCCAACATATTGTACCAACGCACCTGGCTCTGATGATGAAATACGAGGCTGTGGATGGTAAACTGCTGAAACTTCGTACTGTACAGTATTACTATATGGTGCAGGAAATCCTAAAGTTGTTAAAGCATCCAATAATTTTTTAGATCCATATCTTCTGTGAAGAAATACAGAAAGGCCTAATAGTAGCTGTGATGAAAATGACCGTTCTCGTATCGAAGCCATTATTGCGTGACATATAGATGTGCATTTCGTTTTTAAATGATCTACTTGTCCTTTTCTATTTTTAATATAATTTCTTCCAAAAAATTTGATAATGTTTTTGGTATTTCTTCATGAATACCATCTAGTATTTTATTCGGAGGTGGGTACGTCTTAATTTCAACTACAGATGATCTAATATCTTCCCTATAAAAGCCGCAGCAGCTTCTACAATCTTTAAACATTCTTCTGCAGGAGCGCTTTTTAGGTCTTTGTAAAAAAATTTTTTACAAAGACCTACTAGTTTCGCGACCTGTCTGTCCGTCTGTCTGTCCGTGCGTCACAGCAAGTTTCCTCAGAAACTATAGAAGCTGCTCAATCTTTGTGAAAAGGTCAGAAGCGATGGCCTCTCAAAATTTAAGGCCTTACCAAAAATTTAAAATTTTTTTAAAGGGGGTCCCCCCTAATAACGAATGAACCCTTAAAAATTTTTTTTAACCAAAGGTAGTCGAGTGGGGTATCAAATGAAAGGTTCTGATTGGAACTTTTAGAATCTGAAATAAAAAAATCATTTTATGAGTTAGGGGGTCCAGGGGAAGGCAAAATGTACCAAAAATTGGTGACCCCCCCCCCCCCCTCGCGATCCGACACCTTTGAGCCGAAAAATTTGAAAATTGTCACGAATATGGACCTTTATGAGAACAAGGGTAACAAATACCTCAGAAATCGAAATTCACTCAACTTTGTTAATAATAGTATGATTTGTAGATTTCACATTTTTGCCCATAAAATCAAAAGGGTATCTTTAAACTTCTTGAAATTTTGCAATTATATAGACTAATATACAATATAAGCATTCACAAAATTTAATTCAGGTCAAACCATAACTAATAGAGTTATAGCGAATTCAATTGTATGGAATTACAACAACAATAACACGTGTTTATGGTTGATAGATATTTCAAATTTATTTATTTTCTTTCAATTTTCATGAAAATTTAAGGAATAGTGTCTAACTTGAGTATGTTCAATTGGCCGAACATTCAGAACAATCATTTAAGGTAGACCAAAATCGCGGCTGTACTGTGCTTATGAAAGAAACTGTGCATCTTTAACATAAATTTGAACGATTTCATATCCAAGTATTCGATGAATAATTCAAGTTATCGGTTTACGCTTTTAGAAAACTCGTTTCTAAACCTAGGATGTTTACAAAGACCTACTGGTAGGAGCACTCTCCTGCTTACTCAACTTGTTTTATTTTCGTACCAAGCTTTTGATAATACATTAACCTGTGTATCACGGAAAGATATAATTGTAAATGATCCTATTTTTTTGTGATTATTATATCAGTTAAATACTTTTGTTGTAGCTTTGTAGTAATTGTCTTATTGTCACGTATGTACTCCGGAGGGGCATCTTTAAGCTCTTTCAAAGTAAATTGAGAATCTTCATTATTTTCTATATAACAAAGAATCTCCTCCATTGCTTGAGTGACTTGATCATCTTGGTGAGGCTTCTTATCTGCAGATGGTACTCGGGTTAAAAAGTTGGTAAAGCAAATTGTATGATCTTTGCTTCAGCAGCAATCAAATCATACGTAAAGTATACGTTATTTTACTAATTCTCCAAAGGAATCCCTTCGTTCTTCCGCTTTCTTAATTACGTTGTCACTGAATGCAAGAGTACTTGCATTACTTATTGTCCATTTATACTTATTTTTTTTCCTTTCTGCTACTTTATTAGCTACAAATTAAGCATAATTTTTTAAAACAAAACACTTCATTTCTATTTTTATAAGGTGGACTTTACGTTGAAGGTTCACTCTCCTCTGTGTGTCGTTTCGATGCTACAATAACATTTTTACTAGTGTACACTTTTCGACACTCGGTATGCACATTTACTTGTATGATGACAACTTGGAATGTGTGGGGTGTGGAGTTAGCGGATTTAGCACCTTAACTCCCTCATATCTGTGAGTACTACAGTACCCACCCACTTTCCCGTGGCAGCTTCAGTCAATATACAATTTTAAAATAAATTTTACATAATTATTTGGCGGATAGTTGGGAAGCGTAAATCATCCCCGTTTCGGACAGTTCGAAGGAATGCCAGGGTACTATTAGTATGGTTGTCTATTGTGTCAAAAAGTGTCAGTGCTCTATCACGTACGTATTTCTCTACTGTCTCAAGTCTTAGGTCCTTGTATATGTCAGTGTTCCTAATGTACCATGGAATTCTTAGGATCTTTCGAATAGTTCTATTTTGGAAGGACTGGAGTGCTTTTTTGTTAGTCTTTGTCGTTTGGTAGAAAGCAGAACTACCATATACTAACGTCGGTCGTATAATTTGTTTGTAGATGAGCAGTCGATTTTTAAGGCTAAGTTTTTTGGATTTAATGAGTGGGTGTAGTGAAGAGAGAAGTCCAATACAGTGTCCCCGTTTATTTTGCATGTGTTGTCTCCATGTCAGGCTTTTGTCAAATGTAAGTCCAAGGTATTTAGCTGTTGGTGCCCAGTCTATTATTTCATTGTCAACGTTAAGTCTCTGTGGAGTTTGCTGTAGTTTTCTTGTGATTAATAGAGCCTGTGTTTTATCAGAATTAAGCCTGATTTTCCATTTGCGAAAGTATTTCAATAAAATGTTTATCGATCGTTGCAAGTTTGAGGTGATGACTCTTGCTTGTCGTGCTGTAACAAATATACAGGTATCATCAGCGTAGAGTGATAATTTAACTTTTGGAGGCAGGGTAGGAAGGTCTGCAGTAAATATGTTGTAAAGGACCGGTGATATGGGCGAGCCCTGAGGAACTCCAGCATCAATTGGTCTCAGGCTTGAGAGTTGTTTGTCAATTCTGACACGGAATGATCTGCCTTCCAAAAAGGAGCCAATGGTTTGAGTGAGCTGCAGTGGCATATTGAACTGATGCATTTTGAAGATAAGTCCTGCATGCCAGACTTTATCAAAGGCCTCTCTAACCTCTCTAACTAACTGGAGCTCAGTAGAGTGTTTGGCTTTGAAGCCATATTGTTCTTCCGGTAGAATATCTTTATCAGATATAACCTCATAAAGTCGATGCAGAATCACCCTTTCCGCAATTTTCGACAGCGAAGAGAGGAGACTGATGGTTCTCCAGTTTTGTGGAAATTGTGGGTCCTTTTGAGGTTTTGGGAAGACAATAATAACCGCTGATTTCCATATTTTGGGATACCTTCGCAAACGGAAGATCGCATTAATAATGTCAGTGAGTGTTTGTAGAATATTGTCTGGTAGCCAAGAAATCATAGTATTTGTAATAGTGTCGTATCCAGGTGATTTATGTTTGTCGAGTGTCTGTATAATGTTTTTGATTTCGTCTAAGTCTGTTGGTTTAGTCCTGTCTTCGTGTTGAATGTTATCGATTAGGACTCTGTTGACAGAAGATTCAACTCTTTCCACAGTTTCCAAGTCCTCCTCATCCGAAGAATTTTCGCGGAATTGTGATTCTAGGGAATCTGCAAAAGCCTCTGCCTTACCTGCATCGTAGAATTGCATCCCATTCGGACCATGAATAGGCGGTACCGCAATCTTACAGTTTTTCCAAAAATATTTGGTCATTCTTCAGAAACTGGCACACCCAGGCTCGACACTCTGCAAAAAGCTCTCCCATTGCTCGTCTCGGAATACCATTATTTTATCACGAATTTCATTTGTCATCCGAGTAGCGTTTATGCGTAGCGTAGGGTCACCTGTAAACCTAGCTCTCCTCCGAACTTGATTCCTTCTCCTGATCAGTTTTTTGATATTCTGGGGGAGTTCATAGGGATTCGTTTCCCTTCTCGGAGTTATGACCGTGTGGTCCTCTTTTGCCTGTATAATTTTCTGAGTTATGTTCTCAATGATATTGTCGATGTCGTTGGCCGTTTCTGGTGATCGAAAATTAGTTTCATTGGCCAATGCGACTTTAAACGCTTTCCAGTTGGTAGTTTTCTTTTCCTGCATAGGAACATCAATAAAGATGTTTTCTATGAGGAAAAGGACTGGTTTGTGGTAGGAAGACAGTTCGTCGAGGACATTTAATCCAACATTTGGTGTGATATCTCGTGATATTCCTATGTCCAGTATAGAGCCATGTCTGGATCCGTAATGTGTTGGCTCATTGCGGATATGCAGGCTGAAGTGGTTGGCTGTAATGAATGTATTGAGCTCGGTCCCAGCTTTATTGCTTCTCACAGCTCTCGTAATGTGTTGGCTCATTGCGAATATGCAGGCTGAAGTGGTTGGCTGTAATGAATGTATTGAGCTCGGTCCCAGCATTATTGCTTCTCACAGCTCCCCAAAGGCGGTGTGTGGCATTTAGATCTCCTACAATGAAGATAGGGCCATCAAATGCAGTAAGTATTCTGAGATCATCTGAAAGATTTCTATTTGATGGAGGATTGTAAACAGAAATCACAATGAACTCCAGAAAATCAGTTCGCACTTTGATTATTGTGGCCTCTAGTTTCTCAAGTGTGGGTGTATTGATGAGATAATGACTCACGTTTCATCTCACTAGAATGGCCGTTCCTCCTTCCCTACCCGTCATTCTATCATTTCTGTACATGATGTAGTTGGGGATGCGGAATCGTCTTCAAGGCTTCAGAAACGTTTCTTGGATAATGATGATATCGTGTTTTTGATCAAAAATGAATTGTTGAAATTCACCGGTATGCTGACGCAAGGAATTCGCATTCCACGTCAAAATTGAAACGTGATTCATTAAACTCATTAGTGTTTAGTGTTGATGACATTTTAAGATGCTGCGAACATGGTTTGAATCATGTTTGCCATCATCTCTTGCATCATGATTTGGACTTGTGTCTGTATTTTGGCAAACATTTGGTCCATATTGTGAGTTTGATTTTGTATGCGTGAGGGAGCCTGTGTCGTGGTTGTTTGTTTTTGTGCTGATTGTGTGGGTTGGGCCGCAGCAATCTGTGCGAACGATCTTCTCACGTTCTTTGGGTTCCTGGAACAACCCCCCTAGCTTGCTGGATGTTCTCCGCCACAGTTTACACATTTTGCTTTCTCTTCTATTTTCTTCGGACAGTTCGAGAAATGGTGTAGCGAATCGCATTTATCGAGACTGTGCATGACAGTTGCTAGCAGAATGTGCAAATTGTTGACAATTGTGGCACATACCCTGGCCCGTACGAGGACGCTGTGCTTCCACGATGCACATAAGATGGCATACTGATTTTATATTGTAAATATTTGTTTCGGTTTTTGGGAGGAGAACCTTGACGATTTTAGAGAGACCTGCCCTCATTTTAATGTAGTAGACCTCAATTGGGTTGAAGCCCTGAGATTGTAAGTCTTCTTTGATCTTTTCAGCTGAAAGGCCATACAGATCCCTGATGACAACATTCAGTTGTCTATCTTCTGGCAGTATATAAGTGTGGTATTGCAGTTCGTTCTCTGTTAGTGCTTTTTGTCAGTCGTCTGTGATCTGTGGGTGTAGTTGGTATAATTTGTATTCCCAGGTAGACCCTTTTCGCGAATGTGTATGAAATGTTCAGTGTTCAGTGTTTGGGACCATTTTGAGGGCTCTCGTAAAATGATCGGAACTGTTTTTGATTCTTGAGTGTGTTGCGGGATGTGTGTTTGTAGTGTTTGGTACTGTTGGCTTTGGTTTTGGTGTGATGGCCATTTCTTTGAATACCGTAGCTGGTTTTGGTGGTGGAAGGGCAGGGAAAATCTCATCCTCTTTATCTTTGTTATTATCGCAGTCAACTTCCATCTCACTCTCTGTAGTTTCATATGAGGAACATGACTTGGGAGGTGAAGACGCCCTCACCTTTCGCTTTTTCATCCGAGGGCTGTCTTTTTTGGATTATCCATTTATCTTGGCCTTGTCCTTGAGCATTAACACTAGTTCTGCATGTTTCGCAGCTAGCAGCTCATTTTTGTTTCGCTGGTCGGCCAGCTCAGCATTAGTTTTAGCGAGTGTCTCTTGTGTTTGTAACAGCATTACAAACACTTGATCCAACTTCAGCGTTATATTGTCAAGCTGGGCGACCAACGAAGCAATTTGTTCATCTTTGTCAGCAGGTTTGTCACGTCCGGCAACCACGCCACCGTCCGTCGACATCCTGTCCACCAAAAGGGGAACTATCTATATGCTACAATTAGTAGAAAATCCGCCAAATAACTAATTTTCAATGAAAATCGGAATTTAGAAAATATATAATAAGAAAAATTGACTGAGGCTGACCCAGGTCAGCAAAGGAATACCAAGTACTTATTCGCTCTATCTTGTATTTCTTTCTATCTCCTTACTCGCTCTATCTTCTATTTCTTTCTATCTTCTTACTCGCTCTATCTTCTTCTTACTTGCTCTGTCTTCTTCTCTTTCACTCTATCTTCTTCTATTCCGCTCTATATATCTGCTGTCTCGCTCTACCTTCTACCCACTTACCTTCCCTTTCACTCTACTTGTCTCCTATTCGCTATCTCCCTCTGCCTTCGACTTCCTCCTCTTCCAATCTTCTGTCTCCTTCTTATCTTCTGTCTCCTTCTTATCTTCTGTCTCCTTCTTATCTTCCTTCTTCTTATCTTCTGTCTCCTTCTTCTTCTATCTTGCATGTACTTCACTTTCAACTTTTACCCTCCCGTCAGCACGTCGACTTAATAACTTGACTTGACTGATTGGTCAATTCACTCTCCGTCAGCACGTCGACTTTATAACTTGACTTGACTGGTAATACAATAGAACATCTGTCCCGATTATAAATAGAAAAGGTCATAGGTAGGGACAAGTATTTCCAGGTATATAAGTATTTACACGTTTTAAACATAACATATATAATATCGTTTTAACTTAAAATATAACTAAAATATATAATCTAGAATTAATAATACATTATGATTAAATAGCTAAATATAAATAATTAAATGTAAATATTTAAATTAATTATTTTAATTAAATATGAATAATTAATAATTTGTAAATTAATAATGGGCATTGTTTAATAATTATAATTTTTTAATAAATAATTGACTTTATACAACGTACTGATAACCGTAACTCACGCTTGACCTTGCATTAGCCCATGTATGACTGTACGCGGCGCACTCTTCGCGCTCTACCCCAAAAATGTTTGATCGTATGTAAAAAAGTTTAAACAAAAGTTGTAGAGAATTTTATACTCTACAACTTTCATAATAGGTGCAAGTCTCATATAAGCAGTAGGAACCGAGATACTCGCGAAAAACCAATTTTTATGACCTGTGACCTTCAATATCTTAGGATGCGGACACGGTAGCATTTGTGACATTTAAGACAACATTTAGGACGACAAAACAAAGGTTTATACCAACTGACAGCTTATAATCTTACATTCCGAGGTGACACCCCTAATATGACTGGGCTAGAAACTCTTGAATTTCTTTAAGATCCTGTTTACCAAATGATATATTCTATTCTGAAACAACATGATGGCGGGCAAAATCGTAGTACAGGAGCATTTTCTTTGAACTTATTATTTGATATGCATCAATCTTGAAATTTTCTAGGAGATCTGATTAAAAATGTGGAGTCTGGCTTAAGGGTAAGCCAATATAGTAGGAAATCCGTGCATTGTTGTTTTTGTAATAAATGAAAACTCAAATGGCAATAACATCACAAAATATTGCTAGGATAGATAAACCTTGCATTTCTTTGAATTTAAAGATACCCATACGGTTTTATTGGGATAAATCTGATCATCCGATCATAATAGCCGACACAAACATTGACATAATGCTAGAATCTACTGAGTTCAGGTCGTGCAAGGAAACGCTACGAACGAATGATGCCACTATTATCTACACACTTGAATCTACGCGACTTGCATCTAACACTTGCCTGGATCACATTATCACAAATGTTAATCAAATAGCCGGAAAGTTGAAATATTTCTGGTTGACATGTTAGGTACAGTCCATTGGCACGCACCGAGACTTCACGTCTATAACCGATGAGAGGTCGGTTTATATTTCCTTTGGAAAAACTCGAACGTACAAGAACGTGTTGAAAATCATTACTGTTGGAGCACTATGGGCAGATCCTCAATCTTATCTAATCTAGGCATCTTGAATTATGTTTAACAGTTTGGTAGAAACTCGATGTATGATTCTAACGCGTTGCAATAATTTTGTCACACAATTGGCTTTTTTACACGCGGCGTTAAAAGTATGGTAGTAGAACTCTCTCAATTTTATACGCTCCAATAGTTTACCCAGCCTATTCTTGGGTACGATATACATCGTACTTATGTGTATGTAATAGTTCCCATACCATCTCTAGCCGCTTCAGGCGCGCGCAGAACTGATATGCTCAGTTGAAGTTATGTCTTTGCTAGGAATACATATTCTCCGATTTGTTTAAGGCAATCAGTAGGAATTTAGATATGGCAAATAAACAAAGAGTGGTGGCATTATTACTACCAAGGCGAAAGAAAAAAATTAATTACTTCCATGCATGCCTATTAAACTGGTTTTAGGAAAAATCGCAAATCCTTTCGACAATCGATATTTTAGAAATGCCCCAGTGTGCGCATTTCCATTTTACCATGTGGAAATTATGATAGTCGCGCGACTATCTCCCCTAGTCTCTTCTATCCCTTATACTGCTATGTATGTTCATCAGAGCATCATATATTGCACCCATGGACTCACTTATCCTACAATTTTACCTGCTATTGAGCAAATTCAAGCAATAAAGGAAGGAAAGGCGTAATATCTACGAGGCAAAGTTTTATCTTTTGCGCGCGCATCTACTGAACTTTGCAATGTCGTTGCTAGAGACCCAACTGATGTCCTCTAATGTTCGATATGAAATGATTATATGCTCTGCCCAGAAACTTTCCTGACCGAAAGATGTACGACATGCATTTGTGTGTGTTTTTTACACCGGTTTGCCCTTAAGTATTTTGGAGTATTTTTATCATCTCGATACCTCTCTCTCTCTACTTGCCCATATAACCTGTTTTGCGCTCATTTTTCACGCTGCACGTAAAAAATCCCAGTTGTTTCACTCGATGTTCCACATTCACATTCAAAAACGCTGATTTCGTCATGCGTTTTGCCAAAAGCATTGGCTCCTGTAACAATGCAACATATTTGGTCTGATCAGCTTTTAAAATTCTAAGACTTGATATTTCATGAATCATATCATGTACATCTTTTGGACACTGAAATGACTCAAAGTAGTCAAAACACACATGTTTAAACAACAAAGCAAGGCCAGACGGATTTTCGAGAAAAAAGAATCACATCATCTTCAAGTATGTGTAGTGATATGAGGTATGATGGATGTCCATAAAGGATTGCAGCGACGGTCTGCTGCCTCAGCGGAAGAGGATGGTAAGATCCGCCAAGCTTGGTCTTGTCTGCGGACGCGTGAATGCGCAGGCAGGCTAGCATTGCGGTGTCGTGGGGCGGGTTCTTTCCCCCAGCACAAGGACCCACTACAAAAGAATTTCGTATTCACGAATTCCTGGGTCACAAAAAGGTCGACCGAAATCGAAAAAAGGAGGTAACCAACTAAGGGACCTGGGGTAGACAGACGGACTTAAGGGGACTTCGTCATTACCCGACGATTCTTACGGCCCACGAATAAGAGTGGGGCATTCAGTTGGAAGCGGTGCCCCCTCGCATCCTCCGTAGACGTGGCCATATATTTCCCATTTGATTGGAAAACTCATACAAACATAGTTTGCATGAGCTTTCCAATCAAATGAGAAATATAAACGAGGCCAATTTATTTTATAGAATTATGTGATCGAATCACACAGCCCTATACCATAAAAGGGCACGCGAGCGGAAGGCCACTCTACCCAACAAGAGCCCCTGTTAAACAGCAAAAAACGGAGGAGCGCACCCGATGGCTAGTCCATTTGAGCGGAGGAGCCTGCCATCGATGCGGGTCATATATTCGGTCAGGTCGAGAGAAATGGAAAGGCTGAAATTATGAATTTAAATCTCCATGTTTAATCGTGTATTCAAATGCAATTTCACAAATTCCATTTTAATATCTACTGTTTTAAGAACACTGTCATTATCCTTATCTCTCGCTTTTCAGGATTCTATTGCGTTTTTATTTCTTGAATTTTGATTTTTTTTTTTCTTAAAAAAAAACAAAGTATATTTCAACTGGACGTTAGCAATATTTAAAAAAAAAATGAATTTCTTCGGTAAATAGTATTTGTTCTAAGAACAATGAAACGTAAGTTATTTTGAATTTAGATACTTAAAGCAAAACACAAATATTTTAACTATTTAAACGAAATTTTATTTGGGAAGAAATTTTGAATTTTGTTTCACAAGGAAATTTTAAATATTGAAAATTGTTGTAAATTTGGTGAAAATTTCGATTTCAATTTAGAATAAACTGTGCATTCAATTTGATTTTATACGGTTTTCTTCTTCATTGCAAAAGGAAAAACAGAAAAAGGAGATTCACAATTTTTTCATGATCTATCTTTAACAACATTTAAGTATTGAGTGCACCTCCTGCTCCGTAATATCCAAAATAAATCCATGGTTATTGTTACATCTATCAGTCCTGAGAAGTATCTTCTGTATTTTCTTTTATACGAATGGCTCTTTATAATATTGAACACCACTTTATACTTCAAAAAAATATAGAAGATGCTTCTTTGCAAACACATAAGTTTATAATAATTCGCTTTTTGGTTTTACATAGTAAAATTCTATTCTCGTTTAACGAAAACTACAAAAATCATATACAGGAAATATACAAGTGTTCAATGAGCGCTTGTTTTATTTTTTTGTTGTTTATAATTACTATGACTTCGGCGGTATGGTAGGTAATGCACGCCTACCTTTTAAATGAATTTATTTCTGTTTATCTGATATGGGAAGTATGTTTAATTTACTATTATCACCATGATGTGATAACATGCAAAAGTTCAGTTAAAAAAAGATGTTTTGTGCATTTAATTGCACATTGCCTATTTCATACACTTTGATAATCAATCGCCAGGCAATCCCTTTCATAATTTATCATTCAAATCGCATAAGTATTAAGTTCAAAATTTTCATTCACGCAGTTTCATACACAATTTATTCCTTCTCAAAGTACTATAAATCCAAAACGCGAACACAGTCACACATTAATCAAGCACTCACGCATTCACGCACGGGCCAGCAGGCATTTGACTGAAAATCATTACCGTGTCTAAATTAAACAGTGGCGAGACTTTTTTTTACTTTCTCATTTACCCCGGATCCTAAACGCTAACAGGCTATTCACGATATTTTTGATCGGTAACATCTTCATTTCTTTCAAAGTGAGGTGAAACCGCACAATTGCTCAAATCAGTTTTATCGATAGACAAATCCGAAAAAAGTCGATAAACTCGACTCGAAATATTACTTGCAAAGGAAGTTATGCGTGACAAAAGTCAACTCGAAATGAAAGTGCCGAGATGTTTGCTAGGGGAGACGTTACAACCCACGGCGATGCTTGATTTCGCCAGATTTCAGTAAGGTGTTCTTAATAAATGTTCGGAAAACCGAAAAGTACGTTTGAATTTCATTTAAAATAGTGCTAACTACAGGCATGCAGCAATTTTCGTTCGTTCATTGAACGGACCATGAATATCCATCTACTCGTACTTATCTCGTAGATCGGCGCTGATGATACATCCTATAGCGGCCTTTACGTGGACGAGAGTTCGCTAGTAGCAGAGATAGCTGTTGTATTGGTAAGCCTGTGTCTGTCGACAACGCTGCCGCCCTCGCCAGTGTTCATGTAGACGTTGCTGGGTCTCAGCTAACCTCAACGGTACTGTCCTTTGATGCTATACCCACTATTGCGGCTGCTGCAGGACTCTTTCGACGGAAAACACCCCCAACTTCAACAAAGCGATTCGCGGTTACTCCAGGCAGCCCTCACCAATGAACCTGATAATGCGTGGAGTGCCTTAGTCAGTGGTCAACATCGCATGTAAATTATGTTAACTATTCAAGACGCCACTGATGCAAATGCACCATAATCTCCTTCACGCATCCAATTACCGCGACAATGTATCCGGTTGAACAGTGCGCAGATTTTGCAGCCACTGACGTTGGAAATTAAGCGCAGATAACATCCCGCAATGCTGGAATTTTGTTTAGCTGTTAGTAAAAGAAATTCCATACAATAACAAAACATGACCACTAACTGCCGATCAAAATCTAAATTCCCGAATCGAATGGAGATCGAGGATCGAATTATAAATCCACTTCGCCGAACAACTATACTCGCGAATACATACGCTGACATAAACAAATACGGTGGCGTAGCGTGGCTTCAATGCAAAAATCATTCATTCGATAGGAAAAGCGATATTCAACCGGCATACCTCACGGACGCAAAACCTCACTTATCCTAACCACAAAAATTATTTGACAATCGCCCACTTTGTATCAATCTCACTTCATTCCCAATTTAGTACACCGGTAAGCTTTTCATACACTGTAAATTTTATGTGGCAGATTTAAATTTTTGAAAACAAAATTTAACTGAAGTAAAGAAAATGAAGAGAATTTTAAGTAGTAATAAAAATTAAATCTCATGAGAAATATAATTAAAGGGAAACATTTAAATTTAATATAGAGGAAAATTGATATAAAATTACATTTAATATAAAGGGAAATTGAGAAAAAATTTTAATAATAATAATAATAAAGAAAACTATTTTACAAATGACGATTTTGAATGGAAATAAATAATTATTTTTCTAAATCTGCCACATGGAATCACAAGTAGGGGATAGGAAGGTTTTCAAGCAGTTTGCTTGAGAAACTGCTCGATTAATACATATGTCACTGCACTATATGTATTTCAAATTTCAGGCTTCTATAGCGCAGAACGTCAGAACGTCTTGTTGTACATGCCTTTATATACATGAATGTGTTCTTGTTTTTGCAGATTGCTTTGCTCGTAATGTTCCTTGAGATATTTATGTACGAAAATCAAGATCCTTCCGCCTTCTGAAGTATCTCATTCATTTTCTGTAAGCCTTTCATGTGGCGCTCTTGATTTGAGTTTTCTCTTTCGGTAGCTTCCTGATATCAAATTTTCTATCGCCAAGCTACAACTTGAACGTAAAATATCTTTAGTTTTGTTTTCAGTGTCTAATCTTTATTTACATGAATTTAAATTAAACATACTGTTACATGTACAAATAATTCTGCGAGCTACTGTCGCAATTGTTTTCACAACAATGAAGAACACGAATTCACTCGAAACCCCGAGAACCCAACAAGCATGATCAACATCTGCAAGTGACGTCACTCCATTCATTAATTTTCTCGGTAGAACATTCGCCAATAAACGAGAAATGGGTGAATAGGTAGAGACCCTATATAAAGGCGAGCTGAATGAATGGGGGATCATCATTCATTCGACCGCGATAAGAACTGCGAAAGTGTGTGGAAGTGTGTTTCGTAATAGTGAAGTGATTTAGAAGACAATTGCGATAAGAAATTTATGGACAAGTGTTAGATTTTATTTTAATA
Organism: Odontomyia ornata; assembly: GCA_963969285.1. Taxonomy (NCBI): domain Eukaryota; kingdom Metazoa; phylum Arthropoda; class Insecta; order Diptera; family Stratiomyidae; genus Odontomyia; species Odontomyia ornata. The sequence continues at coordinate 142,760,880 of OZ017740.1, forward strand.
GTGAAAATTAAAATTAGTGAAAGTGTTAAACTGATTATTGTGCATTTTCTTGAATTAAATAAACACTTTGAACTTAAATTAAAAGACATTGCGTTTTCACTTTCCCGGAACATTAAAATTATTGGCCGCGAACCAATAACACGCGACAATGGTGTCAGAAGTGGGATAGAAAAAATTTTGAAAGTGAAAATTTGAACATTTTTATAGTGCACAATAGTAAAATTTAAAGAAACATTAAAAATGCCACGAAGCTTAAACTTAAAAATTAATGAATTGACCATATCGGAGCTCAAGGAGGAGTTGGAACAGCGGAATCTGGCCACACAAGGTACAAAGGCCATACTGATTGCACGCTTGCGTGACGCGATCGAGTCGGAAGGCGTGAATCTGGATTCGGGTGAGCTCTCCGATGCGGAAAAAGGCGCAGAAGGTGGAGAAGTGGACACACCAAAATCAAAGGAGCCAGAAAATGCGCTGATGCAAATGTTGATGCTAATGTCATCCAGTCTGACTGTGAAGCTAGATGAACAATCAGCGAAGCTAAATGAACAGTCGTCAAGTCTGACTGCGAAGCTAGATGAACAGTCATCCAATTTAACTGCGAAGTTAAATGAACAATCAACGAAGCTAAGTGAACAATCAGCGCAGCTAAATGAACAGACATCCAGTTTAGCTGCGAAGTTAAATGAACAATCAGCGAAGCTAGACCAACAAGCGTTCGAAATCAAGGCAGACATCGCACAGATGCTGGAAAAACAGTCAACCGAAATAAAAGTGGAGCTCAGTAGTCTCAACAGCCAAATTAAATGCGTCGAGGAGAAGCTATACCAGGTTGAGGAGAGAATCAACCTTGAGATTAGCCAGGTCAACCATGAGATGGAAAAAGTGAAAAAAGAATTGGAAGCAGCGAAGGCAGTAGTAACCACCTCACCAGCCCCGCTTATAACCGCAGCGCAAAGCACATCCAGAAATGTCCAAGCACCAATATTCGATGGGCAAACGGTCTGGAGTATTTACAAGACCCAGTTTGAAGCTGCCGCAAGGGCGAATCGCTGGAATGACCAGGAACGAGCAACTGCATTGATTCTTGCTCTAAGAGGCCCAGCTGCCGAGCTTTTGCAGACCATCCCCGATGAATTGCACTCAAACCCGAATGCTATAATGAATGCGCTCGACATGCGTTATGGAGACGATCATCTAAAGCAGATTTATCGGTCACAGCTAAGGCATCGGGTGCAGAAGTCTGGTGAGACCCTACAGCAGTTAGCCCAAGACATTGAGCGACTAGCACTTTTGGCTTACCCAGCCTACGACCCAGAACATCGAGATGATGCAGCGACAGAGGCATTCAGCAGCGCACTAAAGGACCCGGAATTGCAACAAGCCGTGCGTTTAGCTCAAAAGCAAACGGTTAAGGACGCATTGGTTTATAGTCTGAACTATGAGGCAGCGAAAAATGCGACTCGTACCACTGCCCGGATCCGTGAAGTGGCAGCAGACGAGTGCAGGTGTAAGCGCGTGGAAAATGAGCGAGAGCCGCAGGGTAATGGTGCGCCTAGATGCTGGGATTGCGGAGAAAAAGGGCACCTGCAAAGAGACTGTAAGAAGCGAAGAAAATGGAGCTATTGTCCAGGATGGTGGAGATTCAGACCGTGTCAGGAGCCTAGAATGGAGGACCATCAAACTGCAAGAGCCAAATTTGTGGGGCAGAGGTTGACTAGGAGGATTGAAGTCCCCAGCACCACCATCACCGTGTCAAGACTACATCGTGGAGAAGCGGACTTATGCCTTCCGGGTCAAATTGACGGAGAACACTGCACCATAACAATCGACACTGGTGCTACCCGATCGATTATCCGACCAGACCTAGTTAGACAGCAACAACTTCACAAGGGCAGAATTTTCTCACTACGGACAGCTACGGGAGAAACTGCACCTGTTCATGGAGAGGTCAACCTCCAGATACAGTTGGGAGACCTTGTGTTCCGACATAATTTTCTGGTCGCGAACATTATGGATGACTGCATTCTCGGAATGGATTTTCTCCGACCACATGGAATCACGTTAGACTTGGGCAAACGTGTGTTGAAATGGAAGAATGTCGAAGTACTGATGGAGGATCCTAGCGTCCAAATCCCCAAGATGAATGTAGTGGTATGTACTGACACTGATGTACCGAATTCCTCCGAAAGCATTGTATGGGCCAAGCTTGATGGTGATTCAGGAGACCACCGATCTTATCTGATAGAGCCAACGAAGACATCCGCATTGCGCAGCTTGATTGTGGGACGAAGCCTTGTAAGATCTTTAAGGAACGGATATGTGCCGGTTAGAGTCCTTAACACCGCAGACTCAACCACGAGCATCAAAGCGGGAGAAGTCATCGGCAGCTGCCAGCCTGTTTCCACCATCACCTCTTTGGAAGCTTCTCACAACCATCATTGGAAAAGGAGGCAAGACACAGACAAAGCCCGGGAATCCACGTCTGCAATATTGAAGCAAGTCAAATTGCCGGTGCAGCTATTCAAACGAGCCTCTGATCTGGTCACCAAGTACAGTGACATCTTCTCAACAAGCCCGGATGACCAAGGCCGAACGAGTCTGGTAACTCACGTCATAGATACACAGGGAGCCAAGCCGATTCAACAAGCACCCAGACGCCTCCCTATAGCCAAACAAGGAGAAGTGAGCGCGCTGATCTCGGACATGGAAAAACAAGGCGTTATTGAACCTTCTGTCAGTCCATGGGCCGTGCCTGTAGTTCTAGTAAAGAAAAAGGATGGTAGTACTCGTTTTTGTGTCGACTATAGGCAGCTCAACGACGTCACTAAGAAAGATAGTTACCCGCTCCCACGCATCGATGACATCATGGACACTTTAGCCGACGCAAAATGGTTTTCTACACTCGATCTCAAGAGTGGCTACTGGCAGGTAGAAATTGACAAGAAGGACCGTGAGAAGACCGCATTTTCAGTTGGGACCGGATTGTGGCAATTTGTGGTGATGCCGTTTGGGCTTTGCAATGCTCCAGCCACTTTCGAACGCTTGATGGAATACGTGCTACGTGGTCTAACCTGGAAAACCTGCTTAGTGTACCTAGATGACATCATCGTCATCGGGAGAACGTTCGAAGAGCATGTGCGGAACTTAGAAGAGGTTTTCTCCAGACTGCGACTGGCAAATTTGAAACTTAGTCCCGACAAGTGTACCCTTTTCGCAGCTGAAGTAAAATACCTGGGACACGTCGTATCAGCAGAAGGGGTCAAAACAGACCCTGAGAAGATTAAAGCCGTGAAAAGCTGGCCATCACCAAACAACAAGCGCCAACTACGAAGTTTCCTGGGTCTGGCAACCTACTATCGAAGATTCGTCAAAGACTTTGCCAAAATAGCTAGGTGTCTCCATCAGCTAACCGAGAAAAATCGTCCGTATGTCTGGAACGAACAATGCCAGACAGCCTTTGAGACCCTGAAGGAAAAGCTGTGTGAATCACCCGTGCTGGCGTATCCGAAACCCGGAAAAATGTTTGTAGTTGACACTGATGCAAGCAACGGCGGTATTGGAGCTGTACTCTCCCAGCAGATCAATGGCGAAGAAAGAGTCCTCTCGTATTACAGTCGAGTTCTTTCAAAAGTGAGAGGAACTACTGTGTGACCAGGAAGGAGCTATTGGCTATAATAGAGGCCACCAAGCAGTTCCCTAAGTACCTATATGGCCAGAAATTTGTTCTTCAAACGGACCATGCATCGCTGAGATGGCTATTTAACTTCAAAAACCCCGAGGGACAAGTTGCGAGATGGATCGAAAGATTGCAGTCGTACGACTACGAAATCGTTCATCGAAAGGGCGGAGTTCATGGAAATGCTGACGCCCTATCTCGTCGCCCATGTCCAGCTAACTGCAAGCATTGCCGACGGATTGAGGAAAAGGAGCCGCCCGTTGATCTGCGACTGATAACGGCTGAATTCGATGAAGGTTGGTCATCGGAGGAGATTCGAAATGCCCAGCTAGCCGATGAAGACATCGGACCATTGCTCGTATGGAAGGAGACGACTGGGCGACCTGAGTGGAAGGACGTTTCAACCCTGAAAAGCTATTGGGCACAATGGAACTCCCTTCAGGTGGAGGGTGGTGTACTCAAGCGGAAATGGGAAACGGCGGATGGCAGCTCCTATAGGATGCAAACTATACTACCCAAAAGCCGAATCCACGATGTGGTTAAGGAAATGCATGAAGGATCCTCGGGAGGCCACCTTGGTGTTAACAAGACCTTAGCGAAATTGCGGGAACGGTTCTACTGGATCCACGCTCGAGAAGACGTAGAGGACTGGTGTCGCAGATGCACAATTTGCGCTTCCGTCAACGGCCCAAAGCGACGACTGAGAGGACAAATGCAAACCTATAACGTAGGGGTACCGTTTGAAAGGATTGCTGTTGACATCGCTGGACCCTTTCCTGAATCCGATTGGGGAAATCGATACACGCTGGTTGTAGCCGATTATTTCAGCAAGTGGCCCGAGGTCTACCCCATTCCCAACCAGGAAGCAACTACTGTAGCTGAACAGCTAGTGTTAAATTGGGTCAGTAGGTACGGCGTACCTGGCGAACTACATTCGGATCAAGGCCGAAACTTTGAGTCACTAGTTTTTGGCGAAATTTGCGAGCTGCTCGGAATACGGAAAACGAGGACAACACCGCTGCATCCCCAATCCGATGGAATGGTCGAACGTTTCAACGGCACGCTCAATAAACACCTTGCCAAAATGGTTGACGAGAACCAAAGGGACTGGGACCGACATATCCCATTATTTTTGATGGCGTATAGAGCCGCTGAACATGCGTCGACGGGCCAAGCCCCAGCCAAAGTCATTTTTGGAAAGACTATTCGTTTGCCCGCTGATATAAAGTTCGGAACACCCCCTGAGAAACCCCAAACGGCCTCGGAGTACGCAAGTGATCTAAGACAACGGTTGAACCAGATACATCGGACAGTGCGAAAACACCTCGAATCGGCTACTGACCGCATGAAGACCAGGTATGATCTAAAGGCTAATTCTAGTGGCTTCCAGCAAGATGACTTGGTGTGGCTTTATAACCCGCAACGGCGAAAGGGTAGGTCTCCAAAGTTGCAACATAATTGGGAGGGACCATACCGAGTTAGAAAGCGAATCAACGACGTCGTATACCGAATACAGGAACATCGTAAGCCGAGAGCTAAAATGAAAATCGTGCATCTGGACCGTCTTGCCCCATATTACACCCAAGGAGAATTGACTACAACTGGCGGCACATCTTTTCGGGGCGAAAAGAACTGAGGTGGGGGCAGTGTTACATGTACAAATAATTCTGCGAGCTACTGTCGCAATTGTTTTCACAACAATGAAGAACACGAATTCACTCGAAACCCCGAGAACCCAACAAGCATGATCAACATCTGCAAGTGACGTCACTCCATTCATTAATTTTCTCGGTAGAACATTCGCCAATAAACGAGAAATGGGTGAATAGGTAGAGACCCTATATAAAGGCGAGCTGAATGAATGGGGGATCATCATTCATTCGACCGCGATAAGAACTGCGAAAGTGTGTGGAAGTGTGTTTCGTAATAGTGAAGTGATTTAGAAGACAATTGCGATAAGAAATTTATGGACAAGTGTTAGATTTTATTTTAATAGTGAAAATTAAAATTAGTGAAAGTGTTAAACTGATTATTGTGCGTTTTCTTGAATTAAATAAACACTTTTAACTTAAATTAAAAGACATTGCGTTTTCACTTTCCCGGAACATTAAAATTATTGGCCGCGAACCAATAACACGCGACAATACATATTAGTGATATATCAGCCAAGTGAATGCTATTCCCGATATTGTTAATGCCTTTTGTAAGCATATTCATCAGTTCCATATTGCCTTCTTTCTTAAAACATTGCTCTGCAGAAAATAGTCGCTCAGTTGAGCTCTCACGTTTGTGTTATTTTCGTGAAAACTGAAAATGAAATATTAGTTGAGATATAATGTTTATTCTGACCAATCTCCACTTTTTCTAATCAGCCTAACCCCATGTTGAATAATAAGCTCGATTATCAGCAACAAAAAACTTAGTTGAAATCTACTTTTAAGTTTAAAATTGAACAATCATTGCGATTGCCGAAATAAATTTTCATTAAAAATCATTCATTCATTCATACTACGTAAAGTTATCTATTATCTTGATTTGAGAGTACTACAACACCTTCTAATGTAGAGCCAAATCAAAGAAAGGGATCCACGCTCAGTACCTTAATTGATTTTGCAAGCTGTTTCGGTCGATACTGCGGCGGCTTCATCGTAATGCTTTCACACCTTGGTAACTAATTAACCAAAGAATGCCCGACACACATTGTACTCTAGCTTCCAGCTATAACAATTCCATAATGGTTTCCTCTGTGTCACTATTCTAGGCTTTTGCGCGTATCGAGTACATTCATTCACATTTGATTTCGAATGAATTTGGTCTAAAAACGAGGTAATCAGTTCCTCAATGATAGATTGACCAGTTTTGTTCGCAGTTGGGCTGCCGGCTTGCCTATTTTCAGAAGTTAGCTTTAAATTGTGTTTCGAAGCTTTGTTGAAAGTTTACCATATTCTGAAAATAAAACTTTTGCCATTTTCATATAAAAGACATTTCTAATATGAACCCTAAAACCACACGAAAATAATAAATAGGCCATGTAAGCTGAACTGAAGAGACTTTATTCTTGCTTTCTCCTAATAACCCGAAAGTATTTTCGTTGTGAAATTATATAACAAGCACAATAATATTGGGTCTTTACCTTTCGATTTAAATCCTTCTTGGCTATATTTAAAAAGGTAAAAGCCATGTTAAATTTATGCCCGTGAATTTCAAAATCATTTTCATAGTTCTCATCAATCGTACGATAGGGTTGTTTTTTTGTGTCATGTTTTTCCGTATCCTGAGTATGTGATTTTTCATCCAAAATTATATAGTATACGGAAATAGAAGTGTGACATCTTGAAAAAGATGGAAACGCACTTAATTTCGTGTGTTTAATTGATGAAAAAATCCAAATATTTCTTTTTACAATCTTTAATACCTTTCCACTTATTTGTGTGTAATAATAAATTAGTAGCCGAGACTAGCCATTATCCAATGGCATTAAGTTTGAAGGTCAGCTAATCTTCGATCATTTCAAAAGCCGTCCAAATGTTCACACTGAATCTAGCGGCTTAGCGTGAGTTTTACTGTCTGGGGCCTATCGAAAACTCGTCACCCTCTCTATTTCTTTTGCAACTGATAATGAGCTTAGATTCAAATATTGAACTTTTTCAGGTTTTGATGGATTGAGGATACTTTACCTGACAGGAAATTAGGATTATTGGGCTGTTTTATACCCCACGTTTGAAATAGGGCGCGAAACATGTTTTATGCCAACACTCTTACCTTTAAGCGCTCCCATAGTTCACCCAGCCATTTGTATCTGTGCGTAATAAATCTCATAACATCACTAGCAGCCGTGTGCCTAACTTTGAGAAGACATGGAGGAGCTCGATCCTATTAATTATAATCCTCAATATCTGGGTATGTTTGATTGAGCTTCAATGGTATATTGTTTTCATAAACCAAGTGCGAAGAAAATTGCCGATGAACACATGGACTCGCCAGCCTCACATATTCACCGTCGTCGCTTTAAAACACAACCGGCCTCGTCTGACGTTCAAAATCAAATTATTGCATGCCAAAAATTTGCCTAACCAAAAGATAAACAGCATTCAATTGTACGTGTGTGTAGACCGCCGGTTTACTCTAGAAAATTTTGGAATATTTGTGACTCCTAGTTAATTTATTGCTTCTCACTCTTCTTGTGCATGTAAACGATTTTGCGCTTATTTTTTAAAAACCCCAAATCCACAATCACAGAACAGATAGAAATAATTATCCATCTTTCTTTTGATAAGCTTTATTTTTAAGCAAACTGACGAAGTAATTAAGGAACAGGACCCCAATAAGTTAGCGGAATGATATCAATGTTATTCAAAACATAAGTTAAAATATGCAATAGAAAGGCTTGGTAAACATACGAGTATATAAATTTCAAAATGATTGGCACGTTTATGTACGAATTGTTTGAAGTTTACTGGTGATCTAGAATTGGATGTACGAGTACAATAGATGGTGATGGTGCGGACGATGACTGGGAACTATTTGTTGTTGATACCAGTGATCTCAAACAAATACTGCTTCATCAATTCTTGGAAAGTTCGTATTTACGTTAATAAGATATGCATATTTGCTTTAGTGCTTGAATAATATTTCAATTGTTGTACCAAGTCATGTACACCTTCAAACCATTGAAGCGAAAAAATTTGTTGCACCGCATTGTCCTGCAGGCCTTTAATGATATGTTTTATAACCGCTTGTTTGCTCACGTTGCCTTTTGCTGCCAAAGTTTCTATCACATAAACAAAATCATCGTACGTTTCATTCCGCTTGATTTTCCGATTTGACAACGTCAAATGCATTTCCACTTCGTCTTGTACCAGAGAAAATACCACAAGAAATACTTGTTTAAAATGAGCGCAAGCGCTAAATGTCACTTCACAGCTCATAAGCCACAATTTTGCAGCTTCTGTTAACGTTAAATTGACATGATGGAGAATCGTGCGCTCTCTCCAGTTATAAAATTCTTTACAATTTTCTAATTTCACGGCTTGCTGTTGCGCACGACAACTTACTTCGCTTCCCGGATCGAACAATGGCAAAATTGCCTCAACTTCAGTCGGGTGCAACAGCTGTTCTTTTGCGACTTTCACATTCGGTTCGTTCATCCCGTTCATTTCTCGCAATAAATCATTTTCCCGCCGTAGCAGTTCAATCTTGCGCCGAGCTTATAATTGCTCTATTACCAGGAATTCACGTGCACGAAACTCAACCGTATCGTTTCGTTCCGATCTGAAATTTTCGTCATCATTCCGTTCCTCACCACTACCGTCATCACTGACACAATCTTCCAAGCCAGCTCAATCGGTTTGTTTCGGTGCACTCTCTTGCGCACTTCCACTGTGCCCACCATTTTGTATATCCGATAAATCACGTAAGTGCTGCAATAGCGTGGCCTTTTTCACCGTGGTGGACACCCCAAGGGCACGCAACCGCAATTTTAGTTCCTTCACACCCTCTGCCTAGAGCGACATCTGGAAACAACCGATTTCCGTACGGAACCTCGCCGCGATGGAAATCGTACGCTACACGAAACACACGCACGCATCCCACTTCTGAAAAACTGTAGAGCAACTTGATTTTAAAACAAGCGTAAGGTTCCAACTTTATAATTCTTTAATTAACATTTAAACAAAAACATGTGCACCTCTAACATGTTTTCTCTTCTATGTCTCGACCACGACTCTCATATCGGACCTATCTTCGGCAGTCTAGGACTACGTCCGTTTTTAGGGTTTTGTACTAAAATACAAAACCCTATTGCAATCACGACCTGTGTCCGTCTGTCCGTCCGTCCGTCCGTCCGTCCGTCCGTCCGTCCGTCCGTCCGTCCGTCCGTCCGTCCGTCTGTATGTCACAGCACTTTTTCTCCGAAACTATAGAGGCTACAGCCATGAAACTTTGTGGAAAGGTCAGAAGTGGTGACCTCTTGAAAGTTCAAGGGTGAAAAATTTTTTCAAAGGGGTTTAAGGGGGGTCTCCCCATATAGGGAGGTGACCCCTCAAAAAAAAATTTTCACCATTGGTAGTCGAGTAGGGTGTCATTGGAAAGGTCTCAATGAGATCTTTTCAAAACAGGTCTTAAAATTGCCTTATGAGTACCGAGGGGGGAAGGGGAAGGGGAAATGTACGAACTTTTCGCGTACCCCCCCCTCGCGATTGGACACCTTCCATCCGAAAAATCTGAAAAAAATCATGAATGTAGGCCTTAATGAGTACAACAACAACAAATACATGAGAAGTCGAAATTCACTCAACTTTGTTAGTAATAGTATGATTTATCGATTTTATGTTTTCTCGAATAAAATCAAAATGGTACCCTTAAATTCAATAAAATTTAGCAAAAAGATGACTATTTATAAGATTGATCTTTTCTGAAAGTTTCATAAAGATCGAATAGTATTTAACGAAGTTATACCGATTTGAATTTTCCCGTATTACTATGGAACAATGTGCCCTGTATTACTATGGAAACATATGGCTATGGAGCCATATGCGCTTTTTAACGACTTAGATTTGCATGAAAATTTCAGGAATGATAGATATCATGAGGATGACTACATACAATTGAAACAAGTCGAAGAGGCAAGAGAGAGCTCCTAGCAAAAGGGCTTTGTAGCCATTCTAGGATTCGAAAAAATAGGGCATGAATCGATGCTTACAGTACAAAGGAGTGGCCCCAGAAAAAAATTTCATGAAAGGTAGCCGATATGAGTATCAAATGAAAGTTCTCTATGAGAGCTTTTCAAAACAGTTCTTAAACTGACAGTTTTTGCTTCAGTGGGGGCACAGAGAGGGGGGGGGGGGATACATGAAAAATGTGTTTTCTCCCTCCCGAATGGACACCCGTGATCTAAAAAAATCTAAAAAAATTATCAAGCGAAATATTTATGGGTATAATTTTAACAAATACCTCAGAATTAAAAAATTCTTTCAACTTAGTTAATAATAGTATGATCCTCGAACATGACGTGTTTCTTAATTTTATTCGTTGCTGGTTACGGCATTTTGTAAGTTGAGTACAAAACCCTTCTGACATGAGCATAGGTCTGTCTACCCAACTTGTTTGTTTTTAGTGTTGCCTACAGTATTAAAGTATAAATGATTAAACTAAGGTAACGGCATGCAACACCTGATCAATTACACTACGAGAAATAATGATAATTTTACACAAATTAGTAAATATACTCATGCTTGAACAGCTCGACAGAATTTTATTCACTACTTTGACTTCACCACTTATTAAACATCAAACACACTTTTCAACGGATCCAACTCAATTTTTTTATCATTGGTCGATTAAATTTTTAAATTGCCATTAACAAGTCGTAAAATCACACCTATTTGAAAATGATCCTGATCAAACAGCTAAGGAATATCGTAAAATTATAGACAGTTGACAATTTTCGCGACACATTAAACATTTTAATACTATTCTTACAACGTTTATGGTTTATAGTAGACGTTGGTCTCCTAACCATGAAATATGACAGATCGATTGTATTTCACGTGAATCGACAATTTTCGTATTTGATGATGATGGAAAAGTAAAACGTTAATATTCTTTGTCACTCAACATTTCATTTGAATATGCAATATTTGGCTTATTATGGAAGAATATTTGAATCAGCCAGAAATAATTTGGAATATTAATAAAAACGATTTCTTAATGAAGACATGATAGAAAGTACTGATTGATTGAGGGCAGAGCATGTGGCCTACAAAGACTTAGCACAATTCAGCGACTTAACTGGCTTTTACCTGTAAGCATTTTAGTGCTTATCGTGGTTGCTAATTGTGATCAAAAGTGTAAGTTGCTTCTTTTTCTTCTTCTTCATGGTGCTACAGATGCTCTTGAGCTTCCGTTTCCTGCAAATAGCGCCTCCAATTGTCTCGGAACATTGAACGCGTTCTCCAGTTTTGAAATCTGACCAGCGATGAGCTGTCTTCGTTGATCGAGTCAGACCAGCGTTGCCTTGGTTCCCAATCCCATCGCAACTTCCGCATTGTTACCATAATTGAGACTCCGACTTTCACACACCTCATTGTTGTATCAAATTCGCCATTGGTCTCCATATAGCTTCGCTTCCATTGTCTGCCTCAGGACTCGTCGCTCACAGGCATTCAATATATTCGCGGATGCTTTACAAGGGTCCATGTTTCACAGCTGGGGCTTTGTTTTCCTGTGTATGCAGTTATTCTTCAAGATTGTCAAAATTGAGTTAAAAAAAATCGTATATGTTAGCTGTATTCGCCGACGTATTTTGTCTCTTTTATTGCTGGTTCTCGGTGTCTTGGCATAATTTCTTGTTGCCAAATGTGCTGAATGACTTTGTGGATGTCCTTTTTGACACCGCTGCTACCATAATTCATAAGCTCTACTGGAATCTCATCGATATTTGGCACTTTATTATTCTTTTGGATTTTGATGATGGTACAAACTTCATGCAAAAGAGGTGGTCCAATGGAATTTCTCCGGGCATATCTATAGGCCCCGATGATGTGGAGCTGCGCAAAGGATTAAGGAGGTTCTGAAATATGATGCCCATCTTTCCTTAATCCACGTTTCATCAGTGATATTATTGCCGATGTCGTCATGACGGAGCGTGGTTTTGGACTGATAACCTTTTTTTCAGGCTTTCACTACTTCGTATGCTTGTCTTGTTCTGTTCCTCGCTAGGCGGACATCGACACTTTTCAATTGGCTGTCATAGTATTTTCTTTTCTTAATACTAATGATCTTATTCGCTACTTTTCTGAGATTCTCATTATGTTCTCCCTTTGTCCTCGTTTTTGTACAATAACTAAATATTTTTATGCGCCTGATTCTTATGCAGCGCATCCTGGTGTTAATCATCGAACGAATCAGGGTTTAAAAAGATTAAGAAGATAAGAAGAGGAGTAAGAAAGAGAAAGAAGATAAAGAGAGTAGTAAAAAAGAGCTAGAAGATAAGACGAGTTAGTAGGAAGAGAAGAAGACAGTATTTTGAGAAGAAAGAAGTCATTAGGGACTCTGAGTGAGTGCTTGAGTACACTTTTGCTTGTTTGAGTCAGTTTGAGTTGCTTTCCTAAATTTTCGAGTTGTATTTAATTATGTTTTATTTAGTTTGGTTAAAAGAATGTCAATGAACGGCGACGTGGTAGTCAAACGTGACTTGACCGACAAAGATGAGTAAATTCCTGTGCTCGTTACTCAGCTTGACAATAAATCTTTGAAATAAGATCAAATTTCTGCAACACTACTGTAAACGCAAGAAACAATTGCAAAAAAACAATTGACTGCATGATTAGTAATATAGACCACAAATACACAGCCTGCACTGCAAACAGAAGAACCCAAAACAGTAAAAATCATTCTTAGAGAGTCCTCAAATTGTTTTGTGTATTAATAATGTGGCATTATTAATACATAAAATATTTCATACTCAGCCGCAAAAAGGGTCTACCTTGCCATACAAATTATACCAATAACAACTACAGATCACAGACGACTGACAAAAGGATTAGCTGAAAATGACATACAATACCACATATACATACTTCTGAACGATAGACACTTGAATGGTCTCATTAGGGGCGCGTATGGCCTATCAGTTGAAGAAATTAAGGAAGGGTTATAGTCTCAGGTCTCCAACCCTATCAAAGTTCATTACATTGTAATGAGAGAAGGTCTTTCCAGGGTAAATAAGGCTCTCCTCCTAAAATTTGAAGCAAGCATCTACAATATTAAATCTGTTTGCCGCCTTATGTACATCGTGGAGTCATAGCGTCCTTATAAGGGGCAGGTTATGTGTTATAATTGCCAAAGATTTTGTCACTGTTCCAGAAACTGTCATGCGCAGCCTCGATCCGTTAAATGATTCGCTACATCATTTCTCCGACTATTCGAAGGAAATAACACGAGCCAATTGTTTGACAAAATACAAACTCAATTTCAAAGCATGATGCAAGAAATGACGGCAAACACGATTCAGACCGTATTCAGTACATCTCAAAATTTCGTCAATACTAAACACTAATGAGTTTAATGAACCACGTTTCAGTTCTGACGTGGAATGCAAATTCCTTGCTTCAGAATTCTGGTAAACTAAATCAATTTATATTTGATCATAAGTTTGACATCAAAATTTTCTAAAAAACCTTTCTGGAGCCTGGAAGCCGATTTTGCATCCATAACTACATTATGTACAGAAATGACAGAATGGCGGGTAGAGAAGGTGGAACCTTCATTTTCGTGTAACGTAACGTGAGTCACTATCTCATTCAAACACCCAATCTTCAAATACTAGAGGCTACAGCAATCAAGCTATGAACTGACTTTCTAGAGTTTTTGTGATTTCTACTTACAATTCTCCAGAAAATATAAGTTTTTTAAATGATCTCAGTTTACTTGCTGCATTTGAATACCCAATTTATATTGCAGGAGATGCAAATGCCATCCACTGCCTGTGAGGAGCTTAATGCATTCATTACAGTCAACCACTTCAGCTTGCATATCCCCAGTGAACCAAGATATTATAGATCAAGAAATGGCTTTGCACTGAACATTGGAATATAACTCCTCTTCTTCGTAGAAAACATATTCATTGATGTTGCTATCCAGGAGAAGAAAACTACAAACTGGAAAGCTTTTAAAGTCACATTCGCCAATGAAATTAATTCTCAATCACCAGAAATGGCTAAAGGCATTGAAAACATCATTGAAAACTTAACTCAGAAAATCTTACAAGCAAGAAAGGACCCTCCGGTCATAACTTTGAGAAGGGAAACGAATCGCTATGAACTCCCCCAGAGCATCAAACAACTGATAATGAGAAGGAATCAAGTTCAAAGTAGAGCTAGGCATACGCTACGCAAAAACGCTACTCGGATGACAAATGAAATAAGATGAGGCTATTCCGAAACGAGCAATCGGAGAACTTTTTGCAGAATCTTGAGGCTTGGTGGGGCAGTTTTTGGAGAATATCCAAATACTTTCGAATAAAGAGCAAAATTACAGTACTTCCTATTTATGGTTCAAAAAGGGCGCAATCCCATAATGCGGGTAAGACTGAAGCATTTGTAGATTCTTTGGAAATGCAATTTCATGAAAGTTTTTCAGACGAAGATAGAAGATAGAATTGATTCTTCTGTCAACAGTCTCCTGAGAGATAATATTCAGCATGAAGACAAGATTGAATCAACAGACTTGAATCAAATCAAGTAAATTCTACAGACGCTTAACAAATATTAAGCACCTGAAGATGACACCATTACAAACACAATGATTTGCGAAAGTGTCCTAAAATATGGAAATCAGCGGTTACTATTGTTTTCCAAAACTCCAAAGTGACCCACAATTTCCATAAAAAGGGCGACCCATCAATTTCCTCGCATTGCCATCAAAAATTGCGGAGAGGATGATTCTGCATCGACTTAATGAGGTTGTATCCGACAAAAATTTTATACCGGAAGAATAATATGACTTTAAAGCTAAACACTCTACAGAGTTCCAGTTAGTTAGAATAGTTCAGCACATTGAAACAGGCCTAAATTGCAGGAGTTCAACAGACCTCGTTATGTTTGACACAGCTAAGGCCTTTGAAAAATTGTGGCATGCAGGAATTATGAGTATCTACAAAATGAGTCAATTTAAATGCCACTGCAGCTCACTTAAATTATTGGCTCCTTCTTGGATGACAGAACATTCCGTGTCAGAATTGACAAACAACTCTCAAGCCTGAAACGAATTGATGTTAGAGTTTCTCAGGGCTTGCCCATCTCATCGGTCCTATGCAATATATTTACTGCAGACCTTCGCATTCAGCCTCTAAGAGTAAAACTATCCAAATACGCTAACATTCCTGTATACTTATGTAGTCAAAATAGGTATATAAAGTGTCCTTAAAGGACTGCAGCGATGATCTGCTGCCTCGGCGTAAGAGGATGGTAAGATCCGCCCAGATTGGCCTTGTCTGAGGACGCGTGAATGCGCTGGCAGACTAGCGTTATGGTGTCGCGGGGCGGGTTCTTTCCCCCAACACAAGGGCCCACTGCAAAAGAATTTTGCATTCACGAGTTCCTGGGCCACAGACGAGTTGACCGAAGTCGAAAAAAAAGGACGTAACCCTCTAAGGGTTACTTATGGAATTGTTTGCAGCTACATGAATGAGTTGCATATTTTTAATAATAATTTTTCTGAAAAATTATTAGAGAAGAAAAATGTTAGAAGAAGGTGGTTTCGACCTGTGTACTAATTCTCATCAGTCCATCACTCTTAGATACACACCGGTGATGGCAACCACCATGCTTAGAGGTAAGAGATTTAATTTCAATTTTTCCTACTTATGCGAACTCAATATGTTTTTGTAACCGCAAGTTATGCTCAAGTTAAATTTCGCTTGTAAGTACTTGTATTAGCTAAACTTTAATTGGGTTTAATTGAGTTCGCATAAGTAGGAAAAATTAAAATTAACTCTCTCACCTCTAAGCATGGTGGTCGCCATCACCGGTGTGTATCTAAGAGTGATGGACTGATGAGAATTAGTACACACGTCGAAACCACCTTCTTCTAACATTTTTCTTCTATAATAATTTTTCAGAAAAATTATTATTAAAAATATGCAACTCATTCATGTAGCTGCAAACAATTCCATAAGTAATTTAAAAAGCTATCGGAGCCATCCGAAAGAGTGATCGATATCCGCGCGACGTAATGAAAAGCTTCAGTGTAGAGCGAATTAGTCGTATAGATTTACATTTAATTGATGTGAAAAGGGTGAAATGATCCAATTAAAGTTTAGCTAATACAACCACTAGGGGTTGGAAATTGCAGACAAAAAAGGACAAACTGGACCTGGGGAAGACAGACGGACTTATGGGAACTTCGTCGTTACCCGATGGTTCTTACGGTCAATAAATAAGAGTGGGGCAGCCAGATGGAGGTGGTGCCTCCTCTTACCCTCCCAACCGGATCAAGAGCCAAACGTAAACGCGGCCATGTGTTTCCCATTTGAGAGGGAAACTCATACAAAAGCACTTCGTATGACTCCTTCCCTCAAATGAGAAGCACAAACATAACCAATTTGTGCTATAGAGTTACGCAATGAAATCACATAAGCCTATATCATAAAAGGGCACGCGAGTGGAAGGCCACTCTAGCCGGCAAGAGCCCCTGGTAAGCGACAAAACGGTGGAGCGCACCCGATGGCTAGCCCATATCAGAGAAAAACCCCGCCATTGATGCGGGTCTTATACCCGGTCTGGTGAAAGAAATAGAAAGACCGAGTTTTTGTTGTTTAGCAATTCATTGTCTTCTTAATAATTAATGTCATGGCAAACTTCGTTTTTTTTTGTTTTTTTTTTTTAATTTGATAATATAATAATGTTCAAATTTTTTTTTTATTTAAATTGTTGATAAATACTCAACATTCTATTCTTTTTATTTCCACCGTAATTATCTTTATATATGTTGAAATTAATTAAAATTTTTCTTTTAATTCGTTCGCTTCAAATAAACTTTATCTAATTTCAAATAGGATATAAACTGTATTTATTTGATTGATTTGTAGCGTCGATGCAACTCTCATGGTAATGACCCGACTCAGGTATTAAGTTTATCGTTTTCCTTTCTTGTATAATTTATTTAAATATTTACTATGTTTACTGAACCGACAGCATACGATTTAGATTTCTTGTTTTTGTACTACTTTTTGGTACCGATGTAAAAAAATTGTTTATAAGGGGCTCTCCATCCAAAAGTTGATCTCAAATTTCTCAGAAAAAAAAAACAAAAATAAGGAATCGTCTCCGACGAATTGCAATTGATTGAATTATACGTATTTAGGCTTCAAAACTTAGCCGTTGATTAGTTGCTTTCAATCTCATGATAATTAAAATTATTTCCATAGGAAGTTCAATCTGTAAAAAATGCCCAAGATATTATATATCGGGGTAAAATAAAACTAGGAATGTTAATTCGCGTAAGCTTGTGAACATAAGCAAATGTATATCCTATTTTGCTTGTTTTATCTGTCTGATGCATGCAAACGTACATCTAAACAAAAGAAAGGTATTCCAGACATTTAATCTTACATTGCCCATTTCATACACGATTCCGCCAGCGCCTTGCGAAACTTTCTTCGACCAAGCACGACTTTAAATAGGGCAAGTATTCATGAACAATTACTATTTAAATTAAAAAACAAGAAACATGCTTGACTATCCAAAGAATTTCCCATTTAAAAAAGATATAAATAATTTTCTTTAAACATTAAATTTTTCTTTAAAATTCACAACAATAGTTTGTTCCGTGATGAATCGTTTTTCTGCATTTCGTTACCATTTTAAAAATTAAGTTTATGTTTAAATCAAAATAATAAGTCTCCCATGTTTCACGATGTATGTATTTCCACATATATTTATTATGATTAATTTCATCTAATCTTTTTAAGAACGGGATACACAGTTCAAATGTATCACACAACTCAAATTTCTCTTTCTCTATTATGATTTCAATTATTTACATAATATTTAAGTTATCTCTTATCCAAAATTACTTTCAATTATATGAATAAAAATAAAAACAAGTTTGAAATCAAAAATAAAAAAATTACAAATCAAACAAGTGTGCAAAATTGGTTCCAAGAAAAATGCCATCAAAATTAACAAAGAAAATTCACCAACTATCTCTCGCAAATATATTCAAGTAAGATATTAAACTATTTATATGCTTTGGAACCAACAATATTTACGATTAGACTTGGTAGATATCAAAGGAAAATGAAATGGTAGGCAGAGTTGGAAATTCACGATATATAATTTTGCACTTTCCATTTAAAGCGTGTCAACATATTGCAAAGTTTTGAATTCAATTAGAGAAAAATATTTACAAAATGTAAATCCAATTTCAAACTAGTTTACTTTTCAAGTCGAAAAGATTATCGAATTTCATTGTTCAAATGCAAAAGTATGAAGCCAAGATTGAACTGGATAATCGAAGAGGAAATAATGATATTGAGAAACATACAGATAACAAAAATTTACAATAAATTTGTTGTTTGTTGTGATGACATTCTAGCGTTGAACGCCGTTCTGAACAATTTTGGAACCGATCGCTTTGAGTTGCATTAGTCGCTCGATTCAAATTAGACCGGTTTAATGCTCTGAGCTGGGTACTAGTTGTTATGATAGTGCCGTATTCCATTATGATAGCGCCGTATTCCGCAAAAGCACTAAAGTTTTTCGCGTCAATTCGATACTTGTGCATAATGCAACTATATCTTTTATTAGCAAAGGTTAGAACTGATTCATAGATCGACGCAATATTCTTTGAACACTAAGTTATGCATGACGAAAGTCAACTTAAAATGAAAAACGCCGATTCGCTTCCTAGTGGAGACGTTACAGCCCACGTGATGCTTGATTGTGCCAGAGTTCAGTACAGGGCTCCTCACAAAGGTTCAGGAAACCGAACAGTACATTTGAATGTCTCTTAAAAATAGAGTTTTGCGAGTTTATATTTCTTCATTTAAATATCTTCTAATAATCTGTTCTGTTCAGGACTTAGATGCGGGATTGGCGCTGAAGATATTTTCGCAGTCGCAATCACGTAGACGAGAGCTCGCCAGAAGCAGAGATAGCTGTTGCAATGGTAAAATCGGTGCCTGTCAATAGCACTGCCGCAATTGCTGGCGTGTATGTCAACGTCTCTGGGTTTCGGCCAACTTCAACGGGACTGTCCTTTTCTGTTAAGCCCACTATTGCGGCTGTTGCAGAACTTCTTCTATCGGTAGCAAACGGTTCTTCCCTCCATTCAGGTGTTAACGTGCCACCGACTTATATTGCAAATATTATACCACATTAAAGGAAATAAAATCCAAAACTACCGTTTACTATTGAATATATTCGCGTTCTCCCGATTTTTCTTCAGGCGTTAAGTCGCCACCGAATTATCTTGCCAATATTATAAATAAAATTCAAAACTACCGTATATCTTGATATATTCCGTTCTTCGGATTTTCGGATAAGTCAAATCGACTTAGACGTCAATCCATCCGCTCAATTTCATTCCATTCAAAACTGATGTTAGATAGGAAGCCATATGGTAGCAATTTGCATATGTATTAGTCGGCCTACGATGAACAAGCTTCCGGTAGCTGTCACCCAACCGCGGCATCAGCAAATGCTTATATTTCGTAATTTATACTATTTTCCGAATAAAAAACGAGCGGAACGCATTCCCAGCATGATATAACTTCACCTTGTATAGTCCACTGTACTCCTAAACTTTTCAAGACGAGCGAATCAAGCACACGTTTTGCACCTCCGACTGATAGCTCAGCGTTGAGATGTAAACAAACTCCTATAAATTCACTTTGGAAAGCGATTAAAGCTAAACGGGTATAAGAACTGAAATAGTTTTCACTTCACTAGAAGCGCTATTGTATTCTCCACGGGCCATCGAGATTTCACTGTAGAAATCCGCTTCAAAATCGTACAAAAGTTCGAATTTTCGTTGGCTTCTCCATAATTCTTCATATACCGCCATGTACTACTTACTACCACACACATGTCATGTGTGTGGTAGTAAGCGCAGCTGCCATATGGCTTCCTATCTAACGTCAGTTTTGATTCCATTCTATTCCCCAATCTGGTACATTTTTAAAGTGTACCAGATCACGTTCCTACACTGTAAATTTTACGTGACAGATTTGAAGTAAAGAAAGTAAAGAAAAATGAAGGGAATTGGAAATAGGAATAAAGTTAAATCTCAAACGAATATAATTAAAGGCAAACATTTAGACTTAGTATAAAGGAAAATTGATATAAAATTACATTTGATAATAATAATAAGGAGGAAAAATTATTTCACCAATCACGGTTACGAATAGAAATAATTACATTTTCTTTTAAGGGTTTTGTAAAATAATTTTACAAAACCCTACTAAAATTGTAACCTGTCTGTCCGTCTTTCCGTCCGTCCGTGTGTCACAGCACTTTTTCTCGCAAACTAATGAAGCTAGAAACATCAAATTTTGTATGCAGATGTAAAGTGGTGCTCTCTTCAAAGTTCAACTGCAAAAATTTTTATAAGGTATTTAAGGGGGGTCTCCCCATATAGGGGAGTGGCACCCGAAAAAAATTTCCTCAAAGGTAGCCGATATGAGTTTCAAATTAATGGTCTTGATGAGAGCTTTTCAAAACAGGTCTTCATTTGATACTTTTTGCGTTGAGGGATGCGCAGGGGGAGTAAATACACGAAAACTTTGTGTCCTCCCCCCCTCGCGATTGGACACCTGTGATCCGAAAAATCTGAAAAAAATTATGGTGGTAGGTGTTTACGAGTACAGCAACAACAAATACCTTAGAAGTCGAAATTCACTCAACTTTGTTAATGATAGTATGATATTCGAATTTCACATTTTCCCCAATAAAATCGCATTGGTACCCTTAAACTGGACGAAATTCGATACTTACGTAGTCCTACTAAGAATTCTTAAACTTTGTAAGTTTGATGAAAATCGAATGATATACAGGGAGGTTATAGCCGTTTGAAATTTCTCCAATTACAACAACAATAACACATGATTTTGGTATTTTATGGACTTTCTACCGAATCAGTCACTGCAGTTTTGACTTGATCTTCTTGAAATTTTTCAATAAGGTCAATAACATTAATATTTTTGATAATTCGTGATTTTTGTTGGTTTGCAACAAAATGGCGACCGTTGAAAACAGAAAAACTATGGATTTTCTTATGAACGTGCACATCTCTTTAACATATTTCTTGATGTTATTCATTGCTGGTGACTGCATTTCTGAAAAGTTGGGTACAAACCCTTCCGACATTAGCGTAGGTCTGTTTGCCCAACTTGTTTTAATTCAAATCTGCCACATAAAATTTTGGGTAGGGGATATTAAGGTTGTCGAGCAGTTTGCTTGTGTGACTGCTCGGTTAATACACTTGATACAGAATTACAAGTAAGAGTCATCATGTCAAAGTTGCAACGATCAATAAATGTTTTGTTGAATATTTTCGCGAATGGAAAATTAAGATTAATCATGACAAAATATAGGCACTATTTATCACAAGGAAGAAGCGACCAACTCCGCGGAGCATATCGTTGATGCGGGCTCAGGCGTACAATATATTTACGGTTTCACACCTATAGCATAATACAGGTCTTATCACAGGTTTTTATACTTGGAGCTTTGTTTTTCTGTGTATTCAGTAGGTCTTCTATTGTTTTAATTAACATATTGAGCTGGGTAAGCTGAGGCAGAGTTTTTTTTTGTCACAATTATATCTAGCGCTACGTTTTTGTCACTACTTTGTGACATCCCGGGCCTAACCAGTACACCTTAGGCTTGGAGGATAAACAAATAATTTATTACAATATCAACAATATGTATGAAATCAAAGTGGTGTTCGAAATTTCACCGATGAAACTACAATTTCGTTAATTAAATTCCAAGTACAACTAGTATCTCATCGTTCAACTTGAACAAAAATTAATTGTTTTCAATTTTAATATCTTAAGTTAGAATGTCTGAAATGGTCATTCATTTAATGATTTTTAGCATTGCTATTTGCTTCAATATTCGATTCTTGTTAGAATAAATTTCAGAGATAGGTAAGATCTACGTCAGCATTACCTCTCACAGTTCTTTTCTACTTATTTATATGGACTCTGTTTATCACAGCACTTAAAAAATCTTAAAACGCCCACAAACGTCTCAAGAAATTTTCTGTAAATCACCTTTCACTGACCAATGTCTTTCAATGATACCGACTGCAAAGTCTTCCAAGTTCAAAGAGACTAGAAAATGCCGACCGCATATAATAACGTCATAAACTTATGCAGTCTCAAACTACAGTCAACGCGAGTTGGTAAAATCATGAATGAATTTATCCCACGAAGCACGATAGCAAGGTGAAGAATGGTAGAACAACCATCAAGCAGGTCCACTAACGTGCTAACAGGTAGGTCAATCGTAGTCGGCAATAGAGAAGCAGTCATAAAAATTTACGATCATTATTTTTACTTCATGGAATCCATCCCAACTGAATGAGACTGAAGTTAAGCAGACTTGAATTTGAGGGAAATAAATGCAATGGATGGATGAAAAGTGAATGACTCCTAAGAAAGTGAGGGCGTACGAGTATTGATATCTTGCTGGTTGAATTTCGTGTTTACGAGGAAGGTCAAGAAATATGCAGATAAGATGCTTTATTGCCCGGAAATTGAGGGTCAATGTTCAGTTTACGAGCTACAAAGATCTTGGCACGCAATCCTTTTTACACCATACATTTTTATGGTTCACTGTAAGGAGTGTTGGGCTGCAAAACAAAATAATTTTGAAGTCAAATTTTTTTTCAGATATACATATATATATATATATATATATATATATATATATATATATATATATATATATATATATATATATATATATATATATATATAAATATTAACACGTCAATCTTACTAACTTTTCTTATTAATGAATTAGTTGGAGATACGGTTAATATATTAATCGGACAACAATTTAAGTAGCAATATTGATTCAAAATGCAAGCATTAAGAATTTAATGATTATAAATTTCGTTCATTAGTCCCCTTACTAATTGTAGTTCAAAAGTTTGAATTTATCAAAAAAGGGATTAGTTACGTTGGTGAATTTTCGTTTATACGTATACTCTCAACATAAAAAGAACTTCTCTATTTATGCCAGTTCATTGTATTTTAGAACAAATAGTTTGAAAATTAATCTAAATCCATTTATTTATTTATTTATCAGGCCGAACAAAGCAACTACTAAACAAAAATTAAATGGACAGTGCCTTATAAAATATGAAGTAGATAAAATGAAAATAAATATAACATGAAATATGAAACTTACTCATATAAAACATAATTGAAGGATCAGTTAATTTTCGTTCAAACGTGAGCTATTAATAGAATGGGTCTCTAGAAGAAGGGCATATGTTACAAATTTGTCGTTATTGGTTTTTTTGTGGGAGAAGGGCAAATGTAGCATGGTAAACAAGTAGTTAAGAATTTAGTTCTCCTTACAGACGCTAGATGTCGGAAATATTCATTGCCAGTATGGAAAAAAGTGCAAAGATATTGGAAGAAGGGCGTCTGTGACAACTCCCTCTGCTCTAGTCTCTGTAATCTTAACATTCTCTTATCACTCTCGTTAGTGTTCCGCCGCCTTCTTCGTTGTTTATCGTTCGTATTTGTAATCCTATTTTTAATTCCTTTAGTATTGTGTGTGCGAAGTCTGAATAATATTGTGTAATGGGTGATACAAATTTGTCGGTAAGTGAATGCAGCAACCTGAGTTCTGGCAAGAAATGTGTTTTAAACATTGAACAGTAGCGTGATAAGAACCTGAAAGCTCTTAGAAATGCGGGCAAGGAATACGTAAACAAGCGTGGCAAAGGCAAAATTGTGGCAGCGAAGGAAGCTCCAGTGCAGGTGCGAGGATGTCAAGTATTGGATGCCGATCACTTTCTCTAGATAACGTCCACAACTTGTTTAAAAAATTTTATGAACTTGACTATAATGGTCAAACACTTTTTCTGCTGAAATTCATCAATCTTAGGGAGCCAAAGCGCAGGAAAGCATGCTACACAGACGTGACTTCACAGAAAAATGCAGGGTTTGACTATAACGTCAGTGGAAATGCAGTTTGCCTCAAAACACTTGCAAATATTTTTTCGATCTCTCTCAAACGTATCCGTGTTATTCAGTTAAAATTATAAGACGGTGATGTAGCACCTGAGGATAAGAGAGGAAAACATATGAATCGGCCTCGGGCTGTGAACTACGAAGATAGAAGTGATGTCAAACGGCATATTGAAAGCTTTCCTACGACTGAAAGTCACTACAGTCGAAGTTTATCGTCAAAGCTGTGCTTGAATATGGACCTCTCTGTGAGGAAAATGCATAGAGGTACATACAGGAAACGGCGAGCTTTCAATTCCTATGGAAAGCGTTGAAGTCGCTTAACACAATCAAACCTTCCATGTACGTACACGTTCATTTTCGAAAGCTTTTGCAATTTTCAGCTGATGCTATTTTAAGGGATGCGTAAAATTTTTCAATTGTCGAAATTAATTTTGAAATGCAAATTCAAGTCATTTATTAACACGTTCAAATGTCATTATAAGTTATTACTTCTTATTTCATACACAACGTCTCGTTATCTATTCGCAAACCTCCACCCTTTTCGACAAATGTCAACAAAATCATACTTCCCGCCATATTTTCAAAAGTATTTGATCCATAAGAACTGCGTGGACACCCCTGTTTTCGAAGCGGAAGTATCAGCTGGCGTGGATCTGTCAGTTTCCATATTATTCGTAAAATATGAATTTCGCATCGTAAAATTTAAAATTTTTCAATGAAAAACTTAATATACGAAAGTAAACTTGAGTGAATTACAAAGTGAAGTGTGTAGTTTTTCATTATTTGCTGGAAAAAAGAACTG
Organism: Odontomyia ornata; assembly: GCA_963969285.1. NCBI lineage: Eukaryota > Metazoa > Arthropoda > Insecta > Diptera > Stratiomyidae > Odontomyia > Odontomyia ornata. The sequence goes on from OZ017740.1 coordinate 142,786,077, forward strand.
ACGTGCTGTATTTTTCCTGGCTCAGGTGAGTAAAATGTAACCAAATATAAAATCATGTGAAGCGCCACCAATTTAAGTGGATTTTTTACATTAGTCCATAACCACGTGATATTTTATTACAGAAAAGTGGAATTTGACTGTATTTTGGACTTGTGCCATGTTAAAAAAGTGGTTATGCCGATCGGTTTGATGATTTACGCGAGTGAAAAACGTTTCATGTCCGCTCCTTGAACATTGACATATGTCGAATAAATTGGTGAAAATTTTTTGATCGAGGACTTAATTCGTGGATTTTTCAATCAAATTAACTTTAAATCAATTCGGTTTATGGTTTCGTGTTTGCGTTTTGTCCAGAGTGCGCTTATTTTTGTAAACATTTTGATTTGAAACGTTTGCAGCGAGAGTCATCGCGGAATTTTTTGACTATTACGTGTCAAGCCCAACGAAAACGTTAAAGAACGTCCATGAATATTGAATATCGGGTTGTTTTGAAGTCATAGAAGGAGTCAGATAAGTGTACACGATAAAATTTCATTTAGAAAATTAAAGAATACTGCAGTATGAAGTGTTTTTATCTCAACACAGTGCGACGTGATCTGGGGGCCACTAAAACTTATTTTCGAAACATGGCGGCTTAATTTGAATGTATTTGTTTATTTACCGGAAAACGAAGAAAGCCGACTTCAAAGTGCCCTACAAAGAATGAAATGAATTTTATGGAAGTGGTACTAAATTACCATGTAAAATCAATAATGTAGCACCGCTTTTATAAAATTTAATTCATCTTTTACTTTGGAGTCGGTTTTTTTTAAATTTTGGGTGAATTTCTTAAGAGAAATTTACCTATTACGTAGAGTTCTTTTTATGTATATGTATATATATATATATATATATATATATATATATATATATATATATATATATATATATACATACATATACATACATCTATATATATATATATATATATATATATATATATATATCTATATATATATATATATATATATATATATATATATATATATATATATATATACATATACACACACACACATATATATATATATATATATATATATATATATATATATATATATATATATATATATATATATGTGTGTGTGTGTGTGTATAAATGTATATATATATATATATATATATATATATATATATATATATATATATATATATATATATATATATATATTTATATATATGTTTATATATGTATGTATATATATATATATATATATATATATATATAAATATATATATATATATATACATATATATATATACATACATATATATATATATATATATATATATATATATATATACATATATATATATATATATATATATATATATATATATATATAATATATAGGATATAAGGAAAATCGGGACTATACTAGAGATTACAATTTCGCTCCAATTTTCACAAAAGGAGGAAAGGCGTATTGGATGAATATGTCAGTCAAGTTGTTTAACCAGCTCAATCGGTCGGGGGAAAACATAATGGCGGCCATTTTAGACGAAAAGTTGTGATTCCTGTTCTGACGAAACCATATCTCTTATTTGTATGAAATTTGGTACAGAGGTTCATTGAGGCGTGCGATGACTTTCACAATAAAAAATCCAAAGTCGAACAGTTTGAAACAAAATGGCGGCCGCTCTAACGTCGAAAAACGTGTAAACATTGGATGGTGTAGTTGTGGCCAAACTTTTCAATCGATGTTAATGAAATTCGGTATTTTCATAAAGACTATAAGTGTCTGAAGAACTGTATAAAAAAACCAGAGATCAGGTCTCTAAGAACAAAATGGCGGTTTGTTGAAGCTGGAAATTTCAAACACATTTCAAAGGCCCAATATTGATTCGATTTAAATGAAATTTATTTTCACGACAAAAAACAATTAGATCTAAATGCTTTGCTATTTGGGTGCGCATAGACGCGCAAGTTTCAAAATGGCGGTGAGTCAAATATGCGATTTTTTCAGATTTTTATGGCCCTCTAGTGGCTACATTTTCCAGTGGATTTTGATGAAACTTAAAATTATGGATAATTATACTGAATTCTTGTACTAAACAAAAAAATTTAAAACCTAATATTTTTAGTTGCCATTTTCCTAAAAATTTTATGCTATTGCCCGATGTAGAGGGAAACTACGATTTGAATGAGATTTGGCAGATTGACTGATGAGAATCTAAGATAGAAATATTTAAAAAAATTCAAAAAATGCATGCATTCAAAATGATGGCCCCCAAAAATCAGAAGGTAAGTGCAATCCGCTATCTTAGTAGAAACTGAAGTAATAAATATTTTTCATGGAAACGTTTTCAATGGCTTAACTTGTAAGTATTTATCCAAAAGACCATTTTAGGGGAATATAAAATATTTTTACACTACCCTATCAAAATCTTGATCTTGAACCACACAAGCTAGAGTTATGGAATTTTCTACGTAGGTCAAGAGTTGTGCCCTCTCAAACGTTTTCAAAAAAATTCCACCAGAATAATAATATCAGCACATATGGCAATTTTTTGGCTATCTTTCTTTTCTAAACAATTAATTTGCAAGCGCTGCATTCTCATAAAGCTTATCACCAAGAATATGATAAACTTCATCAAATGATGAACAAAATTTTGACCCCAATTTCGAAATTAACTTCGAGCCTATGCGAGTTATCACAATAGCAAAGGCAAAAGCTCGTGGCTTCATGGATTTTATCTTTCGCCGTCTCCTGTATCTACCTCTATGGGAAAATGCATAGCCTTTTTCTACAGACACATCCTGAATCTACTATCTCTTTAAGCTTTTACCGCAAAATTTTCAATCGGGATTTCAACTTGAGATTCGGATCCCCACGTTCCGACACATGCAAACGTTGTGACTTGAACTATGTTAAACTCATTGCTGCACCGAATGACGAGGAACGAAAGAAAATAGAAGAAGATAGTGCAATACATCATATGCAAGCGGATGCAGCTTACAAACAACTTGCTGATGATGGAAAAAACTCCAGCTTTATAACCCACTGCGTCGATCTACAGCAAGTCCTGTGCACTTCAAATTTATCACATTCGGGCGGATATTATCAGAGGCAATACTCCAATTACAACTTCGCAGTTCACAATATGACTAGTAACACACCCAATATGTTTTTATGGCATGAAGTGACTGCTAAACGGGGCTCTAAGGAAATTGGGTCATGTCTTTTGAAATACATAACTTCAAAATGGAAGCCGCTGAGTGCAGGTGAAGAACGAAAACTTATTGTGTGGTCAGATCGCTGTGTCGGCCAAAGTAACAATAAAGTTATTCTTACTTTGTATTTTTTCCTCATCGAAGCCAGATATTTTTCCGAAATACACCAAAAATTTATGACATCTGGCCACAGTTTCGTACCATAAGACCGTGATTTTGCACTAATTGAACGTAGAAAGAAGAAGACTAAAGCTTTAGTACCACAAGATTGGAAGTGTAAGGTTATCCATTTTACGCTTGGGAAAGTAAAGCTACAGAAAACACATAAAATATTCGATTAGCCTGTGTTGTGTGGCTTGTGGCTCCATCCCGTTGGAACCACATGCTCTCCAGATCATAATCTTCAATTTCTCTCCAAAAATAATCGGTTAACATCCGTCCATAGCGGTCAGAATTGACTGTAATGGCTCTTCCTTGATCGTTTTCAAAAAATACGGGCCAATAACACCACCAGACCATAATGCACACCAAATGGTCACTTTTTCCAGATGCAAAGGCCTTTCTGTGATTACCTGAGGATTTTGAGAGCCCCATATGCGGCAATTCTGTTTATTTACGTAACCACTTAGCGAAAAATGAGCCTACTCACTAAAGAAAATTATGTTCGAAAAATCTTTATCAATAGCTTGTTGTTCAATCACTCAATTTGCATATATTCTGCGTTGTGTATGGTCTTGAGGCTTATGTCCTTGAGTAAGTTGGATTTTGTACGGATGGAGATGCAAATTCAAATGCAAAATCTGCCACAATGAGCCGCAAGACAAGCCCAAATGTTGAGCATGTGGCGGTTGGATAATATAGAATTCAAAATAACTCAAAAATATTCATTCCATACATAAAATATACTTTACATAAAAATACTTTACTTTTGACATATTTAACAAATAATGTAAATCTAGATATGTATATTGTTTTTGAACTTTAAAAAAATAAAAATATTTTTTGAATTGTATATAGATAGTTACTTAAGTAATATGATTCAGTTCGTTCTCAAATATTATAAATTGTTTTGAAAATAAAATATTGAAAAAAAGTTTATCATTATATACATCATTATAAACAATTACGAACAATTGGTGACCCCGATAAGGCACAAGCGCCTTCGAAAATTCAAGAACTCCAGGCTGGTTATATTCAAGACCTCCAGGCTGGTTATATTCAAGACCTCCAGGCTGATTATATTCAAGACCTCCAGGCTAGTTATATTCAAGACCCCCAGGCTAGTTATATTCCAGTTTTACTCTCGAACGCCTGGGTATTGCCGTTCAAATTGAATTAAATCAAAAAAACAATAGAGGACACAAGAAAGAAGAAAATTTTGTCTCGGCTTACGATCGGCTGTTACAATTTTAGGATTTCATTGCAAGCTCGTTTAGTTTCTCCCTTTGAATTATCCACGAGTTCAAAATTCGTATTGATATTTGACGTTGTGAGGAAGATAAATTGTGACAACTTCCTGGTATCAGTTGTTGGACAGACGGAGAAGAAGTTTGAAAATTTTGTCATGTTCAGCAGAGAGTCGAAGGGAGTTTTTTCGTTTGATCGATATTAGGAGCAGATTGTGGATATTTCTGACATAATATTGTGTGGCAAAGATCAATTGGCAGTTTTATCAAGAACAATTTTCAAGGAAGTATTACAAACCGAAACGTAAAGGAATTTAAGTAAAAGACTTTATGTACAACATTACATTCTACAATCACACACATTTTAAATTCATACATATATACCAGAATTTTTTAAATATTTCAAATATTTTTGAAAATTTCTAAATATTTTTTTTTTATTTTAAAACTTTAAATAAAATTTTAACGATTAGATCGCAGATTAAAAGTAGGATATATCCTGCGACAGGGGGGATATATCCAGTGTAGCGCACCCAGAACCCTTAGGGATTTATTTTTGCAGGAATACTTATATTATTATAAATTAAATTATGCCCCAAGATAATTTCCATGATGCGAGTCCTTCAGGGGATTCTACAGTAAATGCTGTAGCAGTGAAACTACCTTCATTTCGGAAGGAGTTTCCTGAAACATGGTTTAAGCGTTCGGAGGCTCAATTCGCTCTGGCTGGGATTGCGACGGAGTTAACTAAATTTAATTATGTTCTGGTAGCTCTTGATCCTGAAGCCATTAGGACAGTTACTGATCTAGTGAATAATCCTTCATCCACTACTCACTACACAACTTTAAAAGAAGCTTTAATTTCCAGACTTTCAGCAAGTGAGAATACAAGATTAAGACAATTAATTTCGAATCTCACTTTAGGAGATAGACAGCCCTCACAACTTCTTCGTGAGATGAAACACATTGGGGGGGATAAAGTTGGAGATAATCTTTTAAGATCATTATGGCTTCAAAGACTACCGGAAAACATGCAAGCAAGATTAGCATGTAATTGGTCCAGCTCTTTGAATGATCTGGCATCAAGTGCTGATAAAATTTTTGAAGTTTCAAATAGACCATCAGTATTTTCGTTTGCACATTCCTCCAAATCAGAACCTAACGTTCAACTACAAATTACAGAGTTAAGAAGTCAAATTGCAGAACTTACTAAGGCTGTTAGAGAATCATTAAAATTTAGAAGTCCAAGAAGGAATGATGGCCAGTTTCAAGGTTTCCGTTCACGTAGTTCATCCAACAGACGCTCAAAAGATAGAGAATTTTGTTGGTATCATGCTAAATTTGGTGTCAATGCACATAAGTGTATTGAGCCATGCAAATTTATAAACTAAAGTTCTAAGGAGACTTTCAATAACTCAAAAAACTAAATCCTCTTAAGTCTCCGGCGGCAAACTTAAGTAGTATTTCTTCAAGCCACCTTTTAATTCTCGATCATTCTTCAAAGAAGAATTTTTTAATTGATACAGGTGCGGAAATTTCCGTGATCCCGAAATCAAATAATATGAAATTAATTCCATCGGGAATTAAACTTTCTGCTGCCAATGCATCTCCTGTTGATACATATGGCAGAAAGTTATTAACATTAAATTTGGGACTTAGAAGAGATTTTTCATGGCACTTTATAATTGCCGACATTACACGTCCCATCATAGGAGCAGATTTCCTTGGTCATTTCGGTCTTTTAGTAGATGTAGCTAATAAAGCTTTCATTGACCCAGTTACCAATCTTAAATCAATAGCTTCTATTTCTAAGGAAGATTATTCAAATTTACCAATTCACATTCAATCGGATGTTGATCCTAATGTTAAAGAATTATTAATTAAATTCAAGTCGATTAACTTAGAATCTGACTTCACTAAAGTTCCAGTACATAATATTAAACATAAAATTGTTACTTCTGGATCTCCAATCATGTCCAAACCTAGACGCTTAGCTCCGGATAGATTAGAGTCAGCTTAAAAAAGAATTTAATTTTCTTCTGGAACAAGGCATCTGCCGTCCTTCAGACAGCAAATGGTCCTCACCATTACACATGGTAAAAAAAAGTAATGGTGAATCGTGTCCTTGTGGAGACTACAGAAGTTTAACTGCCATAACCGTTCCGGATCGTTATCCGATTCCTAATATTCAGGATATTACTCATTTTCTGACCGATTGCAAAACATTTTCAACTTTAGATCTTACCAAGGCATACCATCAAATTCCAGTCGAACCTGAAGATATTCCAAAAACAGCTATATGCACACCGTTTGGACTTTTTGAGTTTACCCGAATGACCTTTGGACTATGCAATGCTGCGCAAACTTTCCAGCGATTTATTGATTCTGTATTGAAAGATCTAAATTTTTGTTTTGTATATCTTGACGCCATCCTGATTGCATCTAAATCAGTTTCTGAGCATTTAGCTCATTTGGAAATTATTTTTGAAAGATTACAAGAACATGGTCTTATAATTAACATTAATAAATGTAAATTTTTACAGACTGAAATAAAATTTCTTGGTCATTTCATTTCGTCTGAAGGCATTCGTCCAGCTTCAGACAAGTGTCAAGATATTCTTCAATTCAAATTATCTGAGACTATTTTAGAACTTAGACAATTTTTAGGCATGATAAATTTTTATCGTCGTTTCTTGCCCAATGCAGCTCAACATCATGCATTACTTAACAGTTATCTAATAGGAGCTAAAAAGTCATACAAAAGCAAAATTAACTGGACTCCAGAAGCTATTGAATCTTTTAATTTTTCAAAACAACAATTGTTCGAAGCAGCAGTATTAGCTTTTCCTAACATGGATGCTCCTTTAGCAATTTTTGTCGATGCTTCAGATATTGCAATTGGTGCAGCACTCCAACAACGCATAAATGATGACTGGCAACCCTTAGGTTTCTTCTCTAAGAAACTCAATCAAGCTCAAAAAAACTATAGTACTTATGATCGTGAATTGTTGGCGGCTTATCAAGCAGTAAAATGTTTTAGATTTTACATTGAAGGTCGTTCTTTCACACTGTTCACAGATCACAAGCCATTAATATATTCATTTCGTCAAAACCCAGCAAAAGCTTTTCCAAGGCAACTCCGTCAACTAACATTTATTAGTGTGTTTACTACAGACTTTCGACATATTTCTGGCAAAGAGAATGTAGTTGCTGATTCTCTTTCTAGGATTTCTTGTGCGGAAGCTTTATGCAGTGTTTGGATTGCATGTTTTGGAGTTCCTGAAACGATAGTTACGGATCAAGGTAAACAATTTGAATCACAACTATTTGGCAAACAAGCAAGGACTCTAGGTTTTAAGCGCAACCGTACTACAGCTTATCATCCTCAAGCTAACGGTATGATCGAAAGATGGCATCGTACGCTTAAAGCGGCCATTATGACACATAATAATCCTTCATGGACCAAAAGCTTACCTTTTGTGATGTTAAGTTTGAGAACAGCAATCAAAGAAGATCTTAATACTTCTCCAGCAGAGCTACTTTATGGAGAAAATATCAAAATTCCGGGTAATTTTTCAATTCTATCATTTGATAACCAAATACAAAAACGATTTTGTTAAGTTCTGAAAGTTGCTATGTCGGTTTTCAAACCTATTCCGGCTGCAAATCATGGTAATAATAACATAAAAATTATTAAAAGTTTAGATACATGCACCGAATTTCTAGTCAGGGTAAATTCGGTTCGTCCATCGCTTAAACCACCATACCAAGGTCCCTTTAAAATATTGCAAAGAAAAGAAAAATATTTCACTATTGAGATTGATAATATAGCGTGTAATATTTCGGTAGATCGATTAAAGCCTTGTTTTTCCGCAATTAAGAAAAAAATAATAAAAAATAATGGAAATATAGAGACCAAAAAAGTATCGTTTGACATCAGTAAAAATAAAACAAGATTTATAACATGATATTTATGAATGGCAAACGTTCCAATAAGTCTCAAAGAATAATTTTAAACTAAAATTAAAAAATTAACCAGTAACAGTTAACTAACCCCACATAAGTAGTTTTCCTTTTATCGCGAAATATAAATAGTTCACTAGGGGGGAAGTTCTGTGGCGGTTATGTAATATATAATTCAAAATAACTCAAAAATATTCATTCCATACATATAATATGCTTCACATAAAAATACTTTACTTTTGACATATGAAACATATAATGTAAATCTAGATATGTAAGTATATTGTTTTTGATATTTGAAAAAATAATAATATTTTTTCAATTGTATATAGATAGTCAATTAATGAATATGATTCAGTTCGTTCTCAAATATTATAAATTGTTTTGAAAAATAAAATATTGAAGAAAAAGTTTATCATCATATACATCATTATAAACAATTACGAACAAGCACGTCGAGGAATCGACAAATTCAGGTCTTCCTTCACACTTTGAGCAACGACATTGATATTTTCAGCAGAACGAATGTTTCGATGATGCACAGGCCTTGCAATATCAATAACCGATCCGGTCTCTTCAAATTTTCTCATTGTGTTCGAAATTGTTTGCTGTGTAGGTCGATTATGTCGACCGTAATCGGCTCGTAAAGCCCTAAATGTTGATACAGCAGGATCACCATTTTTATAATGAAATTTAATAATTTCAACGCGTTTTTCGACTGTTAAACGATCCATGTTTCTAAATCGCAAACTTTCAACTAAAAAAAACACACTTTGAATGACATTTAAATCTGACAGATGTCAAACGGCGTGGTTATACTTTCCCAATCACGAAATGGATAACCCTGTACATCATCGCTTCATCTAACATCAGTACACCATTCACCATAACCGAAATGATGCAGAGTGACTTCAAAGATTTGGACATTCTCCCTCAAACTTATATGGATAAAAACAGTAAGTTTCAAATCACACAATATTTGTGGTTTAAGATGTCATTCGACGACCCAACTTAGGGAAAGTCACAACATGCTCAGGCCATGGAAGAGTTTTCAGTTGTTCAAATACAATATTCTGTCGCCAATATTACCCCAGCTTTACAACAGACCGCATCCCATCAGTAAGGAAAAAAAGAAGGACTTGCTTCACATGGTAAATTTTTATCAGAATTTGTCAACTGAGTAATAATGTCTTGTTTAACATGTTCTCCAACAAATTGTTTAAGTGTATAAATTATTTGAATATGTATTTGAAAGTTTCATGGTGTTAATAAATATTATTCAAAAAATCAAAAATGAAACTTATAGTATTATTGTTACTATCCAAAACGATTGCGAAGAAGGGCATATGTTACATTTGATGTTCATTAAATTCTTAAGCCGCGCGCTTTTTTTTATCCTTCCTGTAAAATTTTCAATTTGTAACATATGCCCTTCTTATAGAGACCCATTCAATTATTGTTATTTAGAGCAATGCCTATATTTGAACGATTTTTTACGACAAAATGTGTAATAAAAATATGGTGAAGTCTTGCTTTTAAGTTCAAGTACCTCTTGAAAACTGCAGTTTAAATTTTAAAAACGTTTTGAAATTGAAGCCATACAGATTTGAGAGGAAAACTTTGGCCTGCAGACTATATAAAAACTATTGAGTCCGATGTTAATCTTAGATATGTAGGAGCTAATACTACTCATATTTGCAAAAAGTGTTTTTCAAATACGTTCTGCAATTTTCGGTTCGATAAATGTATGAAATATTCGAAAATTCAATAAATTAATATCACTAAAGAAAATATTGTTCTCAACTAATTTTGTGCACTTGTGTACTTGTATCTTTATCGCAGTCATACATCTGTTAAATCATTGTTGAATTGAATAAATTTATACCAATAGATGAAAACAGAAGGCTGCTTCACCCATTCCTAGCAAGAGTTATTTACTTGAGATGTGCAGAACCGCTGACAAGAAAGCTAAGCGTGCAGCACCATAGTACATTAATTTACTTATTTGCCAAATAAGACATATCCTTATAGCATAAAATTATAAAAACAAACCTTGTAAACAATACATTTTCTTTGTACAGTAATTTTTACGTACAATTATGCAATTATATTGAGGAATGAAAAATTTTCAGGATATTATTTTTATATGACGTTTTAGAAATGGACGGGGAGCAATACTTACTAAACTTGTTGAATGCCTTACAACATCTGTTTATTGGCTCATTGTCTTCATAAATGGTGTGATGGCGAGCTACGGTAAGCATTGGTGAAAGTCTTGTGGTTCTTAGGGTAAGGTTTAGGGTATTGTTAAATCATTTTACAAAACCCTACTAAAATCGCGTCCTGTCTGCCCGTCCGTCCGTCCGTGTGTCACACCACTTTTTTTCGTAAACTACATAAGCTAGAAACATCAGATTTTGTGAGTAGGTGCAAGGTGCCGCCCTCTTCAAAGTTTCAACACGAAAAAAAATTTATAAGGTCTTTAAGGGGGGTCTCCCCATATAGGGGAGTTGCCCCTGAAAAAAAAGTTTTCATCCCATGTAGGCAATATGGGTATCAAATGAAAGGTCTTAATGAGAACTTTACAAAACAGGTCTTAAACTGACAAATTTTGCTTCGAGGGGTGCAGGAGAAGGGGAAGTGCACGGAAATTTTGTGTCCCCCCCTCGCGATTGGACACCTTTGACCCGAAAAATCTGAAAAAATCATGAATGTAGGCCTTTATGAGTACAACAACAACAAATACATGAGAAGTCGAAATTCACTCAACTTTGTTGGTAATAGTTCGATTTATCGATTTTACGTTTTCTTGAATAAAATCTTAACGGTGCCTTTAAATTTAGTAAAACTCAGTACACAGATGACTATTTATATGATAAATCTGTTCTGAAAGTTTCATAAAGATTTAATTTAATGAAGTTATAGCGATTTGAATTTTCCTGTATTACTATGGAACAATATGCGCTGTATCACTATGGAAACATATGGCTATGGAACAATATGCGCTTTTTACCGACTCAGATACTACAGCTTTGCTAGGATTTGCACGAAAATTTCCGGATTGATAGGTATCATGAATTTCTTTGAGAATTGGCTCAGCTAGAGGTAATAGTAATCCTAAAGCAAAATAGTGGCTATTTTGAATGCGAAGATTGAATAATTTTGATTTATTTTGCCCCAACTTCAACGTTTAAGGCGCATGCTTTTAACACTTGATTCAATTTAATGAATGACTGAAGATGAGCACCTACAATTAATACTCATAGGTGAAACAAGTCGAGGAGATGGGAGAGAGCTCCCAGCAAAAGGGCTTTGTAACCATTCTAGGATTCGAGAAAATAGGCCATGAATCGATGATTACAGCACAGGGGAGTGGCCACTGAACAAAAAATTTCATCAAAGGTAGCCGATATGAATATCAAATGAAAGTTCTTTATAAGAGCTTTTCAAAACAGTAAATAAACTGACAATTTCTCCTTCACAAGGGCAACAAATACCTTAGAAGTTCGATCAACTTTGTTAATAATAGTACATTTTAAAAATTTTGCTTTTTTGTCTATAAATTCAAGATGGGACCCTCAAATTTCCTAAAATATATAATTAAAGTTTTCTGAAAGTAATTGTATATGGTTCGAAATTTCATAATAATTGAACAATAAACAGCTAAGTTACAGCCGATTGAATATTTAACAATTACAACAACATTAACACGTGATACTAGGGAGATACACGCTTGCAATGGACCTAGACACTACAAATATGTCGGAATTTTGATAAAAATTTAAAAATGCCTTGCAAAATTCATGTGTTAACATGACTAATCAAGCGACGGGTTCAAAACACTTGAAACAAAATGCTGGCGAGTTTGAAATCATAATAACCATAATAATTTTACTAAGTCAGTTTATGGAATCTGTATATTAGTCAAGTTTTGATATGCAGAATATATTGTTTGATTTACTAATTGTTTTACAATACCCTTCTAGCAGGAGCATCCTCCTGCTACTTCAACTTGTTTTTGTTATATACTGAACTTTAATATTGTCTCTGAGGACATCGAATGCTAGACATGCAGACATCATCATGCTCCTAGAATCTACAATAGTAATACCATATTTAGCACATAGTGCCCGTGGCAGTTTTTCCTTGATCAAGCCCATCTGGGCTTTCAGTTGTTCGATGACAATATTGTGCGACAATAGCGTCATGATACGTATTATTAGTGATGTTATATATAAGCCGCTTGCAGTATACCAGCTTCAATGATTTGAAAAACATTCCAATAGCCTTTGAGATCACAAAAGGCTATGATTTTTCATGAGTCAGTCGTCCACTCCCGATATTTTCAAAGTATATGCCTCCGTTATTGTTAATTTGGGGATTTCGATCAGTAATTTGGAAGCGGAGGAAGTGTTCCAAGTAACTATTGGTAAGGCCAGCAATGTGAGTAAGCATGTTTTAAGTGAGCTTAATTTTGACGGAGATCACTTTCTTTTCCTGTGTCCGTCTCCATTGGCTCGGTAGTAGCTTCAGTACTATCGTATGAGTCTATGAATTCCTCGCCGTCATAGTGGATAGGTAATGGTGCTAATTAATGGATTGATCGCCCAATAATGCCTGAGCTCATCTGTACATCAGCTACACGTACACGTCCATCTCGTCCTGAAATGGTCTTTATAATCCGCCACAGTTTCCATTTGCATGGTGGCAGATCTTCTTCTTTAATAGTTACCAGCGTTCCTGTTTTGAAGTCCCAAATATTCCATACACCATCGCTGCCAAAACTCCTTGTTGAGCTGATTTGTTAGTTGCCATCTCGACGCTAGCAACATTTGCGCGATGTTGTTTGTTGAGCTGTTTGGACCTAAGAACGGTTGTCCAATTAGAAAGTGTGCTGGTGTCAGTGGCGTTAAATCATTCGGGTCTGCAGAAAGTGGAGTGAGTGGTCTTGAATTGAGTATGGCTTTCATTTCTGTGGCCACTATGCATAATTCCTCATATGTTAGTGAAACTGACACAACCGTCCGTTGTAATAAAGGCATTGTAGATTTCACCGCTGCCTCCCAAAGCCCGCCAAAGTGCGGTGAACGAGGGGGTATGAAGTGGAACTGGATATTGGAATTCGCGCAGTTGTTCATGAGTGTTTCAACAGATTTTGGTTTCGTCAAAATAGCTTCAACCGCTTTCTGTTGATTGTTTGCGCCAACGAAATTTCGAGCATTATCGCAGTAGATGTGTTCGCACCTTCCTCTTCTAGATTCGAAACGTTTAAGTACATTTAGAAACGCATCGGTAGTTAGGTTGGACAGGACTTCCAAATGTATTGCTTTCGTTGCAAAACAGACAAAAACTACTATGTAAGGTTTTTGGGGTCTTTTGCTCGAATTTTGAAGTGCGTGTAAATTGGTCCACAAAAGTCTAAGCAACTGTTGACGAATGGTCTTGTTGATTGGACTCGATGTTTTGGTAGGTCGCCCATTTGCTGGCTGAGTAAGTGAAGTCGAAACCACAGGCCACAACGGTTCTGCAGATATCTTACAACAGTTCTGGAAGATATTTCTACCATTTAGAATCCAATACCTTTGTCTCGTTATATTTTGTAACGCTTGAGGTCCTACATGTAAATTCTCTTGATGGAGAGGTGTGAGTAGGAGTCGACAAAATGATCTCCTGGTAATACCATGGGATGTTTTGGACTTACGAGTCCTAAGGAATCAAAGATTTGTGAAATATCGGCAAGTATAATTCTTTTGGTGGTTGTGCTGTGTTCCTTTAAACCAGCAACTAGCGTAAATATGCCTGTGATTGGCTGCCAAATTAGTTTTGAAGTTTTAATTGAGTCAGTGTCCAATGTCGAAATATCAAAATTAATGTCGAATTGTCGATTTGCGATACCATCCACTAATTTTGGATGGTTAGCGCACCACTTGTGCAAATTGAAACCAGCTGTTGCCAATAATGATTTCAGCTCGTTCTGCATTGCTACTGCTTCATCTAGATTACCACTCTCTGTAAGGACATCATAAACATAGAAATCTTGGATTGTGGTAGCTCCTAATGGGAATTGGCTTGCTTCTTCTTCAGCCAGTTTCTTGAAATATTTAATTACTAGGTATGGTGCTGCTTTAGTACCATATGTGACCGTAGCAAGTTTATAATATTTTATTTCTTCAGATGCACTTTTTCTCCATATTATTAGTTGAAGCTGTTTGTCTTCTTTGGCTATGAGAATATGTCGATACATTTTCATAATATCTGCTGTGAACATATAGCGCTTTAAATAGAACTTAGTGATGATACTGTTGATATCTTCCTGTGCTTTCAGTCCCTTGAGTAGAAGATCATTGAGCGATAAGTTGTGCCTGGTTTTTGCCGAAGCATCAAATACTACTGGTAGCTTCGTAGTACTGCTTTCTGGTTTTAAAACGTAATGATATGGCAAAAAATAATGCGGTCTGATGATTTCTACTTGAGAGATTTCTATCATGTGTCTTAAATCTAGATATTCTTGCAAGAACTGGTCATACTGGTGTTTTAGCATCGGTTGCTTCAATAATTTCCTTTCCATGGATAAGAGCCGCTTATGCACCAATGCTTCAAATCACCGAGAAGTGAGGCATCACCCAACAATGGTAAGTTGAGTGTGAAACGACCTGTAGTATCTCGGGAAATATTTGCTTTGAAGAATTTTTCGCAAGTTTTATCAGCGCTAGATAATATGACTGGTCCAGAGCATTCTTCTAACTCCCGAAATTTCTGCAACTGACGTTCTAAATTTTTATTGGATATTCCGCAAAATGTGATATGGTTTGATACTTTTCCCAAGATGATCCAGCTCAATGTTGTATTTTGAAGGATCCGTAGATTTATCCAACAAACGTATTTGCCCATTTCCGATAATTTCTCCATAGACCTCCGCCCCCAAAGAAATGTCTATTCTGCCAGGTTTATTGAATGATGGGTCAGCCAGCTGAATGTTTTCTGGTATATTCCAGTTCTTTGTATCAATGTATTGCTGCGGTTGATCGTTTGTAATCTCAGTTATTGAAAATACTTCTAATATGGTTGAGAACTCTTTGCAAGTTGATTTTAGTGTGATATTGATTTTAACTTTTGCTTTTGCCTTTGTATTGCCAATTCCTGTTCTATTGATATTAGGATGACTTTTTGGAAATCTCAATCTCTTTTGCAGTTTTTCGGTTATAAAATTCAATTGTGAACCGGAATCAAGAAGGACACATGCTCTTATTGCTTTCCCTGCTGTTCCCATCTGATTCCTTGGATTGGATTGATATACTCGTGCTTTGTGTTTCTTTTGTTGTGTTTGTGGGCACTTGGCTATGTAAAAGTGTGTTGTGCTTCTTACCACATTTTTGGCAGCCTCTGGGTACGCATTTTTTGTTCACATGACCTTTCTTAAGGCAGTTTGTGCAGAGGTCCAATTCTCGAGCCTTTTCGATTCTTTTTGCAGGAATTAGTTTTAAGAACGCTTCGCAATTATATATAGCATGGCTCTTTTTGCATAATTTACATTCAGGAACTGTTTTGCTGCCAACAAGCGTTGATTGTTTGGCTGCCTTGTTCGATTGTTTCGATGACCCGGGTCGTTGTGGTTGAGATGCCTATTGTTTGTAGCGTAAATAGACATTCTTTTGTTGTATCATGCAGTGACCTGAGGGCTGAGGCTGACTCGGTAGCAATAGCTGGTTGTGCCATGAGCTTGTCTAGTAATGCATTCACTAACAATCGTTTATTGGCATATCGATTGTTTAGCATGTCTCATGCAACGATATAGTTGCTATTGAAAATGGGTAAATGCGTCACGAGCTTAGCTGCTTCACCCGTCAAATTCACTTTTAGGTACCAGAATTTTTAACGATTCCCTATTGGCTGATCATGTAACTTTTTATTTAAATGGATTGCAAATTGGGGCCATTTACTATATTCTCCGTCAAATTTTGGAAGCTCTTTTTTAAGGATGCTTTAATTGGGAATCATTTGTCGTTGCTGTTATGCTGCTTTATAAGAAGCGCTTTACTTTGGTTCTGTAAATCATAGTACTCTTCCAACTTATAACTTGTAGCATGAATATCTTCCACAGATTTCCAAATTACGTAGTGGCAATTTTCGATTTCTACCCATGTTTTGGTTGCTTCTTCTTTCTTCAGCGCTAAATATTCTATAGGCTGGTTGCTTGTGGGAGAAGCATTGGCTATTAAATATTTTAATGCAGCTTTAAATGCTTCTTGCTTTTTTATAAGTCGAATCAGATAAGGAACTTTCATATTTTGCCATGATATTTTGAACGGGTACGAAATCATTGTTTGAGACATTAGATTCTTGAAATGATTGCGTCTTTACGTAATCTCACCAAGACGTCACCTCTGTTTTAAATTTTTCTAAGGCTTCATTCACTGTTTTGTGATAGTCCTCTTGAAAATATGGATGATCAAGGGAGACACCTGTAATTTCCCTTATTTTTTCATCGTATGATTCAAATTTTTGCCACAGCTCTTCGAATTGAATGAAAACAAATTGTTTTACCTTTCCTTTGAGCTGTTCACACCTTCAACGTGTATAAACAACTCGTCTTTATTTTCCTTAACATAACGCTTAAAAAGATCACAGAAAAATGTTGACGCTAGAACATAGAAGCACAATAATTTTCCCATGTGCGAAAGGAATGAAATTCCGTGACACAAAAATATTTTGCTGAAGCGATGTCTAGCTTAAGGCTATTTTGCATGGGAATATTATTGCGGTACATGTTTCAAGGTGTTGGTATCTTTTTACACGAATGGAATTTCGCAAATTATATGAATGAAATCTGATATACAATTATAAACTTTTAACTGAATAGAAAGTTTTGAAAATACTTTTGAAGATCTTTTTTAGCAATTAAGTGTTTTACAAAATGAATTAATGGTAAACATTATTTAAAGTTATGATAAAAATCTGAAGACTTCTTGAACAGAGCCGATAATTCTATGATGGTAGGCTGTGGAAGTTTTTGGGTTCATAAAGGGATCTGAGGGCAAAAAGAAGAAATTGTTTCTGGACCGATTCTAGCCTGTCAGTGTGAATATCAAAAGCAGGGGTCCAAATCAGGCTGGCATATACAAGAATATGGCGCACCAATGAGACATATAGTGATTTGGTAACCCAAATATTCTTGAATTTTTTAGCTCTTCGTTTGACGAATCCTAGCATCTTATTAGCCCTGGATATAACTCCATCATGCTAAAGTTTAAAAGGGAGATTTTGGTCCAGAACGACACCAAAGGCCGTAATGCTATCAACTCGATTAATTGTTGTGTTGTTGATGTGATAGTCAAACAGAAGGAGGCTCAGTTTTCTTGAAAAACTTATCACCTGGCATTTTTCCAAGCTTAAAGAGAAATAGTTGCTGTAACACCATTCAGAGAGAGTGTTAAGCTTGGACTGGAGAAACATATCGGATAGAGATGATATGACGCGTTAAACTTTAAGATTATTTGCATAAAGAAGATGAGGTACATCATGTAAAACTGCTGAGAGATCAGATATGAAGATATTAAACAAAAGAGGCCCAAGATGACTTCTTCGAGAAACCGCAGATAGGACCCAAATTTGTTTCAATTATCGTCCTTGAAATTTGAAAACCTGAGTGCGGCCTTTAAGGTAAGAATGGATCAAACTGAGAAAACGGCCAGTAATTCCAAAATTGTATGCATAGCATCAATCTGGAGACCTTTTTCCATCTCACACAGAATACTTGATGTCATGATGGGGAGATTCGTGGTAGTAGATCTATTTTTTCTTTACCCATGCTGCTCTTCATTAAGCCGCGGTTTTATAATAAGGGAGATCATGTTGCAAAGTATTTGTTCAAAAAGCTTTGGAATGGATGATAATATGGTAATACCTTTATAATTTTGAATGCACCAATTCACATTCTTCTTATGGATTGGTATTAAGTAAGAAGTAAGTAATTAATATATACTTCATATGTTTCTCGGGATTTGGTTTGAAATTCATTTGCAAGCTCATTATATTTTGATTTAATATCATTACTGACATCTTTCTTGCTTTTGTTAAATCTATAATATTTGTTCCTTTGATTTCGTAAATATCTAAGATCACTGTTTAACCAAGGTTCCGACAATATATCTTTTTTCTTAATTTTAGGTACACACTTTTCGATGGCTTCAAGAGTTATTTGATAAAAACAGGATAATGCTTCTTCTAAATCTAACGTCGAAAGTGTACCAGTCCAATCAACAGCGAAAAGATGTTTATTAATACTTTCACAATCATCATTGCGAAAGTCGTATACAATTGATTTATTGTATAAAATAGGGTTGGCAACGTCAGGAGTGAAAATCTCGATATCAAGTAACAAAGTGATGAAGGCTGTAATAAAAAAGGTTCTCTTTTTCATCAGTTTGATTGGCCACTATCTCGTCATATGCGTAAGTAAAAATTAGGTCTAACAAATTTCCATTTTGGATGGGCGTCGGAGCGATTCGCTGGAAATCGTTGCCATAAAAAGTACTCATTAAAATAAAATCCTGACTGTCAAGAAGATTGATTGGGAGAAGGCGATTCATGGACGTGAAAATACATACCTCGAAGAGAATCAAAATCCATTGTGAGGCCTCCTCTTTGTATTATGATCTTTAGACTAGTCTTTGTTTTTCCCTCAATACATACTGTATCGAGAACCTCATGCATGTATGCCAAAAAGAGTCCTACACATTTGTAGATTTTGTGGTCTCTGAATCTCGACAATAGATACCTATTTTTTAAATCAACCCCAGAGTTGATCATGGCCTTTATAGATGGTAGGAGAAGCGGAGCGAAGGATTTATTGCTATCTTTGGGAAACTCGCCAAGGATGAAATTTTTATATTTACATTGTGATTGAGAGGATCCCTCCGCTATGGATAGAGTTTCAATCGATTTGGAGACATTTCGGCCATCGTTCGACTCTAACTTAACTATTTTTTGTGACACGCTGCTATTGTTAGAGGCGTCTTGTGTTGCCAATGCTACTTTGCAATGAGTTAGGTGTTGAGAAAAGTTCAGAAATAATCGTGGGTAAAGTTTGGCTAGTACAAATCGAAACATTAGTGAATGTTTTTTGGTATTTAAAGCTAAAATTAGGTGATGTTGAGCTGCCGATGGTTTTCCACTGCTTAAATACTATACCATTCCAGGAGTAGGTACCGCTTCTTTTCATCATGCTGGAGAACAACCAGGCATATCTCGATGGAATGAAAACTTTGAACCGGGGCTTCCGTTTGTTCTTCTGAGGTATCATTTCAACTTTTAAAACTTTAATAATAAGGTCATTTTCAGTAATCTTCTGGATTTTAGCTTCATTGCAGTTTTTCGGAGCTTTTTGCATGAAGAAATTTCTGTACTCTGACTGATCATTTGTGGGACATAGGTCATTATTTGATTTCACACGATTTAGCCGTTCAATTCTTTTCTTCCAATCTTCTTCCGACCAAAAAGCTCCCAGTTAATACACAAATTTAGATTTAGATTTCTTTGGATTTAGTCGTTGTTTCTTGCAGGTAGCTTTTGACTCATCAATTCACTTGATGTCATTTCATGTAAATTTCCCCGAATCGTATTATGTTGACTATATCGCTGCATCCCTTCTGCCGTTGTGCTTAAACTGTTCTCAATCTTTTCCACCTAAGACAGAATCCCCGAATCTTCTTTTCTGGAACTTCCAACTGACGACGCAATATTATTAAAAATCGCGTCATATATTTCTGACAGCTTCAACGCTCTTGCTTGAAATAACGATGATTTCTCAACATATTCATCCTTGTTGTGTTGTTGAATGTTAGAAATATTTTCACGGATTGAAGCGATTTGATTTTCAATAGCTTTGTATATCTTCTTATTGCTGTTTGAAAATGTAGTCGCTAAATCATCGAAGCTGCTAGCCATTTCTACGAAACTCTCATCATTGGCTTGAGACTGAGAGTGCTGCCGGGAAACTAATTGATTATTTTCTTCACTGAGCTTATCAATGTAAAGAATTTATTTATCGTACATGGCTTTCAAAAAGTATTCAAACCCTTGGCAGTCAGAGCAGATGAAATGGTTATCCATGTAGGGATGGTACTCATCTTTTGGGGCATTCATACAAGCTAAATGTAATTTACGATTGCAGATAGCTCTGCACGTAACATATTTAAAAGTATTGTCAAATGCAATACAATTTGGCAGACTGCAGTTTACACTCATTATAGATAAAAATTTGCCACGAATTACAAAGTTAAAATTCTTTTTCACACTCGACAGTATAAAAAAATTCAAATGTTACTTTTATGCACACAAAATAATTTTATTTTATTTTTTTTCACAGTCAAGGCAATATATTGTAATTTTCGATGGCATTTTCGCACATTCTGGCGTTATGAGGCATATGTCGGCTCGAATATTGTTTTTGAATACTTCAATAGTCTGGAGAGCATAAGCGTAAACAAGATTCTTCAGAAATCCCCAAAGGAAGAAGTCACAAGGAGTCAAATCAAACGATCTCGCCGGCCAAAAAATTCACGGACCAAAAAATTCACGTAGAGCGTGAAATGTTTGCACTGGCGATTCATTATTCTTTTAAAAAGTTTAACAATAATATAAAATTTGGCTGATGTGTATGACGCTATGGTTAAAATTGTAAAAGACCAAACTATCATAATCTGTCAATATATGGACCTGAAATTGGTGATAAATAAGAGTTAAGGCCCATTCACATGTGTACACTTGTTATGAACCACCCTTTACACTGCGACACCAATGTTTTTACCTCCTTTAAACGTAATTATTTTATTTTCTTTATGTTTCATTTATCTTATAGTTGAATTTAATATTTTAAATCTAAACTTTTACAAAAAAAAAAAAAATATTTAGAAAAAATTATATTAAAGGACTTTAAAAATATATAAATTATGCTTAGCTTGTACAAGTAGGTGTATTTTTCATTAACGAAATTTTCTTTCGATTTATATTTAGTGGGCTTAATTTTTTTATTTTTGTTTATATTTGCAATAAATTAACTGAATTCCGTAAATTTGCATAGTTATGTTTAGGTCAGCACGATATTTTGGAGAGAGTGTGTGAGATAAAATGGATTAGTCAAGATATCAATTTACGCAGAAAAATCAAAATGAGAGATTCATGATTTACATTTTTCATTAATTTCATTGAAAACAGCCAAATGCAGTCAAATGCATGTTATTATTCGAGTCAGTTGTTTCGTCAAGAATTATTTTGTATTACAGATTGTATTTAATAAAACATAATTTAAATACATTGTTAAAAAAATTTACAACAAAATTAACGATATTTTCTCTATTTGTATATTATTCCTTGTTTCATTTTTTTAACTAAATCATTCTGATAGGTTCTTGGATAGCTGCCGCACTACAATGCCAAAGCAGATAATAAAAATGAAAATCTTTTCAATAAAAAGGATTCCCTTTTCATTATTTTCGTGCCGATGAATCAGAGTTCAATTGTCTGAATGAGGTCTTAATATTCGACAAGCTTTGCCTTTCACTAGGACCTGAATTAGTGTAACATAAGGTATTTTTAAGTTGCAGCAAATCACTACCTACTCCCTAATTTTTATTTCAAATAATTAAAGAGCTCACCATAATATGGTAACTACACTAAATAACTCATTTTACGAACAATAAAACAGTTGCCTGCGGGATAATTTATCCCCATATTGGCCTTACGTCACATCTGATCGCAAGTTTTTCAATTTCGATTTCATTTTTGATGATAAATTATTTAATAAATACATTATACAATTTTTAAGATTCTAATTAAAATGAATTATCAGATAATGTGGCTTTTTGGAGTGTACACGCTCTAGATTAGCATACTCGTAAATGATATCACTACAGTATACTTCTGTTTATTCATTAAATTTTTTTATTATTGTACTTTATAAAACGAAATCTATCAAATCATACATTTTAAATATACTACTACAGTTAAGTTAAATTCAAACGGGTATCAGTAACATCTTGAATTTGTATACTTTTTACTTTTGAATTTATGGCGATGAAATAATGCTTAGACAAAGTGTAATGATCTGATCTAAAAAGATCTAAAGATATTCTTTTTTCTCCAGTAAGCATAATAGATTTAATATTTTTTTTACTAAGGAATAGCGGAACCAAATCCGAGGTAGGTAAGTAAATGGTTAATTCGACTGAATGTTTGCAAAAATTTTCAGACAAAGTCAGAGTTGGTAATTTAATCAAATTAGAATTGAGATCTCAAAGTTATTTTTGTGTAGATTTGCTGAGGAAAAAAAAAATTCATACATAAAAAAACGTGTTAAATGTTTAGTATGAACTTGTGCGATACATTTTGCTCCTGAGTTGTATTTGAAAAAACCCATCGAACGGTAATTCATCTACTTGACTAGGTCCCGCTCCATACAGCTTAAGAGCCATTCCATTTACAGGCCAATAACTATACAATGCCTGAACTTGACAAACAGCATCACGAAATAGTATTAAGGAATGTTTGGTTCCGTTCTGGCAATTTTTCCCCGTATTTCTTGCTTAGCTTCGCCTTGCACCGCTCTGCGATATGCGCAACATTCGACGGCATTCAATATAATGCCACGATTCGATTTAGCTGGTGACTGGGAAATCGAAATGATATACAAGCTCCCAAAACATTACAATATCGAGCGTATGACCTCTTTTCACCACAATGAAAAATTTCACCATGTGCTACTTTTCAGTGTCCTGATGGCAGCTTTGCAATTTTTTGAGCCACATATTCTTATTTCGAGCTTCCGAACAATGCACCACAATTCGGGAATACAGCCCGACTGAGCGGATTAACTAGTGAGCTCTTCACGAATGCCGTTCCCTTAGGCCGTGCGTAAACTTGATACCAAGTGTAGACTGGCGACCCTAGTGCTTGACTAGATTTTGCGTCTCGTGTCCCACGCAGCCGAAAGCCTTTTACACAGAAGTACGTTCACAGAAATGAAGAAAAAACAAGTTGGGTAAACAGACCTACGCCCATGTCAGAAGGGTTTTGTATTCAATTTTCAAAATGCAGTCACCAGATTCAATAAAGTCAAGAAGCATGTCAATGACGATTTTATTGGAGAAACTATGAAATTCGAAGATCATACTATTATTAATAAAGTTGATCGAATTTAGACTTCTGAGGTCTTTGTTATTGTTATACTCATAAATATCTCCCTTGATAATTATTTCAGATGTCCATTCGCGAGGGAGGAAATAAATTTTTCATGTAATTCCCCCCTGCGCCCCCACTGAAGCAAAAACTGACAGTTTTAGAACTGTTTTGAAAAGCTCCCATGAAAAATTTCATTTCATACTCATATCGGCTACGTTTGATGAATTTTTTTTCAGGGGCCACTCTCCTGTACTGTTTTCATCGATTAATAGCCAATTTTTTCGAATCCTAGAGTTGTTACAAACCCCTTTTGTTAGAAGCTCCCTCCTGCCTCCTTGACTTGTTTCACTTATGAGTATTAATTGTCGGTACTTAGCTTCAGTCATTCATTAAATTGAATCAAGTGTTCAAAGCATGCACCTTAAACGTTGAAGTTGGGAAAAAATAACTCAAAATTATTCAATCTTCGCATTTAAAACAGCCACTATTTTGTTTTACGATTACTGATACCACTAGCTGAACTGATTCTCAAAGTTATTCATGACACCTATCATTCCTGAAATTTTCATGCAAATCCTAGCAAAACTGTAGTGTCTGAGTCGGTAAAAAGCGCATGTTGTTCCATAGCCATATGTTGCCATAGTAATACATGCAGCGCATATTGTTCCATAGTAATACAGGAAAATTCAAACCGCTATAACTTCGCTCGATATGATGCAGTCTTTATGAAACTTGCAGGGTTAATCAATCTTATGAATGGACATCTGTGTACTGAATTTCATTGAATTTAAGGGTACCGTTAAGATTTTATTCAAGAAAACATAAAATCGATAAATCATACTATTACTAACAAAGTTGAGTCAATTGCGACTTCTCACGTATTTGTTGTTGTTGTACTCATCAAGGCCTACATTCTCGATTTTTTTCAGATTTTTCGGATGGAAGGTGTCCAATCGCGAGGGGGGGGACACAAATTTCTCGTATATTTCCCCTCCCTGTGCGCCCCTCGAAGCAAACTTTGGCAAACTAAGACCTGTTTTGAAAAGTTCTCATACCCGCCCATATCGGCTACTTTCAATGAAATTTTTTTTTCGGGGGGTCACTCCCCTACATTGGGAGACCCCCCTTAAATACCTTATAAAATTTTTTAAGTAGTTGAACTTTGAAGAGATCACCACTTTCACCTACATACAAAATTTGATGCTTCTAGCTTAAGTAGTTTCCGAGAAAAACTGCTGTGACACAGGGACGGACGGACGGACAGACAGACAGACGGACAGACAGGACGCGATTTTGGAAGGGTTTTGTGAAATTATTTTACAAAACCCTAAAAATAAACACAAACACGCACAATTCGTCGTCACCAGTTTAGGAAAGATTATCGACGAGCAGCCATTTTTCTCCCTTTCTCCTCGTGCTGGCTTTTTGACGTCCCTCCACTACTTCCGAATTTAGTACACCGGCTCGGCGTACCCGATCAACGTTCCTACACTGCTAATTTTATGTGGCAGATTTAAATTGTACGAAATGAATTAAATTTGGACGAAGTAAAGAAAAATGAATACGATTTTTTTTTTAAATAGTAATAAAAATTTAATTTCATGAAAAATATAATTAAGGGAAAACGTTTAAATTTAATAGAAAGTAAAATTGATATAAAATTACGTTTGATATAAAGGAAAATTGATAAAAAATTACATTTAACAATAATAATGAGAAAGAAAACTATTTTACGAATGACGATTATGAACGGAACTAATTAATTACTTTTCTAAATCCGCCACATAAAATCACAAGTAGAGGATAGGAAGGTTTTTGATCAGTTGGCTTGAGAAACTGATCGATTAATACATATTCGATGACTATTCGATATTTTAGAGCTATCACTGAAACCGTAGACTTGAAAAACCGGGGCACGATATAATACGAGTATAAAAGTTTGAACTGCAAATTGCGCAAAGTTGGCTACTAAAACTCTGCACAATGTATGCGCACGTCCTCTCGCTTCGACAGTTCAATTAGCGAGTCCGAATAATCTGAAAAATCGTGGTTTTATGAGTACAAGGGCAGCAAATACCTCAAAAATCAAAATTCACTCAACTTTGTAAATAATAGCATGATTTGCCAATTTTACGTTTTTCCCTATAAAATCATAACCGTAGCCGTAAACTTTTTAAAATTTGGTAGTTATGTAGATTTATATAAAGTCCTTATGCTCACAAAATGTAATAAAAGTCAGATTATAATCAAGTGAGTTATAACCATTTCAATTGTATGCAATTAAAACAACAATAACACGTATCGCTGGCTGATACATATTTCAAACCAACCTAGTTACATTTATTTTCCTCGTTTTTTTCATGGGAATTTGAGGAATAGTGTTTAATTTGAATATATTCAATTGGCCTAGCCTTCAGAAAAATTAATTAAGGTCGAACAAAATCGCGGGTTTTATGCGCTTAGGAAAGAAATTCTGCTTCATTTAGATAAATTACCGATTTCTTATACAAGTACTGTATTGAATGAATAATTCAAGTCATCGGTTCAAGGTATCAGAAAACTTTTTGCGAACCCTATGGTGGTTACAAAGCCTTTCTGGTATGACCACTCTCCTGCTTACTCGACTTGTTTTTATGAACAACTTACATATGACGCTCTTTGGTTAGCTCACCTTGTTGTCGTGAAGCACCTTGTCGGACCGCAATACAGGAATTGGTGGAAAAATTCGAGCTGTTGGGATAACTTGTGATGTGAAGAATGAAACCCGTGCAAGTCACTCAAGAACAGCCGAGAATATTGCTGATGTAGCCGAAAGTGATGAAGAAAACCCAGGTTTGTCCATTCCTCGTCATTCTTTGGAATTAGCCATTCCACAAACGTCATTACACCGTATTTTGCATAAAGGCTTGGGTCTTAAGGCTTATAAAGTATAGTTAACACAAGAACTCAAGCCGGTCGATCATCAACAACGTCGTGTCTTTGCTGATTGGGTCCTTGAAATGCATGAAAATGGTCCAGAATTCCACCGAACAATCATCTTGAGTGATAAAGCCCATTTGATGGCTTCGTCAACAAGCAAAATTGTCGGCACTGGCGCTCGGAAAACCCAAGAGTTATTGTTGAATAGCCTCCTTATCCTCAGCGTGTGAATGTTTGGTGCGGTTTATGGTACGGCGGAGTCATTGGACCTTACTTTTTCGAAAATGAGGCTGGAGCAACATTTACGGTGAATGGATTGCGCTGTAAAGAGATTATTAATGATTTTTTATGGCCAGAATTGGATGGTGTTGATCTGGACAACATTTACTTTCAACAAGATGGCGCTACGTGCCACACAAGCAACGAAACTATTGATCTTTGACGGGGAAAGTTTCTGGACCGTGTTATCTCTCGAAGAGGTGATCACAATTGGCAATCGAGATCTTCTGATTAACACCTTCCAACTTCTCCCTTTGGGGCTATGTGAAAGAGAAGGTCTATGCCAACAGCCCAGTGTCAATTCAAGACCTCAAAGATGGAATTCGTGAGGCTATCGAAAACATAGGGCTGCCACTTTGCGATTTGGTTATGGAAAATTTCATGAAAAGGATATGGTCCTGTAAGTGTGGTCGTGGTAGTTATTTGCCTGATATTATTTTTTACTATTTACGGCATACCTTTTTCTTAATAATAAACTAAACATTTGATCATTTATTTAAAAAAATAGCATTTTTTTAGTAACATCAAAATAACACCTCTTATTGTAAAACCCAGTATAAACTTCTTTTGTGGGTCATATGTGTAGAATTATTGACTACTTGACGATCTTAATTGACTTTATCATTTATTTTACAACTCTGTGTCTAAACTAAAAGCTTCCCAACCTGCAACTTCAAATCCGATAATATCTGGCAAAACCACACTTTTTAGTTTTATCAGAGAAAAGGAAAATAACCGCTTACAAAATCAACATGACAGAACACAATTTAATGGTTTTATTGGATATCACCGTAATCCTTTCAACAAATCTTCCATTTTCAATAGCTTAATTTGTACAGAATCAGAATATGGATAATTGCTGTATGATATTTCTCTGATACAATCGAATAATTTATTATCACTCTGTGTCGTTTCCTAAATCCAATTTCAAGCTTATTATTGTTCAGTGGAAAATTAGTTTTATCTAACACTGAAATGAGCCGTTGCAGTACGAGAGATAGTTCGGTGAAAATTTTGCCGCTGTCAATTTAAGTTCGATTAAGGGATGATGGCTTGATTTGATAGTCGCTGGGATTCATTTTCTAGGAAACATTTACGATGCTGGATATAGTGATGCAAATTGGTCAGTACTAGAATCAAACAGAACCTTGAATTAGTGATTTCAGGCAACGAACTTTATTTTCATCAATTATTCACGCTGCTCAATAATAAAGCAACTTGTCTCAATGTATTATGGAAATAATATGATGGCAACGCCAAATTATATATCCAACTAAGAGAATACTCTTTGCTTATAACGAAGTAAGACATAAATTTGTCATAAAGCCATCACTTTAACTTTGATGTGATTTCAAAGGATAATTGGAACTTTTTTATAATTGATGATATCGATTTTGGATTATCAGCCCTAGTTGATTCCAAGAGGGAATTGCGAGTATGTGCTTTGCACGTTGAATGGGCTGACGCAAGGATAATGGCTATAAATGAAATTGAAATAGGGAAGTTTCTATTAACTAGCATTTAATACATAATCAATTGTGAAATTGGTTCTAGTACCCGTAACTAATTATGACTGATGTGGTTCTGTGGTCTGCGCAATTCAAAAACTGCATGGTTAGGTTCCGTTAACCTCACATTTGAAGCATTCTCGCCAATATGAACTAGAAGAGGTGCCACATTAATTTTAGTTCGTTTGCCGTTTCCTACCGATGTCCATGTTATCCTTTAATGCTTCGTTCTCGGTCATAACGTATGAAATACACAGATTGGCTTTTGTTTCGCAATCAGCCACTGTGGGTTTGATGGCAAGTACGTACACACATATCTACAGAAAATCGTCAATTTTCATTAAATGATTTTGAATAGTTTGATTCTAAACATGTGAAAGTAATTAGGAAGTAAATTTAATCGACAAATGCAATGTTATGTTTTGTTTCAGACGATTCCATTCGAAAATTATTTCCTTTTGAAACTTTGTATTTAAAGTGGTAGTAGTTGATTGGCACCGGATTTAAATATGGTTATTGGACAAGGTTGGGGCTCTTATTCACGCGATCCTATATGACATGCCAATATTGTTGAAGTAGAAAATAAAACATTTTTAAACGTCAATTAGAGTTATCAAATATTAAAGTTTATTGCTTGCTACCACAGACATTGAAATTCATCAATATATTGATGAATATCATCATCAACCTGCATATAGAAACCGCAAGGAGAAGAAATCTAAAGGCATTGCAAGATCAGCAGCCTGGAGGAGCCTGAAAGCTTCCTGCCATTGGGGCAAGTATCAAACACCATTTTAAGTGAAAAGTTCCTTAGAAAAAAGAAAAAAAAAAAAAAAATAGAAACAGAAACTAAAAACCGGAAAAAGAAAATTCCAAGTAGTGACAAGCAATGAAGATTTGGAGAAAGTAGAGAAAGAAAATCGAGAGATAAAGGATACTTTCATTGGAGGGAAGATTGAAAAAATTTGACAACAATATCAATGAATTGACGATATCTAAGCTGGGGAATAAAACTTATATGAAGGATGAAACATCGAAGATCCAAGAAGTGAAAAAACTTGCGCAAGGTACCGGTCAAATATTAAGCACTAGAAGTTCCAACGATAGTGTAAACTACTACTCTGTCCTTGAAGCGATGACTGATGCAATGAGTTGCGAAGACTTGAACAACCAGATGAATTGCGAGGATTTGAGCAACAAGGATGCAGGCACCTTATGTAGTGAAATAAGTGTGGATAAAGTGTCCATAAAGGACTGCAGCGATGATCTGCTGCCTTGGCGGAAGAGGATGTTGAGATCCGCCGAGATTGGCCTTATCGGAGGATGCGTGAGTGCGCTGACAGGCTAGCGTTGCGGTGTCGTTATGCGAGTTATTCCCCCCTAGCACAAGGACCCACAACAAAAAATGACGCATTCACAAATTAAATATGGTCGAATGCCGATCGACTGGTATCGAGGCCTAGGTAACCTACTTAAGATTGAAACGCTTGTACGAAGAACAAAATGGGCCGGACAAAAACGGACAGACTTACAGAGACTTCGTCATTACCGACGATACATATGGCTCACAAATAAGAGTGGGGCATCCAGATGGAAGCGGTGACCCTTCGCACCCTCCCAGCCGGATCAAGATCCGAATGTAAGCGTGGCCATATTTTTCATTTATGTAAAAAACTCATACAAGTATAATTTGAATGAATTTTTCTTTTAAATGAAAAATAGAAGCGTGGCAAATTTATGTCATAGTATTATGTGATGGAATCACATAACACTATGCCATAAGTAGGCACGCGAGCGCAAGACCACCTTACCCGGCAAGAGCCCTGTTAAGCAAAAAAGAATGAGCGTGCCCGATGGCTAGCACATTCTAGAGGAGGAGCCTGCCATCGTTGCGGGTCCTATATCCGGTCAGGTCGAACGAAATAGAAAGACCGAAGGTATAAATTTAGTAATGCATTGTATTCATGTTTTTTTTGTAGTGATTCAATTTTTATAGATACAGAAATATTTATATATATAATTTATACATTGAATGGACTTAATCCTAAAATCGAACGAAGAAAATTGTATGTGTGGTGAAAGAAATACATTAGATTTAACATCCGGTAAAGTAACAAAACTAAGCATCTATTGTATACTTTTTTCATTGAAACCCAACATTTTGAATTGATACTATCGTAACAAATGGTCCAGCAAATTGGAAGTGTGAATTAGCAGGCCTGCAATCACAATTTATGACTGATCCTCAAAATTAATGTGTAACTCGATTTACCGACCAAGACCATTACAAACTTTTCCACCTTTTAACTTGGAGATATGTACTTGATTAAAAAATTTCAACATGCTAGCTATCTAACGATGGAGCATTTCAAGGAAGTCTTACACCAGTTTTTAATATAAACCGAGAATTATTTCATTCATGTTCTTCCAATGTATTATTCAAAATTTAACGATTATGAGTCATGCGAACTTACTTGGAGGAATTTGATAAAAATTTTGATTTGGCTGAATCATCAATATTTTGACACGAAGGATATGATTTAACTGCGATATGAAATCTCTTCTTGCCAAATAGATCCCTCACACATTTTTTCTTGCAACAGTAAGAGTTTGGTTTCAAAGAAAGATTTCTTACAATTATTTTTAACACAGATGATTGTTTGTATCATTTCTTATCGATGATTGTTTGTATCATTTCTTATCGCCCTTAATTAATCTTAAATAGGGTACAAAAACATCGTTCTGCAACTCGAAGAATGATGTGGATACAATTTGAGAAAACCTCCATTTCGGACATTTTTACATTCGCTTGCTTACTATAAATCAATTTGCTTTAAAGAGTAAGAATTTTCATCACATTCATTATTTTTTCTCTCATTTCTAATCCAAAAGAATCCCCGTTGGCAGCACCAGCCGGAAAGGTAAATTTCTCGTATGTACCGTAAGGTTTCGAAAAAGAAATTGGCTTATCTACTACTGGACTTCTTATTGCAATTTTTGTAGCACTACATGAGTATTTATTAACAGAAAGGATCTGCCGCCGTTCGTATTTGGAGACCCTTCATAGATGCGCAAATATTTTGCTAATTAAATTGAGTTGCACACGTATGGATCACATACTGAAAATCGGCGGATAATAAATTGTTATAGACATATTTATACTCGTTTCGCCCCTCTCACATTTGCTGTTTATACATTTGACAGTGGTTATCAAACAAAGGTGATAATTTTTTGGCTTAAATAGCTCAAATAGTTAATTTCAAAAGATTTCCATAAAAGTTTAATCAGCACTTGCATTGCAATTAATATATACATTTTCGATTCTTTTCTGAACCATCAGGGGCCGTTATTTTGAATTTTTATTGAAAACGGCTGCTAAAATTATTAAGCTGTAAATTTTCGAATTTTTTATTTTTCATCCGATTTGTATAATTAAATTAAATTAACTTGCCTTAATAACTTATAATTTCAAGCTTTATCGGAATCTGTTGAGAAACTTGGCTGCTAGAGGGCTACAGAAATAAAAAAAATGTTTATGTCACCCCTTTGATGGGGAGACCCCCTTAAACACTTTAAAATATGTTCTTGCACTGCAAATTTCAAGAGGCACCACTTTTGACCTACGTAGAAAATTTCCTCATTCTAGCTCATGTTGTTTGCGAGAAAACTTGTGACACACGAACAAGCGGACGGACGGACAGACAGACAAGCCGCGATTTTATAATTTTTTAGGGTATTGTTAAAAATATTTTAACAATATTTAAAAAATATTCTGATTTATAAATACGTTCAAGATAAGTCATTTAAAACGTTTCCATGAAAAAAATTCATTATTTCAGTTGCTACTAAAATAGCGAATTGCGCTTGTTCCTGACCTTTGGGGGCCGCCATTTTGAATGCATGCATTTGATTTGGGACAATTTTAAATCTCTGTGGGCTAGGACATCATCAATTAATGTGCCAAATCTCGTTTAAATCGGAGTTGCACTCAAGACAGGGCAAAATAATTCAATTTTTAATGAAAACGGCAGTTTAAAGATATTGAGTTTTAAATTTTCGACTTTTTTATTTTTCATTCAATTTTAATAATTTTCTGCATAATACAAGAACATTGTACACAGATCCATAATCTCAAGTTTCATCAAAATCCGCTGCAAAATGTGACGCTAGAGTGCCACAAAAACCTGAAATAAACGCATATTTAAACCGCGGACATTTTGAAATTTGCACATGCATGATCACCAAAATACTAAAAACTGTAGATCTAAGTAATGCCTATCTTGAAACCAAGTTTCATATACATCAAATTAAAATTGCGACTTTTAGCAGCCTTTGAAGTTTTGAGTTTCAACTGGCCGCCATTTTGTTTTTTGTGACCTGACCTCCAAATTTTTCACGCAATACTTTAGATACTCATAATTTCTATCTAAATGCCGAATTTCATGAAAATCTGTTGAAAGCTTTGACCACTATTACAACAACAAAATTTTGCACGTCTTCCGACTTTTGAGCGGCCGCCGTTTTGTTTCTGCCGTACCGACTTTGGATTTTTTATTGTGAGATTCATCACATACATCAGTGAACCTTTGTACCAAATTTCATCCAAATCGGATCTATACTTTGGTCAAAAC
This sequence comes from Odontomyia ornata, assembly GCA_963969285.1. Classification (NCBI taxonomy): domain Eukaryota; kingdom Metazoa; phylum Arthropoda; class Insecta; order Diptera; family Stratiomyidae; genus Odontomyia; species Odontomyia ornata. Next base: position 142,819,174 of record OZ017740.1, read on the forward strand.
AGAAATCACGATTTTTCGCCTAAAATGGCCGCCAATACACCTTTCCTGAAAGTTTGGTGAAAATCGGAGCAAAATTGCAACCTCTAGCGTGGTCACAAATTTCGTTATATCCCATATATATATATATATATATATATATATATATATATATATATATATATATATATATATATATATATATATATATATGATATATATATATATATATATATATATATATATATATATATATATGTATATATATATATATATATATATATATATATATATATATATATATATATATATATATGATGCTACCTAATAACGGTTTGCTATTCGAACCAGGGGTAAATTATGGTGAAACTTTTGGGTGAAATCTAGCTTCCATACGATGCGGAATAAATCAATGAGAAAGAGATGTATCATCTGATAAAAGAGATAGTCAGGCACGAATTATTTCAAGCTAATGAAAATGTTGGCATCCTTATAAAGGAGAATATTGCGTTAGTAATATTTATTGAAAAGTGTCTGTTCTGGTAGATAATACTCCAAATTGACTGCATTTATAAGATGATATCCGCATTTTTGTTCTAGTAGGTTCCTGCTTGCGAAAAGTCGATCGTTCGCTTTGAATTTATTGTCTATATCGTCCGATTCTTATGCTAAGACTGAAAACATCCTCATCGATTTGGAAGCGAATGTTAAGCAGAGCCAAGGGAAAGTTACAGGACTTTGAGGAGAGTTATGCGCAGAATGAATTGTATAATTTGTTTTTTGCTAACTTAAATTCCGGACTGATCATAATAGTACTACTGCAAGCCAGGTTTTCCGAAAATTGAGGTATTAAATATGTCCAAGTTGATACAGTTTTGTTTTTTGGCTAGGATGCGATCGAGACGGGAACGAGAGCTCGATAGGAGAACACCTCATAGTTGTAGCAAAATAGACAGCGACGTAAGTGATGACTTGCGACTGCAAAAAACTTGAGCTGTCACCCGACTGACCAGAAATCCGCTGTCTGTCCAACGACTCTCAACTCACGTTTCAATTCACCGGCCTCTACTGCAGCATTCAAGAAATAACTTTGAAGTTTGCCCGCTTTGCGATATCGATGAAGTTAATTCGCGGTGTTTCCAATCAAGCGAAGCATGTGATGCAATAAAAACACTTGCACGATTAATGCTGATTAGAAGATCTCTCATGAACTCTACTGACAGCCTTTGTCGAGGAACACGCGAAGTTTTCGGAACAAGAACCAACGTGAATTTTAGCAGTGAGCCAACATTTTGACTTGCACGGAAACTGATCCAAACGGCGACAAAACTTTTCGAATTACACAAGGGTAAACTTCCCACTAAGTATAAACTAAGACGTGATGTTAATGAATCCACGCGGCACCGATCCAAATGGCAACAAATCTTCTCGAATTAATAACAAGCTGGGTAGACAGACCTATGCTCATGTCAGAAGGGTTTTGTACTCAACTTACAAAATGCAGTAACCAGCAACGAATACCTGTAAAATCAAGAAACACGTCATGTTCGAGGATCATACTATTATTAACAAAGTTGAAAGACTTTTGACTTCTGAGGTATTTGGTAAAGCTATACCCATAAATATCTCGCTTGATAATTTTTTCAGATTTTTTAGATCACGGGTGTCCATTCGCGAGGGAGGAAACATATTTTTCATGTATTTCCCCCCCTGTGCCCCCACTGAAGCAAAAACTGTCAGTTTAAGAGCTGTTTTGAAAAGCTCTCATAGAGAACTTTCATTTTATACTCATATCGGCTACCTTTCATGAAATTTTTTTCAGGGACCACTCCACTGTACTGTAATCATCGATTCATTGCCTGTTTTTTCGAATCTTAGAATGGTTACTAAGCCCTTTTGCTAGGAGCTCTCTCCTGCCTCTTCGACTTGTTTCAATTGTATGTACTCATCTTCATGATACCTTTCATTTCTGAAATTTTCATACAAATCCTAGCAAAGCTGTAGTGTCTAAGTCGGTAAAAAGCGCATATGGCTCCATAGCCATATGTTTCCATAGTAATACAGGGCACATAGTTCCATAGCAATACAGGAAAATTCAATTCGCTATAACTTCGTTAAATCCTATTCGATCTTTATGAAACTTTCAGAAAAGATCAATCTTATAAAGAGTCGTCTGTTTTATTGAATTTAAGGGTACCGTTTAGATTTTATTCAAGAAAACATAAAATCGATAAATCATACTATTACTAACAATGTTGAGTGAATTTCGACTTCTCATGTATTTTTAGGGTTTTGTACTAAAATACAAAACCCTATTGCAATCACGACCTGTGTCCGTCTGTCCGTCCGTCCGTCCGTCCGTCCGTCCGTCCGTCCGTCCGTCCGTCCGTCCGTCCGTCCGTCTGTATGTCACAGCACTTTTTCTCCGAAACTATAGAGGCTACAGCCATGAAACTTTGTGGAAAGGTCAGAAGTGGTGACCTCTTGAAAGTTCAAGGGTGAAAAATTTTTTCAAAGGGGTTTAAGGGGGGTCTCCCCATATAGGGAGGTGACCCCTCAAAAAAAAATTTTCACCATTGGTAGTCGAGTAGGGTGTCATTGGAAAGGTCTCAATGAGATCTTTTCAAAACAGGTCTTAAAATTGCCTTATGAGTACCGAGGGGGGAAGGGGAAGGGGAAATGTACGAACTTTTCGCGTACCCCCCCCTCGCGATTGGACACCTTCCATCCGAAAAATCTGAAAAAAATCATGAATGTAGGCCTTAATGAGTACAACAACAACAAATACATGAGAAGTCGAAATTCACTCAACTTTGTTAGTAATAGTATGATTTATCGATTTTATGTTTTCTCGAATAAAATCAAAATGGTACCCTTAAATTCAATAAAATTTAGCAAAAAGATGACTATTTATAAGATTGATCTTTTCTGAAAGTTTCATAAAGATCGAATAGTATTTAACGAAGTTATACCGATTTGAATTTTCCCGTATTACTATGGAACAATGTGCCCTGTATTACTATGGAAACATATGGCTATGGAGCCATATGCGCTTTTTAACGACTTAGATTTGCATGAAAATTTCAGGAATGATAGATATCATGAGGATGACTACATACAATTGAAACAAGTCGAAGAGGCAAGAGAGAGCTCCTAGCAAAAGGGCTTTGTAGCCATTCTAGGATTCGAAAAAATAGGGCATGAATCGATGCTTACAGTACAAAGGAGTGGCCCCAGAAAAAAATTTCATGAAAGGTAGCCGATATGAGTATCAAATGAAAGTTCTCTATGAGAGCTTTTCAAAACAGTTCTTAAACTGACAGTTTTTGCTTCAGTGGGGGCACAGAGAGGGGGGGGGGGGATACATGAAAAATGTGTTTTCTCCCTCCCGAATGGACACCCGTGATCTAAAAAAATCTAAAAAAATTATCAAGCGAAATATTTATGGGTATAATTTTAACAAATACCTCAGAATTAAAAAATTCTTTCAACTTAGTTAATAATAGTATGATCCTCGAACATGACGTGTTTCTTAATTTTATTCGTTGCTGGTTACGGCATTTTGTAAGTTGAGTACAAAACCCTTCTGACATGAGCATAGGTCTGTCTACCCAACTTGTTTGCTGTTGTACTCATCAAGGCCTACATTCATGATTTTTTTCAGATTTTTCGTATGGAAGGTGTCCAATGGCGAGGGGGGGGGGTACGCGAAAATTTCGTACATTTCCCCTTCCCCTGCCCCCCTCGGTACTCGTACGGCAATTTTAAGACTTTTTTTTGAAAAGATCTCATTGAGACCTTTCCAATGACACCGTACTCGACTTCCAATGGTGAAAATTTTTGTTGAGGGGTCACCTCCCTATATGGGCAGGCCCCCCTTAAACCCCTTTGAAAAATTTGTCCACCCGTGAATTTTCAAGAAGTCACCACTTCTGACCTTTCCACAAAGTTTCATTGCTGTAGCCCCTATAGTTTCGGAGAAAAAGTGTTGTGACATACAGACGGACAGACGGACACAGGTCGTGATTGCAATAGGGTTTTGTATTTTAGTACAAAACCCTAAAAAGGACAAATCGAGAAAAATTCTCGAACAAATTTTCGCCGATTTCTCCGTGGTTCTTCACGATCTCCCATGGACTGCCCTCCGTCCAAAACTTTTCTTTTTCTTTCGCCGTGTCGTCACGGTAAATCGAATCAGCTGCTCACTCAGCCGAGTTCGACTGCGTTTAGTAATAAAATACACCGTTGGGATGCACAAAATCAGTGCTCTCATGTCCAAAATTTTAATTTGCAGATTTAAAATTTTTTCAAAATATTAACTGAAGTAAAGAAAAATGAAAAAGATTTTAATTAGCTATAAAAGTTAAATCTGATGAAGAATATAATTAGTGGGAAACGTTTAAGTTTAATATAAAGGAAAATTGATATAAAATTACATTTAATAATAATAATAATAATAATAATAAGAAAAAAAACTATTTTATAAATTACAATTTGAATGGAAGTAATGAAATCTTTTGTTTTTCCCAAAATATTCAATCGAAATCTCGGATAAGGCTTGTGCGACTGCTCAATAACTCCACTTACATGATAAAAATGAATTAGAAAACCGACAAAATAATTTCAGTAGCTGTAATAACCTCCGATAGTTTAAAGCGATATCCGAGAGGGATCTGTCATCCTTATACAATTTATTTACTAGTTAGCAAGTGTCAGATGGCATATCTCAGTCGAAGAACCGTCACGAGATGTCGATTGGATTGGGTCGTATGTAGCGCCCAAGCGGCCGTAATTATTTATTTTCGAGTGGATGGTTGGTGCGAGCAGTTTGTAGCTAGCTTATTTTGCACCCATGTTTTCGTTACCCATCTCAACCCAAAGCTAGAGGATTTGTTGTGTAGATATATTTCATTTATGGTGCCGTATGGTTCATCGCGTATCCAACCTCAATTTGTTATGTTTATTTGTTTTGACCGGAAAACATCTCGGGATAATTTTTGGGCTAGACGAGTGGCAAACCTACCGGATGAAAAGGAATATTTATATTCAATAACACAATATCTGCAATAGCCCAGTCATATTAGGTAAAAAAGGGGGTCAACCTCGGAATGAAAGATAATAAGCTGCAAATTGGTATGAACCTTTGTTTTGTAATTCTAAATGTTGTCTCAAAAGTCACAATCGTTATCGTGTTCGCGTCTCAAGATATTCAAGGTCAAAGGTCACAAAAATCGGTTTTTCGCGAATATCTGGCTTCCTATCGGTTAAATGAGATTTACATTTATTATAAAAGTTGTAGGCTATAAAATTCCCTACAACTTTTGTTTAATCTTTTTTTTCATACGACCAACCGTTTTGAAGGTAGAGCGCGAAGAGTGCACATCGTACAGTCATATACGGCCTAATGCAAGGTCAAGCGTGAGTTATGGTTATCAGTACGTTATAAAGTCAATTATTTACTTGGAAATTATAATTATTAAACAATGCCTATTATTTATGTACTAACTATTAATTATTTATATTTAATTAAAGTAAGTAACTTGATTTGCAACGGTACAATTTCAAACTAACGAATAATCTTGACTCATACAAAGTGGAGAGAGTGGCCTTGAATACTATAGAACATCTGTCCCGGCAATGAATAGAAAAGGGCATAGGGTAGGGACAAGTATTTCCAGGTATATAAGTATTGAGAAATTTACGCGTTTTAAAGAAAAGATATATAATGTCGTGTTAACTTAAAATAAAACTAAAATATATAATCCAGAATTAATAATATTTTATACTTAAATAGTTAAATATGAATAATTATATATATTATTTATGTACTAACTATTAATTATTTATATTTAATTAAAGTAAGTAACTTGATTATTTATATATAATTATTCATATTTAACTATTTAAGTATAAAATATTATTAATTCTGGATTATATATTTTGGTTTTATTTTAAGTTAACACGACATTATATATCTTTTCTTTAAAACGCGTAAATTTCTCAATACTTATATACCTGGAAATACTTGTCCCTACCCTATGCCCTTTTCTATTCATTGCCGGGACAGATGTTCTATAGTATTCAAGGCCACTCTCTCCACTTTGTATGAGTCAAGATTATTCGTTAGTTTGAAATTGTACCGTTGCAAATCAAGTTACTTACTTTAATTAAATATAAATAATTAATAGTTAGTACATAAATAATAGGCATTGTTTAATAATTATAATTTCCAAGTAAATAATTGACTTTATAACGTACTGATAACCATAACTCACGCTTGACCTTGCATTAGGCCGTATATGACTGTACGATGTGCACTCTTCGCGCTCTACCTTCAAAACGGTTGGTCGTATGAAAAAAAAAGTTTAAACAAAAGTTGTAGGGAATTTTATAGCCTACAACTTTTATAATAAATGTAAATCTCATTTAACCGATAGGAAGCCAGATATTCGCGAAAAACCGATTTTTGTGACCTTTGACCTTGAATATCTTGAGACGCGAACACGATAACGATTGTGACTTTTGAGACAACATTAAGAATGACAAAACAAAGGTTCATACCAATTTGCAGCTTATTATCTTTCATTCCGAGGTGAAAGCCCTAATATGACTGGGCTACAAACATACTTGTCTGAAGGCTACAAATGCACTCAGGCATAGGAAAATCAGCCTGAATATATACAGAGCGTGGAATTGAATTCACTCGATAATGGCATTGAACAAAGTTTCAACCAGCATGAAAAGCCGAGTGTCATTGACCTTGGTATATCTTTTAATACATTGACTAATAATTTAAATTTCCCTGAGTTCTTAGATCTACTATGCAAACTTCGCTTGGCGGAAGAGACTTCTAGTACTTTCTCTTCGACAAGACACGATGTAGTTCAATCCTCCCGTCAAGATAATCACATTTAAGAGTTGTTAAAATTATTGGATAATTAATTAAGCTATGGTGTAGTTTTTCGATCACCATACAGAAAATCTTTTGTTGGATGAAGTCATCAAACGCAAGAATTTCTATCTATAGCCAACGTCTTGAAAGAAAAGTATTCATCACTGCACCTAATTATGCTATGTGAAACAGGAAAAAAAATATTATCAACAAAAAATTTATCTTTATAAGCTCCGATTGAGTCCAGTCATTATTTCCCATATTTTTTTTTTTTTTTTTTTTTTTTTTTGTGGTAGGGAGGTGAAGGCATTTATGCCCGCCGAGTCTGGCAGTGTGGGACTCCCATGGAGGATACCTTTGGACTACCCACTAAATACCTCCCCTGTCAATCTGAGAACCTAGCCTGGAACCGTTTGACACAATTATTTCCCATATTAGCAGCATAGTTTATGGTTCCTTTTATTTTTAACTGATGCAGAGCTCAAGTGGCTTAATACTCATGTTTGTAGAATGCTGAGTAATATTGCTTATTCTTTGCTTTCATAGCACTACAGCCTCTCTCGGGCGTTTGCTTCCTGCAAATAGCGTCTCCAACAGTCTCGGTCCATTGGCCGCGTCCTCCATTTTCGAAATCTAAGCAGCGATGAACTGTCTTCGCCAACCGAGTCACATTAGCGTTTCCTCGGTTTACCCACTGTTTCCGGCCTTCAGTTCTCCCAACGAATACCTTTTCGGGTATCTATTGTTCGCCCATACGGGCCAGCCCATTGAAGCTTCCGCAGCCTTACAATCGTTGACACCTCCGGCATCTCGAAAATTACATACAGCTCATGGTTGTATCGAACTCAGCAGTGGTCATCGCCTAGCTTCCCTCCATTATTCGCCTCAGGACCTGTCGCTCAAAGGCGTTCAATATATTTGCAAATACTTGGGTTAGGGTCCATGTTTCATACCCATAGCCTGTGTATGCAGCTGGTCTTCAAGATCGCCAATACTGAATAAAATATTTTATTTGAGAGCTATATTCTTCGGCGTGATTCGTCTCTTTCATTATTGGTTCCGATTATGTAATGATTTTTTTTTGCCCGTGTAGGACACGGGTGCCGATGGTCTGGCATAAGTGTCAGCGAGCTATAAACAACACCAAGCTCAGCTAACTAGCTTCGCTTAACGACCGCGTACGCGTGCTTGACGACTAGCATTTGCGGGATCATATGAGGCGGGTTCTTGTCGAGCCACGGAGCTACACTACAAAATACTTATCACGCGTACTCTACTCTACAAGACGCACCGATCAATTTTTATTGTCTTTAGAAAAGTTCTATTAGGTGTCAATTAAGCTACTCTACGGTAATTCAATATTTTTTTTGCCTCGTTAAAGTTAGCGGACACGGAGGCTTGAGACAAACGCAAACATTATACAAATAGCAACCATTACTTTCACAGAAGAAGGTCGTTGCATTACAAGGGAAATGTCAAACCTAAAGATGTTAAAGTGGCTGAAGTGAACCACTCATCTCTGCCTAAAGGATGGAAACTTGACGGATGCAGTTTACTTTACACTAGTAAAACAACAAACTAAGCAGTTTCGACGGGGTGACCACCTTATCTCTTCAGGAGCAGCCACTCCTGATTACCACGGGGCTGCTCGACTGCTTATGTTTATTACAATTATTTTGGCGCCTAAATACACAAATTCACTCACATTTTAAATACTTTATTCACGATGTGTGATATTTTATGTGCTTGAGCAATTTTTCCCCGACTGCGCCATGAGTTCTGTTTTATTCTCATTGATTCGTAGCCCTGCTAGTTTTGCTTCGCTGTCGAGGTTCAGAAAGGGCTCTTTGGCAGTTGTTTATGACCGTGACAAAATGATGATGTCATCTGTATAGGCTAACACTTGGTTCGACTTGTATGGTAATGTACCTCGTGTATCGACAGGTAGTTTCTTCATGACGAACTCTAGAGCCAAATTGAAAAGCAATGGGGCCAGCTCATCTCGCAGTTTTATTTCGATATTTGAGTCAAAGGCATCGGTGAGTTAGTTGTTGATGCGAACTTGGAAAGTCGTTGACGATATTATCATTTTGGTAAGACGGACCAATTTGGCTGGGATACCAAAGCAAAACATTATTTGGTACAGTATGTTACAATCAATGCCGTCATTGTATATGTCCCAGTATTTTCGTAGTATCTGCTTGACTGTGAACAATTGGTCTGTTGTCTATCTAGCTGCTGTAAAACCACCTCGATACTCCCAATAATACTGTTGGCATATGATCCGATTTTACTTTCTAGGATCTTTGAAAACATTTTGTACGCCAAACTAAGTAATGATATGCCTCTATAATTTTCGTACTGTACCTTGTCACCTTTTTTGTGGATAGGGAATATAATTGACCGGCCTCACTATTTCGGCATACGTTCTTGTTGCCAAATATGCTGGATGACTTTTAGAATAGCTTTATGAATACTGCTGCTACCATATTTGATGCGCTCCACTGGAATCCTATCGACGCCCGACGGTTTATTATTCTTTTGAGCTTTGATTGTGGAACAAACTTTCTCTAGAGTTGGCTTCGATGTTCTGGAGCTGTGTGGAGGATTAAGGAGGTTCTTGAAATATGACGCCCATCTTTCCTTGATCTTGGCTCCATCAGTGACGATATTGCCGATGTCATCACGATAAACGTGATGTTGGGCTGATAACCACGTTTCATGTTTTTCACTATTTTGTATAGTTGTCTTGTGTTATTGTTTGCTAAGCTCACATCTATACGTCTCAATTGAACGTCATGTTATTTTCGTTTCTTAATTGTAATTATCTTATTCGCACCTCTTCTAAGATTTTCAAAGCGTTCTGTCTTCGTCCTGTTTCCTTCCTACGTAATCTTTGTTCACCTAAAGCTTTTTGTCGGCCGCATTCTAGCACTCATCATCGAACCAATAATTTCTCTTGCGCTAGGTTTGACATCCAATTGTCTGTTCAGCCCCGTTCTTAATAACCGCTTTCACTTCCATCCAGAGCTCGTTGCTCGTCTTTTGGCCACAGGTACCGTTTGGAGCCATTTGATGTCAAATTTCTATAGCGGGCTGGTCTTCCCTGAATATACCTTTGACATACGTAATCGATAGGTTAATTTGATGATCTGAGTTACAATTGGCTCCTCGGTATGTACGGACGTCAAATGTGCTTGAGGCCCAACGCTGTTGGATCAGAATATGGTCGATCTGGTGGTGTGTGTTTCTATCCGATGATACCTAGGTAATCTTATGAATGCATCGATGTGGGAAGCAAGTTGAACGTATGACTAGATTTCTGCTACATACAAAGTCAATCAGGCGCTGGCCGTTGTCATTTGTTTCATTGTGGAGGCTTTACCTTCCAGTCGTTCTCATTGGGCTGTTGTCAATATACTATATATGCTCTAAGACCACCTTGATACTCCCGAATAAATGTCTTGGCGTATGATTTGAATTTCTTTTCTAGGATTTTTGAAAACATTTTGAATGCCGTAGAAAGTAGTGACATGCCTCTATAGTTTTCGCGCCAAAGCTCATTCGACATATGTTCTTGTTGCAAGATCGGCTAAATGACTTTGTGAGTAGCTTTTTGAACATTACTGCCACCATATTTAATGAGCTTTACTGGATTCTCTCCGATCCCGGTGCTTTATTATTTTTTTGAGCTTTGATGGTGGAAACAATTTCCTTCAGTTTTGGTGGGGCCAAAAAAGCTCTTTAGGAAGATCTATAGGCTCCGATGTTCTGCAGCTGTGCAGAAAATTAAGGAGGTTCTTGAAATACGATGCCCATCTTTCCTTAATATTGCCAATATCATCACGACACAATCTGGTTTTGGGCTGATAACCTCATTTCAGGGTTTTTACTACCTTCTATGCTTGTCGTGTGTTCTTGCTTACTAGACCTACATCGATACTTCTCAATTGGTCATTATAGTATTTTCTTAACTTAATTCTAACTAAACCATTCCCTACTTCTCTAAGATTTCCATAATTTTCTCTCTTCGTTCCGGCTTTCCTACCTAAGAATTGTTTGTACGCCTGATTCTTTTATCTACCGCATTCTGGCACTCATCATCGAACCAATCATTTCTTTTGCGATGGGTTTGATGTCCGATTGTCTATTCTGCCACGGTCTTAATAGCCGCTTTCACTTCCATCCAGAACTTGTTGCTTATTTTCAGCTATATGTGTGGGAGCCAGCTGGTCATCGAGAGCGGCTATAAGATTTTTGGCCACATTACCAGATCATTTACATAAAACTTAAATATTAGTTTGAAGTAGAGACGTTAGAAAATTGTTCGCCTTTGAAGCGAATGGATATATTTTATGCATGTATTCATATAGTTATCTTTCTAGCGTGAAAATGAGGTCCTTGTACCTATGAAATTTCAATGCCTCAAATCATTTGATAAGCAGGTGAGATATGGCCATTTCAATTATTTGTTAATAAAATATTCCGAATCGATGCAGACACTACGATTTTCTCCAAATTTTCATGATCAGCTGAATAAAAAATTTTTGTTTGAATACGTTCGAGTGGTCCAGTATTCAGAAGTTTCATTTATTTATTTATTTATTTCCGAAATCAACTTACAGACTAGTAGTCCAATTACAAGTCAATTAATATAATATATAAATACAATCATATAAATTCAAAATATGGCAGAAATTAAAGAAAAAGATCGCAATATGATATTAAAAATTAAGATTTATAGGAATATTTATAAATTTGATTTTTCATTGAAGTTTTGAATACCAAGAGATTGTGGTAGAGGACCAAGACTTTGCTGGTTGTGCATATGAGGTAAGCGTAGCAAAGGAGAGTGAAAGAAGGTGTTAGTACGTGCATACGGAACCTGAAATTGAAGCGAGGATCTATTAGGGCGAGCAGCGTCGAATATATTTATTTGACTGCATACATTTTGAGGTAAAAGGCTATGATGGAGCTTGAACAAAAGACATTCATCAAGGAAAGATCGTCTGGTTCAAAGTTCGAAGTCGGTTATCATAAGGGGAGTAAGGAAGGTTGAATTTGAAGAATAGTGACCGTGTGAATTTGCGTTGAACTGACTCAAGGGCATCGATGAGCTTTCTGTGGTACGGACTCCAAATTGGGAGCAGTACTCCAAATGACTACGTACTAGTGGGAAGTAAAGACATATACAGGATGTGATATGTTGAAATGAGGAAGCGGATCGTAAAATAAATCCAGTTAAGCGAGAGGCTTTCTTAATAGTTAAAGCAATGTGGAGAACAAACTTCAGTTTACAATCGAAAAGCACACCAAGATCATTGAAGGAGGTTACATTGCTCAAAGAGATACCAACAAGCCTATACGTTGAGAGAGAGGACATTTAAGCTTGAACAAAATGGCAGCTTTTTGCTTTATATGAGAGTCCCTCGATCTTTCGGATATAAACCAACAATTTTTTTCTTGTTCATCGGATTTATGGTTCAACTCATTGATTCATATCATAGGGAAAGTTATTTTGAACCCTTGGATAGCTACAGAGCCTTTCTGATAGGTACACTCTCCCGCTTACTCGACTTGTAAACATTAGTATCATTTATCCTCCTGACCCCTGGTGGGTTATGTGTAGGACATCAACAAAGAAACTATCTCATGTAAAAGAGCGTCATTTTCTAAATTTTCTTTCTGTGTGGTCACACTGTTTACAAACTCAACTCTTACTAAAATAAGATTATGATAGTTCGCTTGTGACAGTTTACTGCAAAATGGAGAAAGAACGCACGCGCAATATTTTGAAACAAAGTAAGTAATTAATGGATATTATTTTAATCCTTCATTATTATTCAATTATTTTGTTTGTTGTCTAATGATTGGGGATTAAATAATCGCAACTTAAAGCTTTTTTTTGATCTAACCTCTTCTTTGCCTACACTGCACTTGCTTGCTTTTTGATGTCCTGCCCATATGACGTCGGTTGTGAATTGATTTCATTTATTCATCTTGATGTCTTATACATACATAAGGCATTAGTTGATAGTGTATGTTTTTTTCTCTTTTTAAGTTTTGAATATATTGAATGATTCGTCCGATGACTCGAGAGATGATCCCACTTATCATCAAAATCAGGTTGGTCATCATTTAAATGAATCTTCCGATGAAACCAGTGAAAATTATGATGTCTCAGAACTGGAACACACTGCATTTCCAATACCGAACCCTTCTTCTTCAATTTCACATTTGAATCGTGGGAGATGTTCTCGAGCATGGACCAGAAGTTATTTGTGGAGTCTACAATGTAGAGGTGAGAGACCAGATGCAGTTTCCCTGAATGTGAATAGTAGAGCATCACAGAACTTTACGGATGCATGGTATAGAGATTCGTTTCAACCTACAATCTACCATATGTCAAGCCTTAATTATGTGGATCGAGACCTTTTTAGCATGGAATGGTATGATTACTATAATAATTACATTGATAATAAAATTTTGGAGAAAATCGTTATGCCTACTAATCAGGCTTACATGTTGAAGAAAGCAACGTCAATGGATTTGACTTTAGAGAAGCCGACAGTGTTCCTTGGGATATCATTCGTGATGGCTGCCATTAATTATCCTATGATAGATCTCTATTGGAATCGTAAGTGAAGAATTAATTTGATTGCCAATGCAATGACCCGAGACTGATTTTATACCATCAGAACAGGGCTAAATGTTGTATGCGACCGATGAAGAGAAAAAAAAACAAGCTATGGAAAGAGTATCCTCTCTTTCAAAGAATATTGCATGCTTGTCATCTTCAAACGAGATCAGAGCATGTTTCAATCGATGAAATGACAACCCCTTTAACTGGAACATGCCGATTGAAACAATATTTTCCAAACAAACTTAATTTTTCTTGAGCATGAAGGTTTTTGTTGCATCAAATCCGGATGGCCTCGTATTGGATATGGTCGTCTATCAAGATGAAAAACCATTTGAAGACTATGTGTCTCAATGTTTTTCACTCTGTGAAGCAGCTATTCCTAGATTGACTGAATCGTTGGCGCCCTGTCATTATCTGTATTTTGAAAGGTATTTTTCAACAATAAAGCTCCTGAATGAATTACTTTTGAGGGGATTCAAAAGTACAGGAACGATAATGAAAAATAGACTACCAAAGCGGTGTACTCTCGGTTATGACAAAATTTTGATGAAAAATACCAGAGACCGCGCTAAAGTGAAATGCAGAACTGATGGAAAATTAGCTGTAATAAAATGGCTTGATAACAAGCTAGTTCTGATTTTATCGTCTTGTTTTTCAGATACTGCGTGCGATACTTGCAGGCGATGGAATGAACGAATCAAAGAATACCAGTTATAAGACGACCTGAGGTTTTACTAAAAACTATAAATCTAATATGGGTTGTGTTGATCTCATTAAAAGGTTGCTTGGTGTTTGTTCAGAGAGGATTCGAACAAAAAAATGGACCATACGGTTCATATTTCACATGTTTGACCTAGCCGTCTCAAATGTCTGGCTACTATACTCCAATAATCAACGTGCAAAATGCGTTACGCACTACAAAATAGATCTTTTAAGGGAATATAAAATCAATTTAGGAGAAAAGTTGGTCATGGGAAATTGCCCTGCACGTCCAATAGATACTAGCGTAGAAGGTGACTTAGTTTCAGCATATAAGAAACGTTGAGTTGATATTAAACCTGTGCCTGCACAAAAAAAGCTGGAAAGCTTTGCATTTGCCAGAGTACACAGATTTTCAAATGCGTTGCCGAAGAGAGGAACTATTTTGCAATGTTCCATAAGTAGATATCAAAGAAACTCGTTGACAACTTGATAGTTAGATATAAAAAGCCACATGATTGATCTCATTAAAGACTGAAAATGTTTTCTTTTTATTAGGAGAGATTTATTTTTGTTTCTTTTATGTCTAGGCCTAAATGTTTGGGAAGATTGTCATAAGAATATATTTTATTTTGAAGTAAGTACCTTTTGATATTTCGTGAATTGTTTTAGTTTACCCCTAAAATACTATGCATAACATGGGCCATTAAAAGCTGTGTATCATATTGAGTCCTATGGGTAGGATATCTGGAAAACCTAACTTTTCAGTTCAAATAATTTTTTCATTCTTTTCCCTGCCATTTTAGTACCTTATTAAACAAACCTATCAAGTTTCATCAAATTTGGTAACATTTAATACCTTTAGGGGTGAGGAGGTTATGAATTTCACATTTTTTACAGTAACATCGGATATGATTAACTTAATAAGATAATTCAGTACAAGATCTTCCTATCCTCTAACTTTATCAGAATCCAACCATATCCAGTAAAGTTATAGCCATTATAATTTTCATTAATCACAACAATATTAATACGCACTATTAAATTACGAGTATGTCAGATGGTTCAACAAACTAGTTAACTTAAAGTATAAACAAAGTTATTGCTTCCTTTTTTCATTCGTTGTTATTTTTTATTTAATCATGCAACGACGTTTCGAAGCACACACTTGCTTCTTCATCAGTGATAAAATAACAAAATTTACATTTTCCTTAAAGCTACTAACTACCTACTACTTTTATAATTTCAAGACTTAGATTCACTAAGCTAATTACTTCTTTAAGTGGCTGTTGCAGTGAATTACTCTCATAAGGGGGTGAGAAATTATTACCTATATCGGTGTTTAAAAGTATCTACTGCGGTTATCTTGCTCTAACTAGGCTTTCGTAGGCGTCCAATTGGTATGCTAATTTGAGTTCTTTGATAAACTCAAGATTCTCGTCGCTCATGCTGTGCTTCCGGTTTACACTGTGTCTTGCTACCGACGGCTTAGTAGTCCGGATGCTTTTGTTGTTCCTGATTGCCACTTCCACTTTCTTGATATGTTCCTTAAATCTTGTTTTAATTAATCACTTCGCCTGACCTACATAAACATGTGAACAGTCTGTACAGCTTACCCGGTAAATTCCGTTGACTTCTTCCTTGGTTTTCTTGTCCTTAGCTGATCCCAACATTTGCTTCAGTTGATGGTTTCTGCTGTGTGCGACAACGTGAATGTCATACGCTTTGAACAATTTTTTAACTTTGTTCGTTAGGCCAGACGATGGTATCGAGATTCTACGGATCTGTTTAAGCTGTTCGTTTTGCGCGTACAACGTTTTCAGTTCGTTCTGCCTTTGCCGCTTTTATTGCTGGGAATCCATTTATTGTTGCTCTATTGACAATATAATCACGTTTTTTTGAGTTCTTCGCTACTCAATGGTATTGTTGTTTACATATGAACCAACGAGTGATACGTTGCCATTTTTTGCTGATTTGCGTGGTTAGAATCAGAGGTGATCTTTCGCTGCGTGCTTGAAGGTTTCCTGTAGATGCCAAATTCTAGGTGTTGATTGTTACGTATAATCCAGGAAATTCAGTTCGTTGTTTACCTCTTCTTCCATCGTAAATCGTATATGTTGGTGAATGTTGTTGATTTTCTCCAACGTTACGATAGCTTCGTCTTTTTTTACTACGGCTTAAACATCATCGACGTATCGCAACCATATTCGAAGATTTATTTGGAGATTGTCCATTTTTTCTTCAAATTCATATACTTCAGCTATTAGCGGAGGAAGTTCCCCATTGCAGTCCCGTCCTTCCTTTGAAAAAACTTGCCTCTGAGGGTAAAATAATTCTCCCTCATGTATAGTGCTACCAATTTTATATATTGCCTTGTTATTTTTTTTTTATTCACGATCTGCATTGCCGCCTTGTAACCAATTGTTACACGATAAAACTATCTCAAGAAGATGATCCAACCATACCTGCTGACTCTAGCCGGGGGCGTTTTGGGTCCCGGGTCGCTTCGTCGGAGGCAGGCGTGGGCGCCACTCGTCTACCCGTAAATTTTTCCCCGAGCCTCGAGGCGAGCTTGGCTCGCGCCCGAGTCTTCACTTTTAGGGGAAAGGATCACTGCTTTTACCTGTGTACCAGCCTAGAAGAGGAGGACAACCCATCTAACTAACTCCCGCGACGATCCCGCAATCTAACTACCCTAAATCCTAGTTTACGAGAAATTACCTTTACTGGGAGCTAGGATTTGAAACCAAACAAAGACCAAATATACCCCAGCACTTGCGGAATATAGGCGCCTTGAAATTTTCGTATTCACTCCTGAACCAAGTATCACACTTCACTTATAGCGCTTTTTCCTTTTTTTTTTTGATTGGAAGAAAAGAAATAAAGTTCATCCGATTCACTGAAAGTCTTTTAATAATTATTATTTACAGGTTATGATACTTATTTTGAACAATCTCAAAGAGATTCTTCTCTAACTCTATAATTGTAAGTTACGAAACTCATTTAAACCAATTTTAATGCAATTTTCCTTAACTCTAACACTATATTTACCTTAACTCAATTAACTCTACGACGGGGGCCCTCGGTAAATTTTCCGCGTCGCTCGTGCCCCGTTGCACGACTCCCGCTAGCCACGTGTTTCTGATGAAATTCACCACCTATTCCTTGAGGCGTGTCCTTGGCGGCCCGATGTTTTTTTGTCGTTTCCCTCCTGGAAGAATTCCTGAAGTTATCGTTTCGGTGACAGCCACGTTCTTGTCTTGCACTCGTGTTCCAAGAAATAATACAGCCACGAACTCGAGAATTTCTATCGGTGATTACTTCCCTCGATCGATTATGCGACCTTCCCAAACGGATTCCAAAATAAGAAAGGGCTTCTCGCTCAGTATTCGGTCCGTTCTCCCCTTGGACGAGTTTTTCGCCCCGTTGAGAAACCCTTCATTGAAGTTGGCCGCGACTTCTTGGACTCGTGGATTCTAGTACCACCATTGACCCTTCGGATTTCCAGATATCCGTGGCTCCAACCTTCTTTGCTGCAAGCTTTTTACCCTGTGTTTTTATTTAGTTGTTCTTATTTTCGATGTTGGTGGCCGTGTCTGATTGAGACGCCAAGTGTCTTCCGTTTATTTATGCTTATTTTCTCCAACAGTTGATGATATCGAATGTGGGAAGATGTTAGCCTGCTACGTAAACGTCCATCCATTGAATAATTCTATCCACTGAATGATTCTATCAATGCTAGAGCCTATGCAATAGATGTTCCCGAAACAACGAATGATGGGATACTTGAGCACGATAAATTCACCAATCGTTCTTCAGTCAGCAAGATGATTCTTTTACCCTCCGGCCAAACAATTTGGTCTGTTTGCGATCAAACTCGAGTCCGTAAACTATTCACATCGATTTCGGTATACGAGTGCCCCATGTTGCTGACTATACACCCATTCTTGATTTGTCCATAGGATCACAAATTAAAACATTTTTATTACCGGTGGCGGTCACAATAATGTCTACATTTCGAATAACTTCATTAAGTTTCGCCGCACGAAAACCGTCCATACTGGCCTTAAGAGCACAGGTAGGGTCAGAAATATACACGGTGCATCCCAATCCGTCCGATACTTGTGCGCATCCTTTTCCAACTTCACCATATCCGCAAATGACTATTTGCTTCCCGCCAAACATAACGTCTGTTGAACGCTTTCATCTCTCAATAATAGACTCTTTACAGCTATACAAACGATCAAATTTTGTTATAGTGACGGAATCCAATACATTCATTACTGGGGCTGCTAACTTCTCAGATTCTTATAGCTGGTACAGTCAATGTACCCCAGTGACGCTTTCCTCTACCATGTCTTTAACCATTTTAAACATGGCTGGATATTTCTTCAACATTAACCGTGTTACATCGCCTCCAGGTCTTTGTAAAAAAATTTTTTACGAAGAGCTACTAGTTTCGCGACTTGTTTGTCTGTCCGTCCGTCTGTCCGTGCGTCACAGCTAGTTTCCTCAGAAACTATAGAAGCTAGAATGCTCAAAATTTGTGAAAAGGTCAGAAGTGATGGTCTCTCAAAAGTTAAGGCCTTACAAAAAATTTAAAATTTAAGGGGGGTCTTATAACGAATTAGCCCTTAAACATTTTTTTTTAACAAAGGTAGTTGAGTGTAGTATCAAATGAAAGGTCTTGATTAGGACTTTTAGAATCTGAAATAAAAAAGTCATTTTATGAATTACGGGGTCCAGGGGAAGGCAAAATGCACCAAAAATTTGTGCCCCACCCCTCGCGATTGGACAACTTTGAGCCAAACAATCTGAATATGATCACAAACATGGGCCGTTAAGAGTACAAGGGCAACAAATACCTTGAAAATCGAAATTCAGTCAACTTTGTTTATAATAGTATGATTTATAGATTTTACATTTTCGCTCATAAATCAAAACGGTACCTTTAAACTTCTTGAAATTTAAGGATTATATAGACTGATATAAGATATATAAGCTAACAAAATTTAATCGAGATCGAATCACAATCAAGTGTGTTATAGCCATTTCAATAGTATGGAATTAACACATCAATAACACGTGCTTATGGTTGATACATATTTCAAATTGACCTAGGCACATTTATTTTCTTTCAATTTTCATGACAATTTAAGGAACAGTGTTTAACTTGAATACGCTCAACCAAGAAATCATTTAAGCAAAATCAAAATGGCGGCTGCACTGCGCTTATGAAAGAAACTGTGCATCTTTTGCAAAAATTTGAACGATTTTATATCCAAGTATTGGATGAACAATTCAAGTTATCGCTTCACGCTATTAGAAAACGTATATCTAACCCTAGGATGTTTACAAAGACCTTCTGGTAGAGCACTCTGCTGCTTACTCAGCTTGTTTTGCCAATTTTCATCATTCACCCATTTATCGTTGCACCACCAAAAATCTCCTTCGGTCTCACCATGCCATGCGAATATCTGATATTCTGCTTCAGTGAATGCCGCAGCAACTTCATTCTGTGTCGAGTATATATTTCAGGCTGCCCGTCGAATCTTTGCACCTAATGCAATCAAAGTCTCGATTAAAACTGCGGTATGTGCATTGATATGTGTACCACCAACAATTCATGCATTTTTCAAAGGTTTGTCTTCGGAGGCGCGCTTTTCCAGAATCATTATTCTGGGTTTTTTTTGTTCAACTGTCATCCTAACTTACATACTATGTTTACTCTTAGTATTAATAATGATTACAACATATTTCTAGTCAATAATTTTGTTTATTTGATATCCGCAGGCCTATTCTCTTTTTTCTTTTAAAGAAGTCGAAATGTGTCTGCTCACACAACAAAGCAAGGCCCGACGGCTTTAAAAAAACATATTTCTATTTACAAAGTTCTAATAGTAACTTGGCTTGGGTGATTCTATCATCTTTTTCCGTACAACTGGTAAACTTATAGCAGAGGCAAGTGCTGAGGTTTGGTAGGAATTTGTCCGTGACACAATGTTCGAAAAAACATAGAACCTCTTTGATAGGAATACTTGGGGGGAATAGTGCATCAACATCAAAGGAAACCAGCATCCCATCTTCTGGAATGTGCAGACCTTTGATTTTTTGTACTAAATCATATGTGCTATGTACTGATCGCTTACTCAGTTCCTTGCCAATGTTAACGATTTCTACAACCAACCATTTTGCAATTTTATACGTAGGGGATTCGTGTCCACTATTCCTCATCTCGTAACCATTTTTGTGGATTTCTAGCTAGCATCTAATACGTGATAGCAAGTCTGGAACGTTGAGTAGCTTCCTTCAGCGCTTTATCCACTCGTTTAATTGAATCTGGTAGTGGGTCTTTGCGAATTTCGACATAGTTTCCTGTTGCAAGTTTCTCTATAGTGCGGCTGCCATATTATTCACATGTTTATATAGGTTAGACGAAGCGATTAATTAAAATAAGATTTAAGGAACAAATCAAGGAGGCGGAAGCGGCAATCTTGAACAACAAAAGCATGAGGACTATTAAATTATCGGTAGCAAGACACATTGTAAAGCGGAAGCACAGCAGGAGCGACGAGAATCTTGAGTTAATCAACATGCAAATTGGACGCCTACGAAAGCCTGGTTATAGCAAGACAACCACTGGAGTCACACTTAAACGCCGATCTAGGTAATAATTTCCCACCCATTATGAGAGTAATTAACTCCAACAACCACTTAAGGAAATAATTAGGTTAGTGAATGTAAGTGTCGAAATTGAAAAAGTAGTAGGTAGATAAATAGCTTTAAGGAAAATGTAAAATTAGTTATTTTATCACTGATGAAGAAGCAAGTGTGTGTTTCGAAACGTTGTTGTATGATTGAATAAAAAAGAACAACGAATAAAAAAAGTAAGCAATAACTTTGTTTATATTTTTGGTGAATAATACGCAGTTTTCCTTATCTACGGTCTTATGATTAAACCAAATGCCACATTATAGACCGCATCTTTTCACGCAGGTTGTTTTTTTGGAGGTATAGAATTTTGAAATGAAATAAAATACGGATAAATTATTTTGATTGCCATGAAATTGGTTTTACTGCAAAGATACGTTTTTGCCATTTTCATTTAAATATGATTTTTGGCATTTGACCGCCACGATAGGCATGGAGGAAGTCCAAGCAATAGGTTCAATTTTCGACTACTCTAACAATAATTGGAAATGTATCTCGCTAATAACGTGGTGAATGTTGCCTTCCATTTTTTCCTATTCATGATAAAAGTAACCGTTAAACGCATGACAGGTGTCAAATCATATGAAGCATTAACAAGCATACCGCTAAAAAACACCCTTTAAATTCCACCATTCGAATATGGTGTCAAATGGCACTGACGAAACATGCCGGGAATATATAAAACCTAATTATAACGAAACAGAAAATCAAATCAACCATAAAACGCATGACAGCTGTCACACTATACTTAGCATTAAAAAGTGTTGCCAACTTGAAGTTCTAGGCCTTTAAAAAATACCCTTTACTTTAGGTAAGATGGAAAACTCAAATATCTCTGTAAATTTGAACACCGAATGATACTTGCTATACTGTAACAAAGGCAGGCAGTTAAATCAGAGTAAAATGTGACTTCCTCCAAAACTTTGATTTGACATGGAAATATTTCGTGAGTTTGTACATCAGCTACGTAACGAAAATGTCTGCATTTCATAGGCTTAGTATAAAATTCTTCTGGCAGAAGTATTCTCCCATATATTCGACATATTTTTTGCTTCTTTTTCAAAGAAAAACGCATCTCTTCAACTCTAAAATATGTCCTTATTTCGATCTTTTCCTTTAAGTAAACTTTTTGTATAAAATAGTGCCAGCAATTCAGAAGTTCAATTTTTTTCTACCAGCTGTAGAAATATTCTTTTGTTTTGACTCTAGAAGGTAAACAGAAATAAAAATATGTGTACTCGTATAATTTCATTAATGCTGGTTGGCCGTAATGACTAATTACTCTAAAACCTATGAATAAAATGAGAAATTTCATTCTCTAAAACACCATGTTTTCATTATTTCTAACCTGTTCTTGAGGATTTTACGAGGTCAACTAAAGCCTATTCACATCTTCAGCACTGACAAAAAATTCCAAGACGTCCTATTATTTTATTCAGGACAGACTATCATCCTTCACGTACTACCTGTTACGATTGGTTTGGACCATTATCGAAATAAGTTTACACGCAGTACAAAACGATGCACAATAATGCGACCAGGGCAGATTCAACGAGCCACGTAACCGACAAATAAAAGATCCTTTGAATCCTACGAAAATCCCCGGACAACACATACAACGAATAGAAACCTTAGCATGGGACAAATCCTAATCCCTTCGGTCGTCACTAGTCCTCGGAAAAATCACCTCTTAAAAACACTAACAAGTTCTGGTTATCGAGATAGAAAAAAACTGTACCCACTACTGGGATGCAATAGGAGCTGCCAGTGTTGGCATAGTAGTAGAATATATGCATGCATGTAGTTTGTGTGTGGCTTATGGTTCTTAGCTGCAAGGCACTTGGTGGTTTAGTCACATAGCAGGAATCATGTTTTACTTCACGATACAATGGGAGGGCTTTTAGGATGAAATCTGACCAACGAGCAAGTATGAGTACTTGGAAATCTGGAGCTGAAATTACTATAATGCCATCAATTCCAAAAATATATTCTACTGTATTTCTTCTGAATTATCGGGTTTTCAATTAGGCTGATTTTTCAGCTGAGCTATAAGTTTTCTTAATAATAATCTGTATTTTATTCCTCTCAGATGATATTCGATATCTGATTATTGAGGCTTACTTTTATTGTAGAGAGAAACAAGTTGGGTAAACAGACCTACGCTCATGTCAGAAGGGTTTTGTATTCCATTTACAAAATGCAGTCACCAGATCGAATCAAATCAAGAAACATGTCAAAGACGATTTTATTGGAGAAAATATGAAATGCGAAGATCATACTATTTTTAACAAAGTTCAATGAATTTCGACTTTTGAGGTTTTTGGTATTGTTATACTCATAAATATCTCCCTTGATAATTATTTCAGATGTCCATCCGCGACGGAAAAAACACATTTTTCATGTATTTCCCCCCCTGTGCCCCCACTAAAGCAAAAACTGACAGTTTAACAACTGTTTTCAAAAGCTCCTATGAAAACTTTCATTTCATACTCATACCGGCTACGTTTGATGAATTTTTTTTTCAGGGGCCACTCTCCTGTGCTGAAATCATCGATTCATGGCCAATTTTTTCGAATCCTAGAATGGTTACAAAACCCTTTTGCTAGGAGCTCTCTCCCACCTCCTTGACTTATTTCACTTATGAGCATTAATTGCAGATACTCATCTTCAGTCATTCATTGAATTGAATCAAGTGTTCAAAGCATGCACCTTAAACGTTGAAGTTGGGAAAAAATAACTCCAAATTATTCAATCTTCGCATTTAAAACAGCCAATATCTTGTTTTACGATTACTGATACTACTAGCTGAACCGATTCTCAAAGATATACATGACACCTATCATTCCTGAAATTTTCATGCAAATCCTAGCAAAACTGTAGTGTCTGAGTCGGTAAAAAGCGCATGTTGTTCCATAGCCATATGTTGCCATAGTAATACATGCAGCGCATATTGTTCCATAGTAATACAGGAAAATTCAAACCGCTATAACTTCGCTAAATATGATTAAATCTTTATGAAACTTTCAGGGTAGATCAATCTTATGAATAAACATCTACGTACTGAATTTCATTGAATTTAAGGGTACCATTAAGATTTTATTCAAGAAAACATAAAATCGATAAATCATACTATTACTAACAAAGTTGAGCGAATTGCGACTTCTCACGTATTTGTTGTTGTTGTACTCACCAAGGCCTACATCCCTGATTTTTTTCAGATTTTTCGGATCACAGGTGTCCAATCGCGAGGGGGGGGACACAAATTTTTCGTGTATTTCCCCTCCCTGTGCGCCCCCCGAAGCAAATTTTGCCAAACTAAGACCAGTTTTGAAAAGTTCTCATCAAGACCTTTCATTTGATACCCATATCGGCTACCTTCAATGAAATTTTTTTTTCGGGGGGTCACTCTCCTATATGGGGAGACCCCCCTTAAATACCTTATAAAATTTTTTTGTAGTTGAACTTTGAAGAGATCACCACTTTACACCTACATACAAAATTTGATGTTTCTAGCTTAAGTAGTTTCCGAGAAAAACTGCTGTGACACACGGACGGACGGACGGACGGACGGACGGACGGACGGACGGACAGACGGACAGACGGACAGACTGGTCGCGAAACTAGTAGGGTTTTGTAAAATTATTTTACAAAACCCTAAAAATGTACTGAGGTAATTTGAAGTTTTCTAGAGAGTAGCGAATATAAGTAGTACATGAGATGAAATTTTTGGTGAGGTAGAAAATATACTTGTGATGCAAAATAAAGAGATTAGCGTTAGATCGGAGGAAAATAATCATTATGAGCAATCTTGAAATAATTGAATAAGCAAAAAATTTCAGCGAATAAATCGATTTTGAAAACCTCTATAGTATGTTTTGAATGGAGTTTAATGAAATTATTTTATATGTTCTTTATGAAATCGATGTCAATTCCAAGAGTGATTAAATTTTCTATTGGAGTTTTTCGATGGCACTTGTTTAAATTTGTTCCTTTTGAGTGTTTTAATTAAAACAATTATTAATTGTTAATGATATTATCAGTCTATTGAGCGACCTATTTAGTCCTGTAAAAGTATTTTCGCACTTCTGGATAACAGCATAACAGGATTAAAAATTATTCTAATTGAAATATTCGAAATGAAGTTTGCTTTAAGCCAAAAAAAATAATTGATATAATAGCGTCATTGATATTAGATAAGAGATATTGCATATGCAGCCACTCCAATGGCAATATAAAAAGCATTATTTGGACAACTTTTTTTTTTCTTGATTTGTCCTTTTTAGGGTTTTGTACTAAAATACAAAACCCTATTGCAATCACGACCTGTGTCCGCCTGTCCGTCCGTCTGTATGTCACAGCACTTTTCTCCGAAACTATAGAGGCTACAGCCATGAAACTTTGTGGAAAGGCCAGAACTGGTGATTTCTTCAAAGTTCAAGGTTGGAAAAATTTTTCAAAGGGGTTTAAGGGGGTCTCCCCATATAGTGAGGTGACCCCTCAAAAATATTTTTTCACCATTGGTTGTCGAGAAGGATGTTATTAGAAAGGTTTTAAGGAGATCTTTTCAAAACAAGTCTTGAAATTGCCTTGTGAGTACCGAGGGGGGCAAGGGAAGGGGAAATGTACGAACTTTTCGCGTACCCCCCCTCGCGATTGGACACCTTCCATCCGAAAAATCTGAAAAAAGTCATGAATGTAGGCCTTAATGAGTACAACAACAACACATACATGAGAAGTCGAAATTCACTCAACTTTGTTAGTAATAGTATGATTTATCGATTTTATGTTTTCTTGAATAAAATGTAAATGGTACCTCTAAATTCTATAAAATTTAGCAAACAGACGACTATTTATAAGATTGATCTTTTCTGAAAGTTTCATAAGTTTCATTGATGAAGTTATAGCGATTTGAATTTTCCTGTATTACTATGGAACTATGTGCCCTGTACAGGTATTACTATGGAAACCTATGGCTATGGAGCCATATGCGCTTTTTGCCGACTTAGACACTACAGCTTTGCTAGCATTTGCATGAAAATCGCAGGAATGATAGGTATCATGAAGATGAGTACATATAATTGAAACAAGTCGAAGAGGCAGGAGGGAGCTTTGTAACCATTCTAGGATTCGAAAAAATAGGCCATGAATCGATGATTACAGTACAGAGGAGTGGCCCCTGAAAAAAAATTTCATGAAAGGTAGCCGATATGAGTATCAACTGAAAGTTATCTATGAGAGCTTTTCAAAACAGTTCTTAAACTGACAGTTTTTGCTTCAGTAGGGGCACAGGGGGGAAATACTCGAAAAATGTGTTTCCTCCCTTGCGAATGGACACCCGTGATCTAAAAAATCTGAAAGAATTATCAAGGGAGATATTTATGGGTATAACTATTACAAATACCTCAGAAGTCAAAGTTCTTTCAACTTTGTTGATAATAGTATGATCCTCGAATCTCACATTTTCTCCAAATGTCTTTCGCATGTTTCTTGATTTTATTTGTTGCTGGTTACTGCATTTTGTAAGTTGAGTACAAAACCCTTCTGACATGAGCATGAGTCTATCTACCCAACTTGTTTTTGATTTATGCTTTTTTCTTGTACCTCAATAGTATTAGAGTAAAATCTTAATATGTAAAGCTTTAGATTAACTCATCATCTTAATGTAAATAAAACCAAAATGAGCCTGAGGTAATGTACATAGTTGGCCGGTATAGTACAGGTGAGATGGGATCTTGATTAATACAGGTCGGGAGTTACACACCAAGTTAGACATTGCAACTATGGTAATGAATCTAGGCTTGGGCTGAAAGATCCAAATATTTCAATTATTTATGTGTAGAAATTGGAACATCTTAGATAAAAAAAGATAATCCAATTCTAACTTGGTCTTATATTACGCAAGAACGAATAAATTCAACCGCCGATCACGAAACGGTCGGGGGAGAATTTTCTTAAAAACTGGCCCTGATGAAATATGGAGGAGAGTCTATGGAATATTTTACTTCACCACGAGTATTCATGGTGGCCATAATCGCAATAAAGATAACCTGGGCACCTATTAATCCTAAAGCATACTTTGCAATCGTCAGAGAAGAAGTACCAAATATGGAGAGGAAATGGATCGAAAGGAAATAAAAACATGAGTCCTACTCTAAGTTTTCTAGCTCTACTTGAATCACGAATTAGGTGTCATAGGACAAAGACTGATTACTGACCCAAGTTAATTTAAACACTTGCTCGTGATACTTTAGGTACTGCCAGAATTTAAGGTAACTAGCAAATTAAACTTGATTTTACAAGTTAATTTTCCAAAAGTTAACAATTCAAAAATGCTCCTCTATACGTGCTGGCTGAAAACATCGAAGATACGTGGTGTTGAGCTGAATTTAAATCAATGACTCGTTTCTCATCAACTCAACTTCCTGCGATGTTGAAACTTTGAGACATAATAAAAATAAAAATTGACAAATGAAAATGGTGCAAAATCAGTTTTCCTTATTTGTTCATTTTGTTGAACGAACTGTTAATTATTATATTCAAACGAGCAAATTGATTTGGTACCGATTCTCTAAATTGCCATCCCTCCAAGTTGTAGCGCCACCGAAACAAATCTTCATATCAAGACTTGCATATAGCATATCCACCGAAGATATTTTAGATTACGTAAATAAGGAATTTGGCTTATTTCTGAAAATAATTAGCTGCCAGAAGCTGACGAAGAACAACTTGATCAAAAGAGTTATAGCTTCTTTCAAACTGACTGTTCTGGCATCGTGTGACTAAATTTTGAACCTTAATTGCTGGCCGCCTGGAGTGCTTGTTAAATCTTTCATAACTTCAAGGAGAAAAAATTTTCATTCTCCACCGAGCTCCCTACCGAAGCTATAACATCGGTTCTCCCTAAAAACTTTCAGAATATCACTCTTTAAAGTCAATTTTCTAACAGTAAACTTTCTATTTATTATCGAAATGTTCGGGGTTTAAGATCCAAGCTTTATGCTATTCTCTCTCCAAAGATGATATAATCTGTATTTCTGAATTCTAGTTGACTGATAGTATATTTGAATCTGAAATTTTTCCTAATCACACAATTGTTAAGCTTGATCGTGATAGATCAATCTCTAACAAGTTAGACGGAGGAGGAGTCCTAGTCACCTGCAAGAATACCTTTAATGGCTTCCCTCTAACAAATTTACTTTTCACTGCTCCTGTAGAATGTGTGGGGGCAAAAAAAATTATCTCGTCTTCCCTTTCTCTTCTTGTCTTTTGCACATATATACCTTGTAAGTCTCCTTTTACGGTCTACAATACTTTCTTCACCGAAATATCTAGTATTTTCTTATTGCACTTTTCAAATTGTCACCTTATTTCAATATAGGTGGAGATTTTAACCTTCCTAAACTCTCATGGGATGACAATCAAGTTTATTCTGACTCATCTCAAATTTGGTCTTTAATTTCTTCTTTTATGTCTATGTGTTCAATGGCTCAATTTAATAATTTTCTTAACGTTAATAATCATATTCTTGACTTATTCTTTTGTAGTATGGGGTAATCGTTGCTATCCCCACCTCCAGTTCTTTTTCTTTATCTTTCTCCTGATTCTCTCTTAGGCTGTGAAATTTCCTATTCTTTTTCTACCCGTTATCGTTGGAAAGAGCGTCAGCGCTATAACTTTTATAAAACTCTGTTGATTGGTCCTCCTTCTTTCACGGTCTTGACTCGGATACTTGTTGTAACAATTTGTATGATTTCTTAAAGGGTGCTTTTTCTAACAAGACTCCACTTTTCAGTATAAGAAACTCTTCTGACTGCCCCTGGTTAACTCTCGATGTGAGACGAGCCTTGAGATCGAGCTTGTCAACATTTTTCACGTGACAGATCCCCTGAGTCACGTAATGCTTTTTGTAATCTGAGGTCTGTAGCTAAGAAAAAGATGCAGGTCGCTAAAAATTTTTATTTTCACAGTATTGAAGGCTCTCTAAACTCAAATCATTCAAAACCATTTTGGAAATACATACGTTCTCTTAAATCGTCCTCCAGTTTCCCATCCTCGCTTCATTTGAATGGCTGCTTAGCAACTTCACCTCTCGAGATTTGTGAACCTTTTAGAAATCAGTTTTCTTCTACTTTTAATGCTACTCCCAGCAATAGCCCTTCGTTCCCAATCATACACACACCACCTTCATTTCCTTTTTCTTGCTATCCAGAAGATGTTATGAAGCTTATTTTAGAACTTGATGACTCTGTTAGTTCAGGTCCCGATGGTATTCCTAATCATTTTGTGAAATCATAAGCTACTACTATTTGTGTCCTCCTTTTCTTTCTCTTCAATCCTAGCTTATCTTCAGGCTCTTTTCCTTCGTGTGGAAAAAGATCCTATGTTACTCCTATTTTTAAAAAAAGGTAGCACCTCAGAAGTTGCCAATTATCGGCCTATTGCCCTGTTTCTCCAAACTACTGGAGAAAATCGTGAACTTGCACCTTTCTTCAGTTACTCATGAGTTGTTCGTTCCTGAACAACATGGACTTTTCAAAGGGCGATCGAACTTAACGAATTTGTTAGAATTCATGAACGTTACTTCAAAAGCCATGGAGGACCGTTTATAAATCGAAACCTCAGTAAATCACAATATTTTGTTTAGCAAACTTAAATTTCTTAACGTTCTGGATAACCAATGGAGCAAATACCATTGGTTATCCTCTTACTTATCCAATCGTGTCAGTCAGGTATCTTTTCAAGGCTGTCTTTTTACTCCCTTCTATCCATCTTCTGGTGTTCCTCAAGGATCCATTCTGGGCTCACTATTGTTTACTCTGTTTATAAATGACATAGCATCCGCTGTCATCAACTCTTCCTGCCTTCTTTATGCAGATGACATCAAAGTTTTCAAAGTAGTGCCGTCAATCGATGATTCAAGAAGATTTGTATGCCATTTTATCTTAAAGTTCTTATAACCAACTCACACTAAATGTTTCCAAGTGCATCCATCTTTCATTTTCTAATAACCCTTGCCCTGTTAGCTTTCAATTTACGTTAAATAGTTCGTACCTATGTACGGTGACACACTTCAGGGACTTGGGTGTCACTTTTGACTCTAAATTAAAGTTCGGTGTTCACATTTCTGAAATTACTTCTAAAGCCTCTCGCATTTCTGCCTTGATCTTAAGAGATTCCTATATTTTTTCCGATCCTTTGTCCTGGGTTAAATCATATTCTAGTTTGGTTCGTTTTATCCTTGAGTACTGTCGCCAGTTTGGTCCCCTCATTTGAAGTGTTTGAAGTTCACACTAGAAGGTGTACAAAAAAGATTTACCAGGATTGTTTTCTTGAAATTCCAGATTCCCTACATTTTTCATTAATCATGCTTAGCTATCCTCAATACTCCTTCACTGGACATGCGTCGACTCTTTGCCTGTAACCATGATGATCTTCAGCTTGGGCCCTTCGCCTTCTCGTATTTAGTTTATGTCATTATGTCAATTGCCTTCTTCTCAACTCTTAGTAATTTTTCTAATTTATTTTCTCCTAGTTTTGCACTTTTTACTAATTTACTAATCTCTGTAAGTAAAACTATGATTTGTGAACTCTACATCTTGCTGCATAAAATTAAGCCCTACCCTTTAACTTTCGAAAGTTTCGCAGTTCTGTACATTAACATACGATTCTTATGTTCAGATGGTTTTGTTGAAATCAGATAATCAAGTAAGATAAATTTTTTCAATTATATGAAATTACAGTAAAATCCGTTGATGGTTGATGTTTATTTCAACTCTATCTAGGCATTATAAATCGAATTGCATGAAAATTTCAGGATTAGTGTTTTTAGGGTTTTGTAAAATGATTTTACAAAACCCTTCTAAAATCGCGTCCTGTCTGTCCGTCTGTCTGTCTGTCCGTCCGTCCGTCCGTCCGTCCGTGTGTCACAGCAGTTTTTCTCGGAAACTACTTAATCTAGAAGCATCAAATTTTGTATGTAGGTGTAAAGTGGTGCTCTCTTCAAAGTTCAACCACAAAAAGATTTTATAAGGTATTTTAGGGGGGTCTCCCCATGTAGGGGAGTGACCCCCCGAAAAAAAAATTTCATTGAAGGTAGCCGATATGGGTATCAAATGAAAGGTCTTGATGAGAACTTTTCAAAACATGTCTTAGTTTGGCAAAGTTTTCTTCGAGGGGCGCACAGGGAGGGGAAATACACGAAAAATTTGTGTCACCCCCCCCCCTCGCGATTGGACACCTGTGATCCGAAAAATCTGAAAAAAATCAAGAATGTAGGCCTTGATGAGTACAACAACAACGTACGTGAGAAGTCACAATTCACTCAACTTTGTTAGTAATAGTATGATTTATCGATTTTATGTTTTCTTGAATTAAATCTTAACGGTAAACTTAAATTCAATGAAATTCATTACGCAGATGACTATTTATAAGGTTGATTAACCCTGCAAGTTTCATAAAGATTGCATCATATTTAGCGAAGTTATAGCGGTTTGAATTTTCCTGTATTACTATGGAACAATATGCGCTGCATATATTACTATGGCAACATATGGCTATGGAACAACATGCGCGTTTTACCGACTCAGACACTACAGTTTTGCTAGGATTTGCATGAAAATTTCAGGAATGATAGGTGTCATGAATATATTTGAGAATCGGTCCAGCTAGTGGTATCAGTAATTGAAAAACAAAATAGTGGCTGATTTAAATGCGAAGATTGAATAATTTTGAGTTATTTTGCCCCAATTTCAACGTTTCAGGTGCATGCTTTGTACACTTGATTCAATTTAATGAATGACTGAAGATGAGTACTTACAATTAATGCTCATAAGTGAAACAATTCAAGGAGGTAGGGGAGAGCTCCTATCAAAAGGGTTTTGTAACAACTCTAGGATTCGAAAAAGTTGGCTATCGATGATAACAGTACAGCAGAGTGGCCCCTGAAAAAAAATTCATCAAACGTAGCCGATATGAGTATGAAATGAAAGTTTTCATGGGAGCTTTTCAAAACAGTTCTTAAACTGTCAGTTTTTGCTTCAGTGGGGCACAGGGGGGAAATACATGAAAAATGTGTTTCCTCTCTCGCGAATGGTCATCTGAAATAATTATCAAGGGAGATATTTATGAGTATAACAATACCAAAAATCTCAGAAGTCGAAATTCGTTCAACTTTGTTAATAATAGTATGATCTTCGAATTTCATAGTTTCTCCAATAAAATCGTCATTGACATGCTTCTTGAATTTATTGAATCTGGTGACTGCATTTTGAAAATTGAATACAAAACCCTTCTGACATGAACGTAGGTCTGTTTACCCAACTTGTATTTAAATACATTTGATTGGCCAAATATTCCGCAAAATCATCTAAGCTGAAACAAAATAACGATATTTCTGCAATGAGATTGAATCAAATACTAACGGTAATTTGGCTATTCTGCTAAGCACGCACCTCTGAACTAGATGATATAGTATGGTGGTTGGTGGCTCATTTATGGGGAGTGGAAGAACTAACCTAGTTAGTGGCGACACTCTATTCTGTTATCAATACGGAGCAAGAAGTACATTTGTCTGTCACGCAATGCGTCATCATAAAGTTTTCAACCAATGAAGGCGATTCACTATCGGAAGTTTTTATTGGTTTTAAGACGCAGTTTGGGGACACTACATTATCTCAGAATCAAGTGTATATGTTTGCCAGGGAATTAAAAGGTGGGCGAGAACATGTCTAAAACAAAAATCATAACCGATGTCCAAAGATGAAAAAGTGCTCGTAACGATTTTTCGACTTAAATGGAGTTTTACTCATTGATTTTCTTCATGATCAACGAATAATGAGTGTGGCTTATTATTGCCAGTTACTGCAGTCAGAAAAAACCTCCTATCGCAACAAAAGATTAGATATGTCTATTAGAGAGGTCATCCTTCTCCATGAAAATGCTAGGCCACAAAGCGTGGCTTTGATACGGAAACGACTGGAAGAAATGGGCTAGGAAACACTCGAATGGTGTTTATATATTCCAGGCTTGTCCCCTTGAGACTACTTTTTGTTTGTGCCCCCGAAAGAATCACAAGGAGGAAAATGATTCGAACCCAATGAAGAAGTTAAGGAGCATGAGCGAAATAGGCTGACAACTTGTCCTAAAAGTTTTTATGAATAAACGGTATTCGAACTTTCAAAATGGTGGCAAAAGTGTGTTAACAACGAAGGGGACTGCATTGAGAAATGTTTGTGTATAATATTATTCAATAAATGTATGAAAAAACCGTTTATATTTGATTCATCCTCGTTTATTTCAAAGATTCCATATTCATGCAATGGACGCCAAACTCAAGCCATCGATTTTCTTGAGAGGAACTTACCTTTTTAACTGACTTCCCAGAGGAAGGAAGGCTATCATATTTTGCAGGATCACGCATATGGGAAAAGGGTCCTGTTCTCGGGAAAATACGCGTATATGACTTACTTTCTGTTAGGCTCCATTTGCGGACCCCGAAAGTCAAACAACGGTGAAGGGGCATGGTTATTAAAACCAAAAACTTCCGACATTCACACGTATTTTTCAATATAAATGATCAACGCATGTAAGAATTTCGATTGTAGAGGTTTCGCACAAAGAACAAGATATTGGGCTAAAAGCATTGACACAGAATTTTAATTATTTGAAGGACTCGGCAAATATCAACAGTTTAAAAAGGACTTTGAAGTTTAGAAATTGAATTTCAATGCATTTTTGTATAGAATAGTTCATTATTTAGCGACGCTTTAAGGATTTGATGATGACGTAGAAGGTTTTGACTATTGATGATGCAAAGGACCATTTTTTTTTTACTATTTTCAATAAATAGCATATTTTAGTAAATTTCTTCTATTGAAAATAACTAAGAAATTAATTCTAATTGAAGCTTAAATACTTTAATTTAAGATGACTAAGACCTATGTCATTGGAGAAATTTTCATGATTAAATTTCCTTTCAATATGGAGTATGAGTTTTAGCTGATAATGAACTTATTATAAGATCCTTCTTACATCCTTAGATCTTTCTTACATCCTTCACTGAAAATTATAGAGTTAATCACCGTTTGGTTCGAAGCTTTCTATATAATTTTATATATGGTTTACCAAGGAAGTTAAACTAGTGATTCTGATACAAAAGACCGATGGGAACCATATCCTTAAGCATAGATACTTTTCTTTGTATGACCAATCATAGATTCGAAAATGTATAACCGAATACTTCCAATTCCCTAACTTTATAGGGGCGACTCCGGCGAAGGCTCCACCGACCCAGACTAACTCACCCAAAGACGGGCGTGGGCCCCACTCGTCCGTTTCTTTGAGCCTCTCAAAGGGTCTTCCGAACGAGAAGATGAGCATCCGAAGCGAAATTACAATTAGAAAGTTTTGGGGTTCGCCGCCACTAAGCCGCGAGAGTCACCTACAAAGGAAAACTTCCCCGCGGAATGAGCGAAGGTGTTCCGCCACCACACAAATTCGGGTTTTCCTACAACAGAGGAACCGAAACTACCCAGATCACCACTAGGTTCCACTGCACCCGCAAACACTACCACTTGGATTAAATTCTCCAGGTCTTCCGGCCAGGTCAACGCCCCAGGAAAAGAATTCCGGAGCCACACTTTTTACAGCTGGAAAGAAGGTTTATTTATTGAATTGTAGCAAGAAAAGGTAAATGAACAATTATCTTATTCGATCTAGTATGTTACTTTATTTTAACAAAATAGTTCGACCAATATGTGCTAAAATGAAAGCCACTTACACTTACGCTATTCTAGTAAGGAGCCCCTTGCTTCCGTCTGCATGATTTTCACCACAGTTGTATCGTTTCGCCACGATGTCGGCAGTCTGTACGTAAGGAATTCAATAATTATATCCGTGTTTCTTGCATGTAGTTTAGTGGATTTGTCAGCTTGCTCACGTTTGAGCTTGGCGTGATCGGCCGTCGTTTGTTGATGTGCCAAAGTTGGTTTGGTTTGCTATTTTTAGAGTCATTCATAGCCTCTGGTTTGGCTGAAATTTCGCACGATGACTTCATTCTGGCTTCATATTGTTCGCTCAAAAAACGGAATCCGCCTTATTCGTTCCCATACTCAAAATGTTGTTTTATTTGGGTCTGTTGTAATGCCTCCTGATTTGGTCGTTTTGTGCGATATTTTTAGCTTCTGGTTTAATCTCGCTGCTATATATCGAGCCGCAATGAATTCCTCCTTCCTTGTCTCGCTTCCTGGTGATTGTTGATCGTGGTTAACAGTCAATTCTTCTAGAATTTGAAGTACTCGTTTCACCTCCTCCTTAGCACTTCCGTTTTCTTGTTGCTGTTTCTTATAATTACGTTACGCCTCGAACTCCCACCTTACTCGTCCTGTATTTTCCACCAATGAAATGTTAAATCCGCGAGTGTCTTCCTGCGGTATACGTACCATTGCTGCCTCAGCAGCATCTCTGCTGGAGTTGCGAAAGTGTGAAGATGTTTGCGGCGGAATCGTTAAGTTTGTGTCCTTGGCCGGGAGCTCAGTGGCTGCGCACTAAGCACTCAGGTTTGAATTATAATTAGCCGAATTCTACATATATTGCATCGATAATCACTGGGAGTCTATGCCGGAACGTAGAGACAATGAGACCACACGCAGTATGAAGACTTGATTCAAGGAAGTGATGTAAATGCTCGCAGATTACCGCGCATAACACAAACGCCTCTTGTCGCGTGGCGGGAGCAACGATTCACCTTCGGATTTCGTCCCAGCATTGCATGTTATTTTATATGTTTTATGCTGCCGCATATATTGATTGGATGACGAACGTTTTCGCTACAATGTAAATTTGCGTTTCGTTGTTCATAATTGTGGCATGTGACTCAGAAGCGACCTAGCTTCTTGAGTTTACTTACATAAAGTTACAAAGCAAAAATCCTTAATTTAGCCAGTGATTTAGCCAGTTGTTCTTTTATGAATGAAAATTTAAATTAATTGCTATTAGTTACATCATTAGGTTGCCACAAAACATTAATAAAGTGCGGTTTGGTGTTGTGTAGGTAAATCTCTTACAAAATCGCGTATGGTAGTGTTCGGGGTGAGCAACGCTATCGAGTGTCAATGTTCACCCGTAACAAATTATCGTAAAAAATATATTGTAGTTGAGTGTTCACTAAACTATTCCACTTAATTTTCACGAAAGCTTTAACGAATGCAAAAGGTATCGAGTAAATATAAACGTACGTTTTTTTGCGGTAGGGAGGTGAATGCCATTTATGCACAGAGTGTGGAACTCCCATGCTCAAAAGAAGGCGCTTGGACTACCCACTAAACACCTCCCCTGTCAACCTGAGAGCCTAGCCTGGAACCGTTAGACACATTACTTTGGCCTAGGTCTCGTTGTGTTACGCCTTGAGGCGTCTTCAAGCTGGGAGAACCCTTTCCTAGCGGGAGGGAAGAGGGGAAGAGGAAGTGCCAGACAAGCGATCCCCCAGCCCCAACGCCCCTGGCTGCTGTGAGTCCCTTTCATCTTTTAGGTCTGCCCGAGTATAATATGCCACCTGGTTCCATTTGTCAACCGATTCGAGCATCACCGCGACTATATTATCCGGGCTGAGCTCTCCTGTCTCCCTGTAGAGGTTACTTTGCGTACGGTTAAGAAGAACTTTTTGTTACTTGGCGATATTTTTGCCTAAAAATGATCTTTTTCTTTGTAGCACTACAGCCCCTCTCGGGCCTTCGCTTAGAGATAGTTAGAGTACATCCTTTTCATGATCGTATTGATTTTTTCGGAAGTTGGTTTGGTCAGTACCATGCTC
Source organism: Odontomyia ornata (assembly GCA_963969285.1). Taxonomy (NCBI): domain Eukaryota; kingdom Metazoa; phylum Arthropoda; class Insecta; order Diptera; family Stratiomyidae; genus Odontomyia; species Odontomyia ornata. The sequence continues at coordinate 142,855,903 of OZ017740.1, forward strand.
CCGTGTGCCTGCTCAGCTATGATATGATCTGATCAAATCAGTACTTATCTAACATATTAGACTGATGTGCGTAAGTGATGAAACGATAATAAAACATAATTTACCTCAATCATCAAACTGAGCCTTAATAATTTTTATAAATTTTTTATGTTATTTCATATTGAAATAAGCTAGTTTATTCAAAGTTTTCCCTCAGAAAATGTAAATATAAAACAAATTATAAGTCATTGATTCAGTTATTCTAAATTGCTTTCACTGCAACAGTAAAAAATGTAGATCCTGATCGCCCAATATGTTACTTTCTAAAATAGTAATGAAAAATATTGAATACAAATTATGATTTGTATCCGCTCTTTAGTAAAAAGAGAGGGTACATTATTTTTACAACTTACTCGTATATGGATATAAATAATTAATGATAAAAATAATCTTTGGGAGATTGTTTTACATTCATATCTTTATCCACATTTTTCTTAGAAAGTTAGTGATGATTCGAGGAATAAAACTTTCTTATACGTAGGTATTAACTCGATCTCTGAAAAACGTGAAAAATTGGATGAAAAAAACTTCATAGAATCGATGCCGAATCGATTTCTCCGTTTGGACATAATAATTTGCAGTGTGTTGAACAACATGAACAAATGAGGGAAAAAAAGTTACAAAGCATAACTGAGAATTATTTTAAACTAATCCACAGCTGACAACACTATGTATTCCTCTTCCTTTCGGGGTGTCGTAAAAAATCCCATTATTATCAAAGAAAGGATAAACGTAAGCATAACATTGGACGGGTATCGCCACTACTGTTCCTGTTCATTGTTACTAAACTGGCAAAATTTTCCCATTTTCTGAATATTCTTTAGAACTGTTTTTGTTGGTAATTCCGTTTGTCAAGAAATAGTTTTATAGCGTATTAACCGGTCTTGGGAGCATGAATTATCCGGAACGTGAGGACAAAATACAAAATTATAAATGGGCAAACTGTAAAGGATGCTCGTCCCTTTTGTATGTACACGCGTATTTAGTCATCTGCTGAAAATCTGCCAACTCGACAGGTAAACATTTGACTGTTGTTGGGCTGCTGAAGTTAAGGACAAACGTTTTCGGATTAGAATCAACTGAAAAGGACTTTCAAGGAAGTGGGAATGTACAATAGTAGGAATGAAATATATTATATGCGAGGAATTACGGAAATATACAAATATGTCTAGGTGGCAATTATCCTCAAATTTTCAGAGATTAGTAGCATTGAGGTATAAATTTTAACTACCTGGCAAATTGGAATCCGCAAATTTGATTGAATCGTTTCAACAAACAGAAGAATTAAGCAAATTTTTTCATTTACGTCAATGCCTTGAACCTTCGCATACTTATAACTATGGTTGCACATTGTGGTGGAGTGATTTTTGGTTTATGAATGAAATAAAAATCCTTTGTTATTTTGAAGGGATAGATTTTATGAAAGGCAGTCGTTTTGAATAATGACAGTGAAGAAAATATAATTTCTAGACCTTCGAGTCAACATTTGATTATTTTAGTTGAAAAGTGTTTAAATTTTCCTAAGAAGGATGCAAAAGTAGATACGTGTTCGAAATAAATTTTTTTGAAAAATAATACTTTGATAAATAGTCCTATTAGATTGGCTGAATATGTTTCATACGGGTTACGTTAGTGATTAATCTAGCGATATAGTGCATTACATGAAACTATCAATCAAAAAAAATTTATGCGGAAGTGATGTTTGAATTCGTATTAAGGGTTTAAATTTACTTAGAGTTGCGTTACCATGACGATTATGCACTACCTGTATATTTTTGGAATGAGGAAGATCGAATCAAGTGATAAGTCCAGGAGTGATATTATTTGCTCAGTCTTCAGGGAAATTTTATAAATCACTCCACAAAAGCAGTAAGTAAAAGATGATACTGACCTCCAATTTAATCGTTTGAATAAGATTGGATTAGTTTCAGATTGTGACAACCAAAAATGGTACTCATAAAATACGAGGGCTGTCCAATAAGTACTTAGCCTCACCGCGCGATAGCGCCACTATCGCAAGATAGATTCATTATCGTGTAGTACATTCTTGTAGACGACTACTGTCTAAATTTTAGCCGAATAGCGTTTGGAAACGGGTGTATTCACGGATTTTAGAAAAATGTCGGTCGTTGATTTAATTCTTGTTTTTAAAGGGAAATCGCTTAGCGAAGTCTAAGAGCGCTTGAATGCTTTGCACGGTAACTCTGTTGTTGCGATGTCAACCGCAAAGAATTGGTTAAACGGGTTTCAATGTGGTCGCACGTCGGTTTTTGATAAGCCACGCCCAGGTGACCCAAAGCGGCTACCATGTAGGATAACGTGACAAAAATCTACGAGCTCGTATTGGCAAACCATCATTTGAAGGTGCGCAAGGGTAGGCATTTTAAAAGACCGCCTGGGTCATATGCTGCATGATATTTTGGCCAAGAGAAAACTGTCGGCGCGATAAATGTAGCGCTCTCTCACCTCGGATAAGAAATGCAACCGTGAAACCACTTCGTATATGTGTTTGACGGTGTTCAAGCACAATCCAAAGCTCTCTCACCTCGGATAAGAGATGCAACCGTGAAACCACTTCGTATCAGTGTTTGACGGTGTTCAAGCACAATCCAAAGGAGTTTCTGTGTCTTTTCGGTACCGTCGACGTCCACTGGTACACACCAAAGACCAAGGTGCAGCAGAAACAGTGGACTTCACCTGGGGAACGTGCTCCAAAGAAGGCAAAGACTATCTTATTGGCTGGAAAGGTGATGTCTATCGTTTTCTGGGATTCACAAGGTGTGACCTGCATCGACTACCTGGTGATGAGCAAAGGGTCACAGGGATCTACTATGCCAAATTATCGGACAGATTAGCCACTGAAGCGCAAAAAAAAGACATCGTTTGGCAAGGAAAAAAGTGCTCTTCTATCATGGTAACACACCGGTTCACATCACCGCTATCGCCAAGGCCAAATTGCTTAAACTGGGCTACAAGCTGCTACCTCCAGATTTGGCCCAGTGTGACTTCTTTTTGTCTCCAAATATGAAAAAGTCCCTTGCCGGGCAGAAATTTGAGTCGGATGGTGAGGTCATCGCCGCAACGTTGGCATACTATAAAGACCTTGAGAAAACATATTTTTCAGATGGGTTAAAGAAGTTAGAGCATCGCTGTGTCAAGTGTATGGACCGAAGAGGAGATTATGTTGAGAAATAAATGGTCACTTTTCAAAATTTGTGGTTTTTCATTTGTAGGTTATCTACTTATCAGACCGCAGATATGTAAGGATTTTGATGGAAATTTTTCAAATATTTCAAAACATTGATATGTTGTCTTGACTTCTCAATCATTGGGATAAAAAAACTGAAAATAAAATGTCAGCAATTTAAAATACATAATAACAATATATTAGTTCTCCGAGCTCAATTCATTGAACATATGTGTTAGTCAAGTTTTGATATTCGGAAAACGTAGTTTGATTTTCAAATTATTATACAATATCCTTCTGGCAGGAGAACACTCCTGCAATTTTGTAATCTTTGGATACTGCTCGAATATAATGTGCCACATGGTTCCATTTGTCAACCAATCTAAGCATCTCTCCGACTAAAATATCTGGGGAAACCCTTCTGCATCTTTATAGAGGTCCCGGCCTCATCTGCCTCATCTTTTGCATGCAAAAAATTTACAATTAATCAACAATTATAAGGCCATGCGTCACAGCCTCTTCTTTTTTGAAAAACTTCTTTAACGTTGACCTCTAGTCTTGCCGTCTAGGCTGTTTTGCTGCGTCAGTCACGTGATGCTGAGAGCACAAAACATAATGAGTATCCTGTCACTCAATATGCGATTGGCCCAATAGTCAGTTACATACCGTTGAGAACTTTAAAAAAGTACATGAGCTCCTGATTAAAATGTTATATTATTTTCACAACTTCAACCCCGAGTGTAAAAAAATTTAACAGACTTGAAAACTGAGTACTCAAGTCGTGGAAAACAGATTTGAAATAAATTTTTCCGAATGAGCTTGGCAAAAATGGTTTAAAAGTATCGCTGGCCATGTGGACACCCTGCAATCGTCCATTATATGATTAATGATCATATCACTAGAAAAGCATTTATTATGGTAGTTTACACGTTAATTTTTGGGCTTCAAAGTGCGAAATGCTTCTGAACTACCCACTAGATACCTTTCCTGTCAATCTGAGATCCTAGCTTAGAGCTGTTGCGCAAAATACTTTAGACTAGGTCGCGTTTTCCTTCACTTAGAGGTGCTTTTGAGTTTCAGAAAACCTTTCCCTAGCAAGAGGAAAGAGATTTCTAGGCAAGAGACCCCTTGGCCCCCTTACACTCCAGTATGTTTCAGCTTGAAAATTATTCGTTATACAAAAAAATGCACTTTCCCATATATTTCACATTTTGTCTTCTCCACAAATACGAGTATTAAAGAAAGGAAATAAGTTGGGTATACAGAATTACACAGAATTCTACGTCTAGCATTGTTTTTTAATTTGCTCCTGTCAAGTTTCCAAAAAATTAGATATATTTTTAAAAAACGTCACTCCAAAGTTAATTTTGGGTTTTATTGGAAAAAGCTTGTATTGTCTAAGCAATCGAGCCAAGAAATTATATCGAATATTATTTTACTTCGATAAACCACGTAAAGCAAATAATCTAAAGACTAATTCGCGCCTACTGGTATGGAGAACCCCGATGGCTTCCCGCCGTTGGGGGAGCCCGGGGAGACAAGCAATACAAAATTGGCGGCAATTGTCAATAAAAGGAGACATGACCAGGAACACCCCGAAGATGGTGAATGTAAAACCCAAATAGTTGAAAATGAAAAAGAAGTGATCTGACTTCAACATGAAAATCAAGAACTAAGACTTTGACTAAAATCCCTCGAAGAGAGGAATAAAGACTCAAAATGCACAACCGCAAAAGCAAATTAATAAGGAAACTAAGGCGAAGAAAACTGTAAAACAGGCCATCCTAGAAGGAATTTTAAGTGCTTGACGTCCTTACAACAGCCGAAACTATTATGCAGCGCTGGATGGACTATAAGAGGAAATGGACTTTGAAGAATGTACTGAAGGTAATTCTAATCAAGATAAGATTCAGTACTTAAAAAATAAAAATAAAGAGAAGAAATCAGCTTGCAGTTCCATTGTTTACATTGAAAAAGCTTCCAAAAAGGCAGAAAAAGTTCCGTTAATTAACGTGCTCAGTCAAAGTAGAAAAGATATGGTTCGGCTATTGGCAGCCAAAAATAGACTCACCAATTCCAAGATCAAAAGAATTAATGCTGAAAATTCGAACAAAATCACTGGTTGATTTCAAATCAGCTAAAATGTGCAGAGTTCTGGGGAGGTTTCACACTTCACCTACCCCCGAAAAGTGTAAAAATCAGACCTTATTGCTCAAGGGTTTGAATTGTGGCGAAGATGCGGTCAATCTCCTTCAGGGGCTCAAAGAAGTTACCTTTGCGACAAGAAGATCAACCAAAGAAAAGAATAATTTACCACTTTACCTGCTACTAATTTCAAATAAAAGCAATCCAAGTGCTCTTCAATAAACCTTCTTCTTCTTCGTAGCACTACAGCCCCCCTCGGGCTTCCCTTCCTGCAAATAGCGCCTCCAACTGTCTCAGTCCATTGACCGCGTCTTCCAATTTCGAAATTTGAGTCGTGATGAACTGTCTTCGTCAACCGAGTCAGACCAGCATTTCTTCGGTTTCCCCACTGGTTTCCGGCCTTCAGTTCTTCCAACGAATATCTTTTTGGGTGTCTGTTGTTCATCCATGCGGTTCTTGTGTCCAGCCCATCGCAGCTTCCGCAGTCCTACAATCGTTGAGACCTCCGGATCATCAAAAATTTCATACAACTCATGGTTGTATCAAATTCGCCATTGGTCTCCGTCTAGCTTCGCTCCGATTATTCGCCTCAGGACCCGTCGCTCAAAGGTGTTCAATATATTTGCGGATGTTTGGGTTAGGGTCCATGTTTCACACCCATAACATGACACAGGTCTTATCACAGATTTGTTTACTTGGAGCTTTGTTTTCCTGTATATGCAGCTGGGCTTCAAGACTGTCAAAACTGAAAAAAATATTTTATTTGCGGCTATATTCCTCGGCGTATTTCGTCTCTTTCATTACTGGTTCTCGTTATTTTGGCACCTAAATATACAAATTTGCTTATATTTTTGATACTTCATTCACCGAGTGTGATATTTTCTGTATTTGAGTTTTTTTTTCCTCAACAGCGTCTTCAGCAAATAAGGTACTTGAATTTCAGAGTGTGAGCTGGGAACGCCTCCAGAAAAGAGAAGTCAACCAGTGTCATTCATGTCAAAGAGTTGGTAATTTGGCTGGCAACTGGGCCATGCCCTATTGGTGCGTTTACTGCAAAGACGTTCATGCTCCCGGTTAGTACAAATTGGAGCGGAGCCTAAAGAAAAATTTTACTGCGTTAGCTGCTGTGTTTTCGGTCATCCGGCATCATATCGAGGATACTTCCACTATCAAAATGCCAAGGTAAAATTTTTCTCATAGCAAATACAAGTACCCTGCACTCAGCTTCGTCAACCCCGGAGTATCATTTGCACTCACCACCAGAGGACCATCAGAAAATGCTGCAAATAATTTAAATTATGTAAGTGGCAATAATGAGCTGTTTTTAAAAATCGACCAGCTATTAAATTCCTTACCGGAAAGAGTCGATAAACAAAACACAAAAAAAACTTTGTTTTTCAGTGTTTGGGCCTTTTAAATGCCTCAAACTATCTTGGATACAGTCACAATTCCATGGATAAGATTTGTCTCATCTCGATCAACGTCGATTCCATTGCTTTTATAAATCAACATGACTATCTCCTTGAATTCATTGTTAATCAAAAGCCTGATATCATGCTTCTCGCTGTAACCAACTTCAACTTATGGCACTTAATGACATTCAAGGATTTTGAGTTCGTAAGAATATAGGTGATATAGGTCAAACGGTGATGGTGGAAGTGGAACCGAGAAATTTGTGAGAAGACCGTATCGTTTCCAAAATATTGATAAAGTTGAATTTATAAGCGTTGAATTGCTTGAAGTGTCCCTCATCAAAATTCCACTGCCAGGTGGAGATAACCTCTTGTTATCTTTGCCTATACAACTGGTCAAAATGTTCTCAAAATCAAGGAGGAGCTTGATTCTTTGTTTGAAATACTCGAAGTGAACAGGCTCCATAGCTATTATATACTTGCTGATGGCCTAAAGGCCAAGTATAATCACGACTGAACGCCACCAATAATCCGAAAGGTGTATTCCTGAAATCGTGGATAACTGAGAACCAAATGAAATACACGTGCAATCTATATGGGTCGAAGTTCCAAGCATACCCTAAGGCAAACATATTTGGGCCTCTGCATTGCTGACATAAGACTTGAATTCAACTTTGGTAGTCCTCAATGGAAATTGCAGGTGCTTCCTCCCAATAGCAACCATAACGCAATCGTGATGGGAATCAATCAATCTTCCTCATTCCAGTTCAACATGAAAATCATCGGTTGAATTTAAAAAAAAAAAAAACAGACTGTGGAAAATTTCAAAAGAAGTTTAATCGAGCGCACCAGAAGCAATGTCCTCTTTCTGATGATAACAACTCTTGCTCAATGCTTCTTCATGACAGGGATCTAACTAACGATAAATTAGATGTGTCAAAGTTAGAGAAGCTGACTTTGGAAACGACCGAGAAAGTAGTTTCTAAGATTAAACATCGAAATAATATGGAAGGATATCAAACACCAGCCATCGTAGCTTTGAAAAGATTAAAAAGCCTTGTTCTCACACGCATCAACAATATTAATCGGTTATTTGTGGACTACAACCACCTGTAGTGAATTGGTGGATATAAATGTCCGTAAAGGACTACAGCAATGGTCGGCTACCTCGGCGAGTGAGAATGTTAGCAACCATAACGCAATCGTGATGGGAATCAATCAATCTTCCTCATTCCAGTTCAACATGAAAATCATCGGTTGAATTTAAAAAAAAAAAAAACAGACTGTGGAAAATTTCAAAAGAAGTTTAATCGAGCGCACCAGAAGCAATGTCCTCTTTCTGATGATAACAACTCTTGCTCAATGCTTCTTCATGACAGGGATCTAACTAACGATAAAATAGATGTGTCAAAGTTAGAGAAGCTGACTTTGGAAACGACCGAGAAAGTAGTTTCTAAGATTAAACATCGAAATAATATGGAAGGATATCAAACACCAGCCATCGTAGCTTTGAAAAGATTAAAAAGCCTTGTTCTCACACGCATCAACAATATTAATCGGTTATTTGTGGACTACAACCACCTGTAGTGAATTGGTGGATATAAATGTCCGTAAAGGACTACAGCAATGGTCGGCTACCTCGGCGAGTGAGAATGTTAGTGCTCGTCAAAATAGGCCTCGTCTGAGGACGCGTGAATGCACTGGCAGGCTAGCACTGTGGTGCTGTGGGGCGGATTCTTTTCCCTAGCACAAGAACCCACTGCAAAAAAATTTTACGTTCACGAATCACCAGATAAAATTTGCATCAACAAGTGTCGAGGTCGAGTTGACCTACTAAGAGGGAAACGTTGCCAAAGCAAACAACTAAGTGGGCTTGGTGAAAACGAACGGGCCTACTTAGGGCCACCCAATAAGAGTGGGGCATCCAGGTGGAGGCGGTGCCCCCTTACACTGCCCCAATCTGGATCAAGATCCATTGTAGACAAGGCCAGATGTTTCCCATTTGAATGAAAAGCTCATGCAAACATAATGCGCATGAATTTTTGCCTCAAATGAAAAACATCAACGTTTCCGATTTATGTTATAGTCTTATATGATGAAATCACATAATACTATAACATAAATAAGAACGCAAGTGAAAGGACACTCTACCCTGTGAGAGCACCTGCAACGCAAACGAAGGAGTGAGTTCACTCGATAGCTAGCGCATGAGTGGAGGGGTCAGCCAACGTGACGGGTCCCATATCAGGTCTTAGTTTCAAATGAATATAAGGACCATCATTGACAATTAAATTATCGTTTATTAATATTTCCATCTTTATCATTATTTCTAAAAAATATACTTTTTTCAACCTCAATTTAAATTTCCTTCAATCCTAACAATTAATCCGCATCTAATCACTTTTATTTGTTTTTTTGTTGTTTTTTAATATTTTCCTTGTTAGTTTTAGTCTCATTTCATTTTTAAATATGTGCAATGATCGAAAAAAAAACAAATCTGATCAATAAAAAAGTAAGAAATATATAGTTTACCATATTTAACATGCTGCAGAGTTTACTGTATTTAATATTTTTCTTGCATTGTCGTTCATATCAAATTCACAATGCCATCGTCATGGGTTCGTTCAATTATAAGTCGAATGAAAAATATAATTTGCGATAGTTTTAAATATAAATATAGAAACAATGGGTACTTACCCTATCCTCCTCCGACTACCGCTCGTTTTTAGGAAGGGTAAGGCCTGTGGACATATTATGTTCGTAATTTTAAACTGAACATTACTTCTTTTTAAACTGAAAAATTGTGCACGTGTATACTTCTACTAATATATGGGCTTTCAATGTCAGGCGGCAAAAGGAAATTGTAAGTTACGACATGATTGTCTACTTCATTTATGCATTGCGATTATGTGCCGGGGTCTGTGCCATACAATAACCATTAAAATCAATGTATAAATCGAAGGCAAGATTTATTGATAAATAAAGTGAAGATTATACGGTTAGCCATAAAAGTGCAATCCTCTCCGTAAATAATTATTTTTGCATTTATTGTAGTTATTTCTACTGTTGAAAATTCTTTACATGCACTGTACTTGTAACAACCATGGTTTTCACTAAACAATTTCTATACTTGAATGAGTAAATTTTCTATTGCTTCTTTCTAGTTATTGCTTGACGAATTCACGGGGTATGTCTTTTCGTTCATTTAACTGTCAAAAGATTTGCCCAAAACTGGCTCGTAAAACCTCACATCAAATTATATGCAACACTTTATCCGGCTATGGAGATCATCAAAATACAATAAAAGCACACAATAATGCCGGCGTAACATAAGCCCGGTCACACCAAAACACGAAATAAATATAACAAGCTCGGTAACCAGAACTACGCTCATGTCAGAAGGGTTTTGTACTCAACTTATAAAATGCAGTCACCAGCAACGTATAAAATCAAGCAACATATTAAAGAGATTTGCTCGTTTAAAAGAAAATCCATTGCTTCTCAAATCATCAAAGCATTTATGTCATCGATCTGAACTGAAAATTTTAAGAAGATCAAATCAAAACTGCAGTATCTGATTCGATGGAAAGTCCATAAAGTAGCAAAATAGTATGTTATTGTTGTTGTAATTGGAGAAACTTCAAATGGATATAGCTTCCATGAATATGATATGAATTTTATCAAACTTACAGAGTATTAGGATCATGTATAAGGCTACTTAAATAAATATAATTGTTGGGTTAAAAGGCATCCACACAAAATTATTGTAGAAAATGTGAAATTCAAAGATCATACTATTATTAACAAAGTTGAACGAAATTTGGCTTCTGAGGTATTTGTTATTGCTATACTCACAAATATCTCACTTGATAATTTTTTCAGATTTTCTAGATCACAGGTGTCCAATCGCGAAGGGGGAACATATTTTTGTTCCCCCCCCCCCCTGGGGCAAAAACAGTCAGTTTAAGAAGTGTTTTCAAAACCACTCATAAATAACTTACATTTGATACTCATATCGGCTACCATTGATGAAATTTTCTTTCACGGGCCACTCCCCTGTACTGTTATCATCGATTCATGGACTATTTTTTTTGAACCCTATGATGGGTACAAGGCCCTTTTGTTTGGAGCTCTCTCCCGCCTCCTTGACTTATTTTACTTATGAATATTAATTGCAGGTAATCATCGTCAGTCATTCATTAAATTGAATCAAGTGTTCAAAGCATGCACCTTAAACATTGAATTTGGGGAAAAATAACTCAAAATGATTCAATCTTCGCATTTCAAACAGCCACCATTTTGTTCTACGGTTACTGATACCACTAGCTGAACTAATTCTCAAAGATATTTTTGATACCTATCATTCCTGAAACTTTCATGCAAATCCTAGCAAAGCTGTAGTGTCTGAGTCGGTAAAAAGCACATGTTGCTCCAAAGCCATATATTTCCATGGTAATACAGCGTATATTGTTCCATAGTGAACCAAGAAAATTCAAACCGCTATAACATCGTTAAATACCATTTTGACTTTCAGGACAGCTCAACCTTGTAAATAGTCGTCTGTGTACTGAATTTTGTTGAATTTAAAGGTACCGTTAAGATTTTATTCAAGAAAACTTAAAATCGATAAATCATACTATTACTAACAAGGTTGGGTGAATTGCGACTTCTCACATATTTGTTGTTGTTGTACTCATAAAGACCTTTCCAATAATACCCTATTCGACTACCAACGGTAAAGAAAAATTTTAAAGAGTCTCCTGCCTATATGCAGAGACCCCCTTAAACCCCTTTGAAAAATTGTTCAACCCTAAAACTTTCAAGAAGTCATCACTTCTGCCCTTTTCGCAAAGTTTCATGGAGAAAAAGTGCTGTGACATACAGACGGACAGATGGACACAGGTCGTGATTGCAACAGGATTGTGTATTTTAGTACAAAACCCCAAAAACTAATTTGTGTGGTGTTTCTGCAACAAGACTGTTGCTGGATGCTACATTCAGGCATACTCGTGGCTATGTCGTCAAACGGGCCGAGCTTCGCGATTGTATGTTGACATATGAGAGCTTGAGTCGCTTTCCACCGACATATGTACATATATATGACAATTTGTAAACGTGCGGTTGTTAAACGGATTAAAAGACCAATTCATAGAATAAACAAAAATAGCTTGTCCAGAGGTTGGTGACAAATCCACCTTTTGATGAGAAATCTGGACGCGCGTCTCGGTCATTCGCGAACCTGCCTAGGCTTCGAGAAACCCTTCTACATGTCAGTCGATGTATCTTGCCGCTGAAGTCGATGTATCTAGCCGCTGAAATCCTTGCGACCAGATGGAAGTATAAGATTCACACTCCAAACTCGGGAATAGACGCAGCAACAAAGTAACCAAATAAATAACACAACCAGCTGCTAGACATCTGTTCCACACTTTTCCGACTACGTGCAAGATTCTGAGCAAAATTTTTTCGAGGTACACACTCCGAGCCTCACAGACGGTGCCCATCAGGTGGTGAACACTGGCAGCTTTTATAAAACAAATTATTTAGAGAAAGTTACCACATTCTTTGCCAGCACGATTCTTCGCGACGTCCGCAACGTCTGGCGATCACAAAAAGACCTCCTCTGTCGCAACTGTAGTTCGATCCGCTAGTGCTCGCCGGTAACGGAACTCTTCCAACACAATGCACTTTACTAAATTGCGTTGCAATGGTGTTACCGTCATCAAATTTTGATTGTGAAGTTAAATATTTTTATTTTTAAATTTACAATTAAAACTGGATGATGTATAATGGTGTTTTCGAGCAGTTTGCCTAGGCAAATGCTTGACTAATACACATCTCTCGTAGGCATTGTTGAAATTGCACCTGGGGAATATCGGGAACTTAGTCCGTTCATATTTCAGGAGTGAGGTCAGTAATCAATGGGCGGAAAAACTGAAGGGTACTAGTCAACATGCCCAGATAGCGTTTTCATGCAAGCGATGACTTATTTTATAAGAAGTCTCGAGCGGAAGTATTGAATCTTGGAGTTGCTAGTGATGATATTAATCTTCTCGATAGGGCTGGTATCAAAATTGATAGCACAACTCCGAACAGAAATGGAAACAGGATTATATGCGATGGATTGCAGAAACTTGCTCGGATTGTAACTTGTTTTGAATTGGTTCTTCTACTAAACCCTGAGAGAGGGAATCAAATATTTTTAGAGGTCGTTGAAGAAAAACTTTCCGACTTTAAATCAAGCCTGAACGGCGAAACATTAAAATCTAGCCTCATATTGAGCTTGAATCTTATTGATTACGTTGTCAGCTATGAAGACTGATGTTTCATAGTTGGCAGAATAAACAACAAGAAATCATGTGGTACTGACAGTGTTCCTGACAAAGTTCTCCGACACTTGCCTGAGTTTGCTGTTAGGAATTATTGCATATTATTCAACAAAATGTTGAGCGATTAATATTTTCCAAATGAATGGAAAAGGCTAAGGTATTTCCAATCTTGAAGAAAGGAAAATGATCTTTGAGCCCTAAAAGCTATCGCCCAATCAGCTTGCTATCTAATATCAATAAGGTGATTAGAGTGATACTAAACAAGACATTAAACGTCCATATTGACAAATATGGGCTGACGCCGAATTGCCAATTTGGTTTTCGTGGCAGGCATTTGACCATACATGCGATAACGAAAGTAACATCAGACATATGTTAGAAACTAAATGATAGAGAATGTGTTTTAGCATACCTCATTGATTTGGGAAAAGCCTTAGATACGGTGTGCTTAGATGAACTTAATTTTAAACTCCTTCAGGACAGGTTCCTCAGACAACTTGTCGTCATGATGTGTAATGAGAGAAAATCATTTGTTGTAACTGAGGGAAATCTGACGACAATATTTTTTTGAATATTCATTCGCAAGCTTTTGAATTGCTTTGGTTTTAACGTCTCGCCAACGTGATCATTGGTAGCGTTCGCTGATGATCTGATCATCTATGTGGCAGATCGAAAAGCAACAATCGTTCAGAGCTATCTTCAACGATGTGCAGCTCCACACAGACAATTAGCGAATGACAATCAATGCGCGGAAGTACGAAACATTTTTGTTTCGGACAACGCTGCATGGGGCCAGCCAAGACCTGTAATTTAATTGGAAAGATTTCCACATTATGGCCGGTGGGGATAGTTCAGAATAGGTTCCACATAAATTCTGTGCTCAATACCTTGGTGTTCATCTCGATCAGTATCTGTACTCTCCTGGACATGTCAAAGTGATGCTCAGTAAAGCACAAATATAGTCATGGCCCTTTGACGACTCTTTCATTCCAGATACTTTGATCCAAAGGTCAATCTTCTGTTACAAGTCCCTGGTTAAATCAGTTTTGTCATATGAATGTCAGATCTGGCACACCCAGAGTACTAGCACTATGGAAAGATCAAGAGTTTTCGAAACGAAATGTCTTGGCAAGTACTGGTTTGTGCTGAAAGCCTGAGACGGATTGAAAACACTATATAGCGAATATAAGAATCTATCAAACTGCTCAAGTGACGAGAGTGGATATCTTCATATTGAGAGTTCTTCAGAATTATATTGCAAGATCTGTAACTGTGAGTGGAACCCCCTGGTTTTGACAGTTGTTCTACCCTACAGACGGGTATATTGTGACTTTCCTCGTTACTGGCTTCGTTCCTCCAGAAACATTCGTGTATTTGAACATGAATTGATATGTTTTTGATCCTGAAGGTACCCCAATTATATTTCACATATATAGACGGCCACCGATAAGAAGATAAAATATCCTCCGAGTTTTAGTTCTCGACACCAACAATTCCAATGGAGATACTCATTTGCTAGATTCGTTGAGACTGGTCGAGCTGAGATGGAGTAATCTGGGTATTGGTGGCTGAATGACATTGTCTAAATTATTGGTGTTTATTTTCTGTTTTTATCCTTTTCCTTACTTGGCTTTGAGTTTCAGCTTATTATTGCTACATTTCGTTTTGTATGTTTACGTTATATTTATTTTGTTAAGCTTAGAGATAAGGCTTAACACTTAGGTCAGGAATATTGTGTTAGCGATGTATTATTACAAGATAAAGTTTTTGATTGAATTTTATTAGAATTAGGTTAAAACATATTAGGCGTAGGATAGAAGTTCACTGTTGTTTTGTTTTTTCTCCATTTTCCAATTGAATCATAAAATATGCAATGATTTGAATTGAGTTGAATTTGATAGTTTTTGTCGATTAAATGTGTTTCATTGATTACGCATTAATTTAGAGATCCATTTGATTTATATACTTAAAAAATTTA
The DNA here is from genome assembly GCA_963969285.1 of Odontomyia ornata. Lineage (NCBI taxonomy): Eukaryota > Metazoa > Arthropoda > Insecta > Diptera > Stratiomyidae > Odontomyia > Odontomyia ornata. The sequence continues at coordinate 142,870,993 of OZ017740.1, forward strand.
TAACGATTAGTATTGAATACAGCGACTTTGACTTTGACTAAATTACACCTATGCCCTTAAAAAATTTGTACACAAACGAATAAATGGAGACACCAATAATGAATAAACTCACGAAAATCTTTAGCGACATGTATAACAAATACATATTCACTCTAAAAGAAATTACACAAAGTATTTATTCTTATTTACACGGCCACCAATTTATTTTACGATTACTGATGTCACTTAAAGAACTAATTCTTCAAGTTTATAACTTTTATCCTTCCTGAAGTTTTCATGCAAATCCTAAATTGACCATAGTGTCTGCGTCGATTGGGACTACATGTAGCTCCATAGCAATGTATTTTTGTTCCTGTGATAAGAAAATTCAAACCACCATAAATTCATTAAATACGATTCGATCCCTTTAAATTTTAATTGTTGATTAACCTATAAATGGACATCTTGACGTTGAATTTTACTGAATTTAAGGGTACCCTCGCGGTTTTATTCCAGAAAATGTAAATTTGATAAATCATGTTATATTACTAACAAAGTTTAGTGAGTTTGCATTCTGAGAATTTTTTGGTGTTGTTCTTGTGGAGAATTTTCTAAACAATTTTCAGTCCACAAGTGTCTAGTCACGAAGAAAATGACACATTTTGTTGTATTCTTTCCCTTCCCCTTCCCACCCCATCATCCATATTGTAGCTTTAAAATCGGATGTTGAAGGAACTTAGTAAAACCTTTCATTTGATACTTTATTAGACTATATTCAGTTAAAAAAAATATACTGAATCACATCCTTATATGGAGAGACCCCCCTAAAACCTTTAATGTTTTTTTAACCATGAACTTTTTATTAACCAAAGGCTTTTGAGGTACTAACAAGATTTCATGACTCTAGCTTCTATAGTTCCTGAGAAAACTTGCTTTGGCGCACTGACGGACGAACGAGCGGACAGGTACCCTTTCAATAGGGTATTGCAAAAACGTTTTTCACAAAACCATAAAAATCTATCTTTTGTACTTCCTTGAGTAAAATACTACCTTAAGATTTTCATGTTATAGTAACAGTAGCAGTGCCAATGAGATTATATGTACAAACAACAGCGCAAATCCTGCACCTCCAGTCTTGTGGAAGCCGTGCATCGTTGCGGACATTCAAAGTCGAAGTCGTCAATTAGTGAATGAAAATAGTTAGTTAGTGAATGAACAGTGAAAGTGCGAGCAGGAGGGAAGATTCTCAACTACCAGGAAAAGAACAAGCTGGCAAAAAGGCACGGATTCTTCTGGGTGAATGATATTTACTTTCCTTGTTTGCGAAAGCGTGTTGTTTTGATTATTGTTGTTGATTCGAATAAAAATTGTGAAAATAGTTGGATAATCTTCTTAGTGTGAGTTTGGTTTGGGCGGATTGTGGATATGACAGACATATCCACAATGGACAAAGATCAGCAGATCGCTCTGCTGATTGGGCAATTACAAACTTCGCAAGCTGTGCGGGCACAGCTTAACGAAGTCATAGAGCAGGGGGTAGGGGTCTGTATGGACTGTCGATTGACGACGTTAAAGAAGATCTGGAGAGCCAAGGATTTCACCCCATTGAAATCCACTATATGAAGTTACGAGATGGGCCATCCAGATTGGTGAAGGTCCTCCTTCCCAAAAGCGAGACTGACATATACAATATAAGGGCAATATGTCACCTCATATGCACTGTTGAAGCGCAACGCCCCCGTACAGGACAAGTTATGTGCCACAACTGTCAGCAGTTTGGACACTCCTCTAGAAATTGACACGCTCAGGCCCATTGTATTAAATGCGATGGGCTCCACCATTTTTCCAAATGCGTTAAAAAAGCAGAGGAGAAGCCAAAATGTGTGAACTGTGGTGGAGAACATCCAGCCAACTATGGTGGATGTCCTCGGAACCCAGTGAATGTTGCAGCTGCTAATGACAACAAAACCACATCTACACAACAACAAAATAAAAACACACAAAAACAAAAACAAGCAAACACTCCACTAAACACAAATAACAACATGGACACACTCTTCGCCACCATGCAAACACAATTCCAAACCATGATGCAAGACATGATGGCGAAAATAATCCAGGGAATGTTTGCATCACAAAACAGTTTCAACAGCACACTGACAAAGAAACAATAATGAGCTTTATGGATCATTTAACCATTCTTACATGGAATGCAAATTCCCTGCTTCATAAGACTGGTGAGTTGACTCATTTTATATTTGATTATAAGTTTGACATCATTCTCATCTAGGAAACCTTTCTGAAGCCTGGAAACTGCCTACGCTTCCCTAACTATTTTCTGTACAGAAATAACAGAACAACAGGCAGAGGAGGCGGAACGGCCATTTTTGTGAGAAGGAATGTGAACCATAATCTCGTATTGACACCTACGTTACAAACACTAGAAGTTACTGCAATTCAAGTGCGGACGGATTCTTTTGAATTTATGGTAGTCTCGGTATACAGCCGCCGATTCATCACAGATAATCCACTAAGCCTACATATCCCCAACGAACCATCACATTACGGCTACCGAAATAGTTATCCTCTCAATATTGGTATATCACGTACCTTTGAACACGATGTACGCATCGAAGTCCTCGACGAACTTTCATCCGATCACAAATCGGTGCTCTTCTCAATAGGAGGAATATACATAGACGAACCCCTACAAGTAAAGAAGAAAACTGATTGGCAAGCTTTCCAAGTCGCACAGGCTAAAGAAACCATTATTCAAACACCTGAAACAGCCAGTGACAAAGAGAAAATGATAGAAGAAATCACAGACAAAATAATGCTGGCAAAAGAGGACAACACAGTCACAACTCTGACAAGGGTGACAAATCCCTATGAACTCCCTAACGACATCAAAAATTTAATAAGGAGGAGGAATCGAGTTCGGAGAAGGGCTAGAAACACAGGTGATCCTAGATTACGCCAGGGAGCAAATCAAATTACGAACAAAATACGTGATCGGATATCAAAATTCCGCAATAAACAATGGGAGAGCTCCTGGTGAAGTCTGGAGCCTGGGAGCGATGCTTTCTGGAGGGTTTCCTACTACTTTCGTATTAAAAACAAACTTATAATACCACCAATTCACGGCCCTTACGGTATCAAATTCGACAGTTCTGGTGAGGCGGAGGCCTTCGCAGATACTCTAGAACAACAGTTCTGTGAAAATTCATCTGATGAGGAGGACCTTGACGAACACGAAGACCACGTCAATCGGCTGACATACAAGCTCATGAGCTCAGACATTACAGACTCCGATCTAATACAAAGCACCTGTCTTCAAGAGGTTAAGGACATCATACAAATACTGAACAAACGGAAAGCACCGGGATTTGATTTAATATCAAACATCATGTTAAAATGGCTCCCGGATAATATTCTCGATGCAATAGCAGCGATAATTAACGAAATTTTCCGCTTGCGAAAATACCCCAAAATATGGGAATCGGCAATAGTTATTGTTCCTCCAAAGCCTGGTAAAAACCTCATGTTCCCACAAAACTGGCGACCCATTAGTTTATTATCCTCTCTGTCGAAAATAGTAGAGCGGGTGCTACTAAATCGACTAACTGAGGTTGTTACCAAAAAAGAAATACTTCCAGAAGAACAATTTGGCTTCAAGCCATTACACTCCACAGAACTCCAGCTTACTCGGGTGGTCCAACACATTAGAATAGGGCTAAACCGCAGGAAATCAACGGGTTTGGTTATGTTTGACATAGCCAAAGCCTTCGATAAAGTCTGGCATGCAGGACTTATTTACAAAATGCATGAATCCCAAATGCCACTGCAGCTCATCCAAATCATTGGCTCCTTTCTAAAAGGCAGATCATTTCATGTCTAAATTGACAACCATCTCTCAACCATGCGGCCAATTCAAGCTGGAGTCCCACAAGGATCACCCACCTCCCCCATACTATACAACATCTTTACTGCAGACCTACCTCGGCTGCCTTTGAATGTCCACAGGTCCCTATATGCCGACGATAACTGTGTTTTATACTCATTCAGACAAGCAAGAGTCATCACCACCAAACTGCAACTCTCCATAGACATACTTTTGAAGTATTTTCGCAAGTGGAAGATCAAGTTAAACTCAGACAAGACCCAGGCATTATTTATACCCAGAAAAAGACAACAACAACCGAAAACTTTGACTGTAGAAAACGAAAATATTGCCTGGTCAAGAACAGCCAAATACTTAGGACTGACATTCGACAACAAACTCTCCTGGACCGATCACATACGCAACAAACGAGGACATTGCTACAATGTACTATCCCAACTCTTTCCACTCCTTAAGGCCAAGAAACTCAACATCAAGAACCGTCTGCTGATCTACAAACAAATAATACGACCGACGCTACTAGATGGTAATACAGCCTTATACCAGACGACAGAGACCAACAAAAAGGCACTACAATCCATCCAAAACAAAAGCATTCGGCAAATCTTCGGAATCCCATGGTATGTTAGAAATACGGACATATACAAGGACCTTAGAATAGAACCTGTCAACATATTCGTACGTGACAAAGCACTCAAACTGCTCGACAAAGTAGACAACCATCCTAACACTACCCTGGGAATCCTAAGACTTATCCAACTATCCGCGCTAACTTCAAGAAAATATAATTGACAATAATCAGAATAGCACAATCTCGTTAATAATGGTGGGCAAATAATTGCTCACAGATAGAAGGGAGCTAGGGTGCTGAATCGCACCAGCTCCAAGGAAAATGAATCCAAGGAAGGCAAATCCTGCATTTTCACTTCGAGTCGATATTCTGAAGTACATTGAATTTTTAAACATCTGATTTCAAGTCTCAAATCAAAAGTAAGCCATTGCCTGACACTTGGTATTATTAGAGTAATTACTTTGGAAACCACTCCTGTCATTGTAAGCCTATTAAAATTTCCCAAATCCATTTAACGCTAATCGATAGATGAAAATAAACTTAATAAAGCTTTCAGGAAATCAATGTTTCGAACATGCAAAGAAAATCCTTTTAGCTTCAATTTATCAACCCTTAAAGTTTTCAGTAAGTTGTAAATTAATTATCTCAACATCTACTGATAGCAATGTAACGGCCACCATGCAGTACTATCCTAGATTATTTTCTCCTGCACGCTCCATCAAAGTTGATGAAATTGACTCACTACCTACCCCTTTAAATGGACTTATTCATTGAGCGTGTTTGTTAATAACAGCTCTCAATATCGACTCTGGATTGTGATTTACTGATTCAAGTGCAATTGAAACTTTGCTGAAGTTATGAACTCAATTGTTTGCATTAATCTGATTACAAATAGAACATTGACTGCGACTTCACTCAAAGTACCCATTCGTATCGATATTCCAACGTAACGAGACGTACATTAGATGCAATGAATGATAGAGGTATGTACTGTTTATCAGCATTCAGAAGCTGTGCGCTTCATCAAGCACAAACTTATGTCTAAAGCAGTTGAAGCGGTAACCTGTGAAAGTTGAAGTCGATTTAGGAACAAAACCACCATCCGATGAAATCAGAATTCAAGTACAATCCCATTTACATGCCAAACGAATTGATCAACCGTGTTATCTCCTTTGTTGCAATTTCATTTATCAATTGACGAAATTCTGTCTTTGAGGGAAACTACTAAGTATGCTAACTATGGAATTATTTTGTTTCAATGATTCTCACCGAACAATGTGTAGAGGGATTCGCTAGTCACATTTTAGAAGAAATAAGGAAATAAGAACGACCACAGAGCAAAAAAAGAGAAGCAAATTATTTTTTAAAAATACTTTTGGGTGAACTTTAATTCTTTTTACTAAAATCGTGTCCTGTCTGTCCGTGTGTCACATCACTTTTTCTCGTAAACTACATAAGCTAGAAACACAAGATTTTGTAGGTAGATGTAAAATGATGCCCTCTTCAAATTTTCATCACAAAAAGAAATTTGCAAGTTGTTTAACGAGGGTTCTCCCATATAGGGGAGTGGCCCCTGAAAAAAAAATTTACGCATGTAGGCAATATGGGTATCAAATGAAAGGCCTTAATGAGAACTTTCCAAAACAGGCCTTAAAATGACAAGTTTTTCTTTGAGAGGTCCATGGGAAGGGGAAATGTAAGAAAATTGTTTGTCCCCCCTGTCGCGATTGGACACCTTTGACCCGGAAAATCTGAAAAAAATCACAGGGGTGTGGCTTTAGAAGTAAAAGGGCAACAAATGCCTCAGAAGTCGAAACATGATCAACTTTATTAGTAATGGTACATTTCATAGATTTTAGATTTTTGCCTATAAAATCACAACGAGACTTTTAAATTTCCTAAAAGCTACAATTTGAGTTTTTTGATAGCAATTGAATGTGTTCTGAAAATTTCACAATAATCGAACAATAAACAGCTAAATTGCAGCCGATTGAATATTTAACAATTACAACAACATTAACATGTGATACTAGGGAGATACACGTTTGCAACGGACCTAGACACTACAAATATGTAGGAATTCTGATAAAAATTTCAAAAATGGTATATGATATTGATGTGTTATCATGACTAACCAAGCAACGGTGTCAAAATACTTGAAACAACATGGAGGCGAATTTAAATACATAATAACCACAATAATTGTTTATCAGTCAAGTTTTGATATGCAGAATATATTGTTTGTTTTACTAATTGTTTTACAAAACCCATCTGGCAGGATCACTCTCCTACCACCTCAACTTGTTATTAATTATTATTGAAATATACTCTGGATGTTGTTTCTCTGCAGGGCTTTACTAGTGGCACCACCTAATTTTCAAAAGCAAATAATCATTAAAGTTAAAGAAGCAGGAGAGTCCACCTGCCAAAAGGGTATTGTAAAGTAATTAGTAAATCAAACAACGCCTTCTGAATACCAAAACTTGACTCACGCATATATTCCATGATTGAGCTCGGAAAACTAATGTATGGTTAGTGTATATTTTAATTTGCCGTCATTTTATTATTGAGTCAGTTGCCCTCAGTGTTTGAGTCGACATGATAGCATCTCAATGTTTTAAAATATTTCTTAAAATATCCACCGAAACCCTTAGACATTTGTAGTGTTCGTGTCCTGTGCGAACATATATTTACACACTATCTCGTGCAAATGTTGTTGCAATTTATAATATATATCTTAACTGTTTACTGCTTGATTTTCACGAAGCATTCAGAAAACATGTGTTTTGCATCAGAAAATCTATTTACAAATTTTTGGCTAATTTGAGAGTCATCCTTCGATTTTATAACTGAAAACAGAAAATTCAGAATATGTATTATTATTAACAAAGTTCATCGAATATTAACTTCTGAGGTATGGCCTTGAACTTATAAAGGCCTATTTTCGTGAATTTTTTTCAGATTTTTTTGCCCAAAGATGCCCAACCGTGAGGGGGCGGGCATAAATTATTCTTACATTTCACCTCACACTGCACCCTTCATAGCAAATGCTTCTTGTTTAAGGCCTGTTTTGAAACGTTCACACCAAAAACTTATATTTGATGCTTATTTTGGCAATCTTTGGTCGAACAATTTTTTTAAATGTCACCCCCCTGTGTAGGGAGACCCGTCACAAAACCCGGCACGGCAAGCCCCCCGTGTACTATTTGTCAACTGAAATCGCTAAAAAGCGAAGAGAGTTTCAGAAGCTTCGGCATTAGGCTCGACGGGCATGGAACCGAGACGGGGCATGCAACCTCGTAAATCGATTGACAACAGTAAGGCTCGCTGCTGGCAAGATTTAGAGGACAATGTGAACAAGAATCCGTGGGGTTTTGCCCACAAGTTAGTAAGGTGGAAGCTCGGTGCCCTACGGAAACCTTGCATTTATGATCCGGAGAAGATGGACAAGATAGTGCGGGCACGCTTTCCTGGCCATCTCGTCTATGTTGATGCTGTTCATGGTGAAACAGCAGTTAAGAGTCCACTATTCACACAGCGTGAACTGGAAGAGGCAGTTCTTTCAACGAAAGCGAGGAAGACTCCAGCTCCAAATGGTGTTCCAGCTGAGGTGTTGCAACTTGTCTTTCACCATTGTCCTGACTTGCTGCTCAGCACATTCAACGCTTGCCTATAGAGCGAGGTTTTCCCGGTGCGATGGAAGGTGGCAAGGCTCCTGCTGATCAGCAAGGGGAAGCGAAATCTCTGATCACCATCTGCATACCAGTTATGCATGCTAGACACTGCTGGGAAAGTCCTAGAGAAACTCATCAAGGGAAGACTCATTGACGCAATTTGTGTGGCTGGGGACCTATCCCCTCTGCAGTATGGCTATAGAGCAGGAAGCTCTAACAGCGATGCGATTGCAGAGGTGGTGATCGCAGTCCAATAGGCAGACGCATATAGCCGCACCAAGCGATGGATCGTCCTATTGGTCATACTCGACGTCAGGAAGGCTTCAACTCCACTAGCTGGATGGATGTTCTGGATACACTGGAAAACTCTTTTCAAGTTCCAGAATATCTAATGCGGCTTTTGAGGAACTACCTAAAGGACTGAAGTCTGCTCTACGACACGACACAGGGTCAACGAAGGATGGAAATTACATCGGGTGTTGCCCAGGGATCTATCCTCGGTCCGGACCTGTGGAACGTGTCTTACGACGGGCTACTGAGACTTGAGATGCCAGATGAGTCGTGCTTAGTCGGCTATGCAGATGATGTTGCAGCTCTGGTCACTGGACGCACCGTTGAACAAGTGCAACTTAGGCTAGGTATGCTAATGCATCGAGTGAGAAGCTGGATGACTGCTCGCGGGGACAGTTTAGCACTGGAGAAAACCAAAGTGGCCATCTTGACAGAAAAGAGAATCCCTAGAGTAAGAATGATCACTCAGTATTGGAGACATACTAATTGAATCAAAGCTAGCAATGAAGTACCTGGGGCTACTGATTGACTTGAATATGAGTTTCTCTGAGAAAATCAGAGCAACGACTGAGAAGGCTACTTTGAGAGTAAAGGCTCATGTTCAACGTAGGGGAACCCAGACCATTGATGAGTGCTGTAGGGTCAACGCTGCTGTATGGAGCAGAAATATGGGGTGACGCTCTCAGTGAGAAGGTATACCAAAAACGCTTGGCACTGAGCACTCAGGATTGCATCTTCGTATCCGACAGCCTCTGAGTCGGCAATGAGAGTTATTGCAGGTATCATATCTGTTGCGCTCTTTGGGAGAGAGCACCAGGCTTTTTACCTGCGTCAAAACGAGGATGCGAGGGAGATGGTTGTCCGCAAAGAGAGACAGTGCTCACTAAGTGATTGGCAGCAGCATTCGTTGAATTGCATGAAGGATGTTAGACTGTGGCTAAATTGGATATTAGACTGTGGCTAAATTGAAGGCATGGTGAGAATGACTTCTATCTGACCCAGCTTTTGAGCGGGCAAGTCTGTTTTCAGCCTTATCTGCACACAATTGGTATGTCAGGGTCTACCGATCGTCGGTTTTGTCCAGAAGAGGTAGCCAGTGCTTTTCACACATTTTTTGCGTGCACAAAATTGAACAGGCTGCAATGAGACTGCTACAGAGAGACAAAAGAGCTCACCCCGGATAGTATAGTCATGTTGATGCTCAAACCAGTTGCCAAATGTAACAATGAGGCACATTATGTTCGGGCATTCCTAAAAGATAAAAAGGACTCACACCAGCCGGGGATGTCGGGGTGGGGAGATATCTGGCGATTCCTCTTTCCGTCTCTCCTCCCAGTAGAAGAGAGATCCCCCAGCTTGAAGGTACCTCGTAACTAAATGAGACCTGGCCCGAACTTATGTGTCAAATAGTGGGTAGTCTAGTTGCTTGCGAATATTGAAGTTCCACATTCTGTGCGTAAATTCACCTCCTAACCAAAACAAACAAGTTGGGTAGACAGATCTACGCTCATTTCAGAAGGGTTTTGTACTCAACTTACAAAATTCAGTAACCAGGAACTAATAAAATCAAGAAACATGTCAAAGACATGGAGAAAATGTGAAATTCGAGGATCATACCATTATTAACAAAGTTGAACGAATTTTGATTTCTGAGGTATTTGCTATTGTTATACCCATAATTATCTCCCTTGATAATTTTATCAGATTTTTTTAGATCACAGGTGTCCATTTACGAGGGAGGAAACACATTTTCCATGTATTCCCGCCCCTGTGCCCCTCATTGTAGCAAAATCTATCAGTTTAAGATCTATTTTGAAATGTTCCCATAAAGAACTTTCATTTGATCATCATATGGGCTACATTTGGTGAATTTTTTTTTGAGCGGTCACTCCCCTGTACTATAATCATCGATTCATGGCCAATGTTTTCGAATCCTAGAATGGTTACAAAGCCCTTTTGCTAGGAGCTCTCTACTGCCTCCTTGACTTGTTTCACCTATGAGTATTAATTGTAGGTACTCAACTTCAGTCATTCATTAAATTGAATCGTGTTCAAAGCATGCACCTGAAACGTTGAAGTCGGGGAAAGATAACTCAAAATTATTCAATCTTCGCATTCAAAACAGCCACTATTTTGTTTCACGATTACTGATACCAATAGCTGAATCGATTTTCAAAGATATTCATGATACCTATCATTCCTGAAATTCTCATGCAAATCCTAGCAAAGCTGTAGTGTCTAAGTCGGTAAAAAGCGCATATTGTTCCATAGTAATACAGGAAAATTCAAATCGCTATAACTTCGTCAAATACCATTTGATCTTTATAAATAGTTCAGGAAAGATTAACTTTATAAAGAGTCATCTGTGTGCTTAATTTAAGGGTACCGTTAAGATTTTATTCAAGAAAACGTTAAAATCGATAAATCATACTATTACTAACAAAGTTGAGTGAATTTCGACTTCTCACGTATTTGTTGTTGTTGTACTCATAAAGGGTTACTTTCATGATTTTTTTCGGATGGAAGGTGTCCAATCGCAAGGGGTGATACGTGAAAAGTTCGTACATTTCCCCTTCCCCTGCGCCCCTCGGTACAGATAAGACAATTTTAAGACTTGTTTTGAAAAGATCTCATCAAGACCTTTCCAACTACCAATAGTGAACAATTTTTGTTGAGGGTCACCTCCCTGTATGGGGAGACCCCCTTAAACCCCTTTGAAAATGTATCCATCCTTGAACTTTTAAGAAGTCACCACTTCTGACCTGTCCACAAAGTTTCATTGCTGTAGCTTTTATATTTTTGGAGAAAAAGTGCTGTGACATACAGACGGACGGACGGACGGACGGACAGACGGACACATGTTGTGATTGCAATAGGGTTTTGTGTTTTAGTGCAAAACTCTAAAATAGCAAATTGCACTTACGTTCTGACATTTGAGGGCATGCATTTGATTTTAGATTTTTTTAAATGTTTGTATGTTAGGAAGGAAAGGTACGAAAATTTTGCGAATGGACACCTTTGACCCGAAAAATCTGTAAAAATCACAGAGATGTAACTTTGTGAGTACAAGGGCAATAAATACCTTAGAAGTCGAATTCGATCAACAGCTTAGAGGACCACATCCTTTTCATGAAATTCTCCATAACCAAATCGCAAAATGGCTGCCCTATGTCCTCAATAGCCTCACGAATTCTATCTTTGAGGTCTTGAATCAACGCTGGGCTGTTGGCGTAGACCTTCTCTTTCTCGTGGCCCAAAAGTAAGAAGTCGCAAGGTGTTAAGTCACAAGATCTATTCAAAATAACACCTCTCATATATGTAGGAATTTTGGTAAACATTTTAGAAACGGTTTGTATTATAATTAAACGACGGGGTCAAAACACTTAAAACAAAGTGGCGGCGAATATAAAAATATAATAGCCATAATAATTCTTCGAACTCAATTTATGGAATATGTATATTAGTCAAGTTTTAATATGCAGAATATATTGTTTGATTTACTGATTGTTTTACAATACCCTTCTGGTAGCAGCACTCTCCTGCTACTTCAACTTGTTTATTCAAATGCCGGATTTCATTAAAATTGGTTTAAAAGTTTGGGCACAACTACAACAACAAATTATTGCACGTTTTTCGACCCTTGGATGGCCGCGAATTTTTCAAAGCGAACAACTTTAAATTTCTTTTTGTGAGATTCATCTCTCAGTTCAATAAATATCTTCACCAAATTTCATCCAAACTGGATCTATTCTTCTTTTTGTTTAAAATGGCCGCCATTTTCTTGTTATCGCCTGCTGGTACAGCTGGTTTACGAACGTAATCGAGACACAAAATTTGGTGATAATTTGAGTCAAAATGTGACCTCTAGCGTGGTTAAAAGTTTCGTTACATCCCATATATATACATTGTGACAAAAAGTACCCGGAAGTCGCAAATAAAATACAAGATATTTAATTATTCCTCAAAATCACGCGGAGCCAAATCTGGTGAATACGGTGGTTGATCGATTTATTTGTTGCGTTTTTGGCTTTAAATTTGGTCACAATAAAAACAAAATCACAAAAATTGCAACACACTACTGAGGTGTACTGACTTAAGCAGCTACTGTAAACAAACTGGTCAACCAATCACGCTCATATTTGGCATAGTAATTAAGGACAGCCCTTAAAACTTTACAAAATACATTTTTTGCAATATCCTTTACCCGGGGAATTTAAATTGCAATTTCTGGGTACTTTTCACACAAATTTCTTTACTCATGGCGGAATATTGGATTTTCTGAAGTTGATACAAATTCGCACGCGGCTGAAACTATACTAGCTGTACTCCAGGAAAAATTGTGAACTCTTGTTTGTGCAAAGCATTGTTTACATAACTATGTAAACAATGCAAAGCATTGTTGAAAAAATTTCGTACGGAGACTTTTTGATATAAAATTTTGTAAGATTTACTAAATTGAGAAATGGATAAATTTTTGCATTTATCCCTGAACTTTGTTACAAAAAAGCTGTAGAAAACATTTCAATCATTAAAGTAAAAAAGTATTGAATTACATGAGAAATGCTCATAAAACTCAAGAAAAAGTAGAGTCGTACGGAGACTTTTTTGTCTAAATGCATACATATATGCATATATATACATATATATATATATATATATATATATATATATATATATATATATATATATATATATATATATATATATATATATATAAATATATGCATATATATGAATATATATATGCATATATATATATATATATATATATATATATATATATATATATATATATCTATATATATATACATATATATATATATATATATATATATATATATATATATATATATATATATATATATATATATATATAAACATATATATATATTTATATATATGCATATATATATATATATGTATATATATATATATATATATATATATATATATATATATATATATATATATATATATATGTTTATATATATATGCATATTTATATATACTCGTATGTATATATATATATATATATATATATATATATATATATATTTATATATATGCATATATTTATATATATATATACATATATATATATATATATATATATATATATATATATATATATATGTATATATATACATATATATATATATATATATATACATATATTTATATATATATATATATATATATATATATATATTATATATAAAGATATATATATATATATATATATATATATATATATATATATATATATATATACAGATAGATATATATATATATATATATATATATATATATATATATATATAAAAAGATATATATATACATATATATATATATATCTATATATATATATATATATATATATATATATATACAATATCTAAAATATAAGCATAAAAATATATATGTAGATATATGTATATATATATGTATATATATATATATATATATATATATATATATATATATATATATATATATGTATATATATATATATATAGATATGTATATATATATGAATATGTATATATATATATATATATATATGTATATATATATATATATATATATATATATATATATATATATATATATATGTATATATATATATATATATATATATATATATATATATATATATATATTTATATATATATATATGTATATATGTATATATATGTATATATATATATATGTATATATATATATATATATATATATATATATATATATATATATAGATATATATATATATATGTATATATACATATATATATATATATATATATATATATATATATATATATTGTCGCGTGTTATGGTTCGCGGCCAATAATTTTAATGTTCCGGGGAAGTGAAAACGCATTGTCTTTTAATTAAAGTTAAAAGAGTTTATTTCAGTACTTAAAAGTGCACAATCACTTATCAATTATTTCACAATTTTAATTCTCACTATTAAGATTAAAACTTCCACTTGTCCATAAATTCCTATCGCAAATGTCTTTTACAATCACTTCACTATTACTTGATCGCTATTCACACTCCACACACTATCGCCGTGTTTAGTATCGCGGTTGAATGATTGATTCCTCCATTCATTCAGCTCGCCTTTATATAGGGTCTGTAGTCATTTAACCCAGTTCTCGTACATTAGCGAATTAGTGGGAACATTCGAGCAGCGTGAATGAATGGAGCAGTGACTAACTTTCAGATGTTGATGCTTAGTGGGTTCTCGTGGTTTCGAGTAAATTCATTTTGTTGATGTTCTTAATGGTTGTAAAAACAATTGCGACAGTAGCTCGCAGAATTATTTGTACATGTAACACTGCCCCCACCTCAGTTCTTTTCGCTCCGAAAAGAAGTGTCGCCATTTGTAGTCGATTCTCCCTGGGTGTAATATGGGACAAGACGGTCCAGGTGCACGATTTTCATTTTGACTCTTGGCTTACGATGTTTCTGTATTCGGTATATGACATTGTTGATTCGCTTTGTAACTAGGTATGGTCCCTTCCAATTATGTTGCAATTTTGGAGACCTACCCTTTTGCCGTTGCGGGTTATATAGCCATACCAAGTCATCTTGCTGGAAGCCAGTAGAATTTGCCTTTAGATCATACCTGGTCTTCATGTGGTCAGTAGCCGATTCGAGGTGTTTTCGCACTGTCCGATGTATCTGGTTCAACCGTTGTCTTAGATCACTTGCGTACTCCGAGATGGTTTGGGGTTTCTCGGGAGGTGCTCCGAACTTTATGTCAGCTGGCAGACGAATAGTCTTTCCAAAAAAGACTTTTGCTGGGGCTTGGCCCGTCGATGCATGTTCGGCAGCTCTGTACGCCATCAAAAATAGTGGGATGTGTCGGTCCCAGTCCCTTTGGTTCTCGTCAACCATCTTAGCCAGGTGTTTATTGAGCGTGCCATTGAAACGTTCGGCCATTCCATCGGATTGGGGATGCAGCGGTGTTATCCTCGTTTTTCGTATTCCCAGCAGCTCGCACATTTCGCCAAAAACTAGTGATTCGAAGTTTCGACCTTGATCTGAATGTAGTTCACAAGTTACGCCGTACCTACTGACCCAGTTTAACACTAGCTTTTTGGCTACAGTAGTTGCTTCCTGGTTGGGAATGGGGTAGACCTCGGGCCACTTGCTGAAATAATCGGCTACAACCAGCGTGTATCGATTTCCCCATTCGGATTCAGGAAAGGGTCCGGTGATGTCAACAGCAATCCTTTCAAACGGTACCCCCACGTTATAGGTTTGCATTTGTCCTCTCAGTCGTCGCTTTGGGCCTTTGACGGAAGCGCAAATTGTGCATCTGCGACACCAGTCCTCAACGTCTTCTCGAGCGTGGAGCCAGTAGAACCGTTCCCGCGATTTCGCTAAGGTCTTGTTAACACCAAGGTGGCCTCCCGAGGATCCTTCGCGCATCTCCTTAACCACATCGTGGATTCGGCTTTTGGGAAGTATATCCTATAGGAGCTGCCATCCACCGTTTCCCATTTCCGCTTGAGTATGCCATCCTCCACCTGAAGCGAGTTCCATTGTGCCCAATAGCTTTTCAAGGTTGCGCCATGCGTTGAAACGTCTTTCCACTCAGGTCGCCCAGTTGTCTCCTTCCACGCGAGCAATGGCCCGATGTCTTCATTAGCTAACTGGGCATTTCGAATCTCCTCCGATGACCAACCTTCATCGAATTCGGTCGTTATCAATCGCAGATCAACGGGCAGTTCCTTTTCTTCAATCCGTCAGCAATGCTAGCAATTAGCTGGACATCGATGACGAGATAGGGCGTCAGCATTTCCATGAGCTCCACCCTGATGAAGTAGTTGGGGCCTCACTAGGTCTGGTCGGATAGTCGATTGGGTTGCACCAGTGTCGTTTGTTATGGTGCAATTTTCTTCATCAACTTGACCCAGAAGGCATTAGTCTGCTTCTCCAAGATGTTGCCTTGACACGGCGATGGGCGTGCTGGGGATGTCGGTCGGCCAACGTCCGCCCGACGAAGTTGGCCCTACCAGTTTGATGGGCTTCCATTTAAGGCTCCTGACACGGTCTGGATCTCCATCATCCTGGACAATGACTCCGTTTTCTTCGCTTCTTGCAGTCTCTTTGCAGGTGCCCCTACTCACCGCAATTCCAGCATCTAGGCGCACCATTTACCTGCCGCTTTCGCTCATTTTCCACGCGCTCACACCTGCACTCGTTTGCCATTACTTCATGGAGCCAGGCTGTGCTACGAGTCACATTTTTCGCTGCCTCAAAGTTCAGACTATAAACCAATGCGTCCTTAACCGTCTGCTTTTGAGCTAATCACACGGCTTGTTGCAATTTCTGGTCCTTTAAGGCGCTGATGAATGCTTCTGTCGCTGCATCATCTCGATGTTCTGGGTTGTAAGCTAGATAAGCCAAAAGTGCCAGTCGCTCAATGTCTTGGGCTAGCTGCTGTAAGGTTTCGCCAGACTTCTGCATCCAATGCCGTAGCTGTGCCAGGTAAATCTGCTTCAGATGATCGTCTCCATAACGCATGTCCAGCGCATTCATTACAGCAGCCGGGTTTGAATGCAACTCAACGGGGATAGTCTGCAAAAGCTCGGCAGCTGGGCCTATTAGGGCAAGAATTAATGCAGTTGCTCGTTCTTGTTCATTCCAGTGATTTATCCTAGCGGCAGCTTCAAACTGGATTTTGTAAATACTCCAGACCGTTTGCCCGTCGGATATTGGTGCTTTTACATTTATGGATGAGATTTGCGCTGCGGTTGCAAGTGGAGCTGGTGAAGTGGTTACTACTGCCCTTGCTGCTTCTAATTCCTTTTTCATGTTTCCATCTCTTGGTTAATTCTCTCCTTGACCTGGCTGATCTTTTCCTCGACCTGGTAAACCTTTTCCTCGACCTGATCAACCTTTTCCTCGACCCCTTTAATTTGTTTGTTCTGACTACCGAGCTCCACTGTTATTTCGGTTGACTGTTTGTCTAAATTCTGTGTGATATCCTTGATTCGGTCGCTTGTTGGTTCAGGTTCGCTGATTGTTCATTTAGCATCAGAGTTAGACTAGATGACTGTTCATTTAGCTTCGCTGTTAAATTGGAGGACTGTTCATTGAGCTTCGCAGTTAATTGGATGACTGTTGTCGCTGCTCTTGCTGCATCAGCATCATCATTTGCATCAGTGCATCTTCTGGTTCTTTTGATTTTCGCGTTTCTGCGTCTCCCTTAAGCGCCGCCATGGTAAATTCATTTATTTTTATTATTTTGGCTTTTATTTATTTATATATTTTTTTCACCAGTTTCCACGTTAATTTCCACTATGTGCAAACGTTTTCACTTCTAAAATTTTCTTTCTTACTTCTTGACACCATTGTCGCGTGTTATGGTCGCGGCCAATAATTTTAATGTTCCGGGGAAGTGAAAACGCAATGTCTTTTTAATTTAAGTTAAAAGAGTTTATTTCAGTACTTAAAAGTGTACAATCACTTATTAATTCTTTCACAATTTTAATTTTCACTATTAAAAATTAAAACTTCCACTTGTCCATAAATTCCTATCGCAATTGTCTTTTAAAACCACCATATATATATATATATATATATATATATATATATATATATATATATATATATATATATATATATATATATATATATATACATGTTTACATATATAATTTATATATATATATATATTTATATATATATATGTATATATATATATATATATATATATATATATATATATATATATATATATAAATATACATATATATATATATATATATATATATATATATATATAATATATATATAATATATATATATATATATATATATATATATATATATATATATATATATATATATATATATATATATATATATGTATATAAATAAATATATATATATATATATATATATATATATATATATATAAATATATATATATATATATATATATATATATATATATATATATATATATATATATATATATATATACAATAACTACAATATATGCATAAAAATTTATATGTATATATATATATATATGTATATGTATATATATATATGTATATATATATATATATATATATATGTAATGTATATATATAATATATATATATATATATATATATATATATATATATATATATATATATATATATATATATATATATATATATATATATATATATATGTATATATATATATATATATATATATATATGTATATATATATATAAATATATATATATATATATATATATATATATTATATATATATATATATATATATATATATATATATATATATATATATATATATAGGGTGCGTACAATAATTTGAGCATATTAGTTCTGCGCATGCCTGAAGTTCCTTTGCAAATCTTGTTGCAGTGTGTTCGTATTTGCGTCTAAAAATCGCTGGTTACGACAGGAAAATTGCAAGTGGCCGAACCCTCAGTCTTACGTGATCCGCAGAGGACAGTTCATGTCAGAATGAATACAGGGAACAGAGAGTTCTCCGATCAAAACACCTTCTAAACAAAATCAAACACCCTGAGGCACCCGAAATGTTATTGTTTTTTTTCCGACGAAAAAAATTTTGACCAAGATCAAAAGACCAATCCCAGAAATACTAGATGGATATGTTCAAATCCTATGGTGGTTCCCGTCGTTATGCACACCAAATTTCCAGCCACTGTTATGGTTTTAGGTGTTGTCAGCATGTTAAGCCACCCTACTTTTTTACTCAAGGACTTCGAGTGAACTCTGCTGCATACATCGAGGCTTTGGAGACGGTAGTGAAACCCTGGATAGACAATGTAAGTGGAGGTAGACCATATATTTTTCAACAAGACTCTGCTCCTTCATATAAAGCGATGGCGACACAAGATTGGATGGCCGAAAATGTTCATGACCACATAACACCGAACTTATGGCCACTTAGTTCCCTAGACCTCAATCCTTCAGATTATTACGGATGGGGCGTAGTTGAGCGTGAGACCAATAAGTATCCTCATAATGCCACTTCTACGCTGAAGACTGCTATTAATGGCGTTATGGTCAATATGAACAAAGAGCATTTGATTCGGGCATATGATCGTTTCGGATCCGGATTGAAGAGGTTATTGCTGCTAATGGCGGTTTTGTTGAATAACTTTATGGCCAATATTTAATTTGACGTTGAATAAAGATTCCTGAAATTTCATTAAATTTTGTTAAAAATGCAAGCTAATTAATTTTACTCTGAAGTTGTCCTTTGTATATGTATGTATATATATAGATATATATATATATATATATATATATATATATATATATATATATATATATATATATATATATATATATATATATATATATATATATATATATATATATATATATATATATATATATATATATAAGGTGTGTTCAAAAAGTATCACGAATTTTGAATTTTCGCGGGTTACGTATATTCGAATTTCGATTTTTTTGTGGCGTTATGTTGGTACTCATGTCTGTCACTTATGCCGACAAGCTCGGCCATTTTGAATGTTTACTTATTTGGTGATAGCTGCTTTACTTGCACGTGTTTTCAATCGTCTTCGATTTTTACTTATTCAAAAAAATGAATCAAAGAACGTGTATCAAATTTTGTGTGAAAACGAAATTAAGTGCATGGATGCATTCCGAATGTTGACTGTGGCATACGGAGAAGCTACCTTGGACCGAAGCAACGTTTATCGGTGGTACAAAATGTTTTTAGAAGGCCGAGAAGATGTGAACGACGAAGAGCGTGCCGGACGCCCGAGCACTTCAACAACAGACGAAAAAATTAATGAAGTGGAGAAAATGGTATTGGCCAATCGTCGAATCACCGTTAGAGAAGTCGCTGAGGACCTAAACATATCGATTGGCTCGTGCCATTCGATTTTTATCAACGATTTGGGCATGAGACGGGTCGCCGCGAAATTCGTACCAAAATTTCTCAATTGCGACCAAAAACAGCAATGCATGAACTTTGCTAATGAGATGTTAAACTCTGTCCGCGACGAACCAAATTTGCTCCAGAGGGTCGTAACTGGTGACGAATCGTGGGTTTATGGTTATGACGTGGAAACCAAAGCTCAATCATCTCAATGGAAGCTGCCGCATGAACCAAGACCGAAAAAAGCGCGCCAAGTTCGGTCGAATGTGAAAGTTTTGCTGACAGTTTTCTTCGATTGCAGGGGCGTGGTGCATCATGAGTTCTTGCCACAGGGAAGAACGGTCAATAAGGAATATTACCTGCAAGTTATGCGCAATTTGCGCGAAGCAATCTGCCAGAAACGCCCGGATTTGTGGGAGAACAAAAATTGGCTTTTGCACCACGATAACGCCCCTGCTCACACACATCGTTGCTTGTGCGCGACTTTTTGGCCAAAAACAACACACGAATGATGCCGCAGTCACCATATTCCCCAGATCTGGCCCCTTGGTGACTTTTTCTTGTTTCCTAAACTGAAGAGGCCCATGAAAGGACGACGTTACGCTACGCTTGACGAGATAAAGACGGCATCGAAGGAGGAGCTGAACAAGATTAAAAAAAATGATTTTTTGAAGTGCTTCGAAGATTGGAAAAACAGTTGGCAAAAGTGTATAATATCTCATGGGGATTACTTTGAAGGGGACAAAATAGATATTCATGAATAAATAAATAATTTTTGAAAAAAAACAAAATTCGCGATATTTTTTGAACACACCTCGTATATATATGTATATATATATCTTTGTATGCATATATATACATATATATATTTAAATGTATGTATACATATATATATATATATATATATATATATATTTATATATATATATATATAAATATATATATTTATGCATCCATATATATAAACACACATATATATATATATATATATATATATATATATATATATATATATATATATATATATATTTATATATATATATATATATATATATATATATATATATATATATTCATACACAATATACAGAATATGCATAAAAAAGATGGTCCAGGCGAAACAGACGATGTTAATTTTTAATAAGACAACAAATTTTCAGAGAATGATGTTAATGTTTTTTAATGTACATGAAAAATCTATGATAATTATACGGAAAACAAAATATTGCCCAATGCTCGCCATGGCTACGATGGCGTTCTTCTATCCTATGGTCCATATGTTCAATTACTCTTATACAGAATTGAAGTTCAATGTCGTCAATGTTCTGAATCATCTCATCGTGTAGCTCTTGAATTATTGTTGGCTTATTGACAAACCTTTTTTTTAAAATCCCCCAGAGAAAGAAATCCAAAGAATTTCTCGCGCAAAACAGCCATTGTTTCGTTGGCTGTGTGGCAAAAGTTGGAACCAGATATCGTCCAGGTCCATAACCTCAATTTCTAACCACAAGAAGTCCGTTATCATCTCGCAATAGTAGTGGTGAAAAATAGATAAATGTCCGTGAAGGACTGCAGCGATGGTCTGCTGCCTCAGCGGAAGAAGAGGGTCGAGATTGGCTTTGTCTGCCGACGCGTGAATGCGCCGGCAGGCTAGCGTTGTGGTGTGTGGGGCGAGTTTTTCCCCCTAGTACAAGACCCTCTACAAAAACATTTTTCGCATCCACCAATTTAGAGAGGTTATTTGCCTCTCGACCGGAGTCGAAAAAGGAGGTAACCGCTAAGGATTATGAGCACGCTGGTTCAGAGGACCAATAGGGCCTTACAAAAACGGACGGACTTGAGTAGATTTCGTCGATACTGACGATACATATGGTCCGCAAATAAGAGTGGGGCATCCAGGTAGAAGTGGTGCCCCCTCGCATCCTCCCAACCGCATCAAGATCCAAACGTAGACGTGGCCATGTATTTCACATTTGAGTGAAAAACTCATACAAACGTAACTTGCATGACCCTTTCCATTAAATGAGGAATACAAGCGAAGCCAAATTATGTTATAGCGTTATGCGATGGAATCACATAACTCTATACTATAAAAGGGCACGTGAACGGAAGGCCACTCTACCCGGCAAAAGCCCCTGTTATAACAAAGAAGGGAAGAGCGCGCCCGATGGCTAGCCCATTTTAGAGGAGGAGTCTGCAATCGTTGCGGGTCCTATACCCGGTCAGGTTGAAAGAAAAGGAAACCTTAACATTATTCATTAACTTCAATTCAAGATAACATAATTTATAGATTGTATAAAAAATATCGATATTCGTCGTAATTAAGTAATCTCAGCATTGATAGTTGTCACAAAATAGTTCTTGTCTTATTTTAAACTGACTGAAGAAACTAAATAAATACTTACAAAAAAATCAAAAAACACGTTAAGCATAATTTTCAAACGAATTTTATTTCGAAAATTTCATTAATATGATTGTTCAATTGAAAAATATACAATATATGGCTACTTTTTATGTTATTTTATAATTGATTTAAACCTGAGGTTGCTTACTAATTTTATCGACCATTTCTTTTTAAGTATACTCAGTGGAAACATTATTGACTATTTAGGGACTTATTCTTCATTTTTCCAGCGGGTAAACCTTAATGAAGGTCAACATTAATGCTAAACAAAACGATAAAAACTATTGATTTAAGGAATAAACACAATAATTATGAAAGAAATTAAGAATATTGAATTAATCAGTAGGAACAGGTTGAGAATGGAAAGGATGGATGAAAATAGAATATGATATTGAACCTTCTAGCCACCGAAATTAGATTAGATGCCGCTCGACAGTTTGAATGGAATCGCAAATTGGCTAAGAAAATAAGGTCCGGCGTTTTTTATATCGTTATATGCGAGGATACCTCTCAATAGGAATAATCTCAATAAAACATGAAATTGTGTACATATGTACGTTAAAACTGGGGTGAATAACGCTTATATAAATAAAAGTATTTTAGACATTCGGTTTTTAGTACTAACCAATTTTAGAAAATGACCCCTTTTTGTATTACTGGTAATATTATTTTAAATTTCATTTTCAAACTAGAAACACCCGAATTAGTTGTGTTAAATTTTTAAGTAGACAAACACTAGCGCCCAAAGTTGCTTTGATCCTTAAATCATTGAGATAGCGTAATTAACTTTAATTATATTTAATAATTTGCAAATACACTAAATACTAGTATGAGGATGTCCCTTTGTTGGTATTTTTTTCTTCTTATTCTACTGGTATTGTTATCGTGTAAATGACTCACCCGTACTGTAGTTTACGTAAAGGGACAAACCAGTGAATCGCGCTGAGGTCTCAATTTGTCTGTCTATGACACGAATATCGTATTTTCCTCCCAGATATTCTCGCGTTGCTGACGCAGCAGACGTCACCTGAATTTTCACTAAAAGAAAATTTTGTATGGATTGCGGTTGCGCTCGACTTGTAAAACAACATCGGCGCTCATAAGATGTACGTCTCACTAGCACTCTGCTTCACACTTGTTTATAAATTGATTGATTTCAGAGGCAACGCCCTTTAACTATTAGTTTGGCATTTGAGATCCGATTTGCTGCGACTTGGAGGCAAAACGAAAATCGCGAATTGAAAGACACCAGAAATGAAAGAAACAATGATTCTTTCGTACACTGATCACGACGTTCACTAAATCATCGACAGATGTAACGAGGAGTTTCGAGGTGGATAATGTTCCGTGGTGTGCTGGGAAGATGCACCACAGCTGAGTTATGGATGTATTTTATGCAGTCATGCCATAAGTGCTACTAGCTGGATATTTAATTCGCAACGCTAAGCACGCTCCATATAATGGGATGCGACGTTTGCAACGACGACATCAATTAAATTCAATTTGAATCTCAAATCCAGTTGCGCTTACTTCTCCGTGTTCAACTCCAGTTTCAGGTCCGCATTCAATTTCAAAATCCAGTGGTTGACATTCCTCGCCATTTCTGTCCAGCCAATGGCGAGCATAAAGCAAGCACCAAAGTCATGGAAAAGTGTGTATAAAACAAGAATAACACGCGCAAATTCCTTAACAAATTCATCAGATGTGATGGGTATGATGGCTGAATACAAACTCCGTCCAATCTAAAACATTTATCACTAACAATAGCTATTTGTGTATAGTGGGATGAGAATAAGATGGATCACTCTAGCATGCACGCACTACCACTGACTGCACTAAGCGAAGCAGGCAACCGCACAAGAAAAAGTACAATGTCGATCCATCACTTTTTATAATCGGAACACGTCGATTGCCAACTTGAACTAATTTTCTACCATCGGCTTAGCTCCTCGCACTGTTGATATTTTGAATGGAATTCTTTCAAATTTCGTCATCAGATAGGTTCATAAGATCGATTTCAACATTTAGAAATCCAAACTGCGTTCCCTAACTACGTAATTTAAAGGCATTCGTGAGGAATTGGGGATTGGGGGATTTAGTAGGAAAATGCACAAAATAACACGTGCAGCGGTCCAGCAACGACCCGTTCTTCTTTCCACTCGCGTTTTGTTTCTCGTCGTGGCCTCACGGGACCGCTCCAAAAACCAGTTGGCGAGCCTTCCATCCACTATCCTTCGCAGATTTCAATTGCAAATTAAAATGATGAGTATTATTTTAAATTTACAATTGAAATTTGGATCCGCCATGTGTTGGTTTTCTAGCAGTTTGCCAAGGTGACTGCTCGATTATTACTCAAACACAAACACGCACCAAACAGTCACTCTTTGTGGATGCATTGGCTTTTCAACAATCACTTGTGGATTCTCATTTGCCCAAATGCGGCACTTCTGCTTGTGTGCCTCGTCGCTGAAGATGATTTTCTTTGTAAAATTACCATTCCCTTTTGTCTGTTTAACCAACCATTTGGCGTATTACGGACGCTTGAAATGGTCAGTAATCTTTAGCTCTTGAGTCAATTGAATATTGTAAGCGTGTAAATTCAAATCTTTATTCAAATTTCGCATCAGTGATGTTCGTGAGATGTTCAATAGTTGGGCACGACGACGAGTCGAGGTTGATGGCTCTTGTGCCACACTATTGCGAACAGCAGCAATGTTTTCCACAGAACGAACTAAGCGAGCATGCACAGGTAATTTCACATTTCTTACAGACCTGGTTTGCTGAAATTTGCGCACAATTCTCCCGATTGTGGACATGCTGACCAAAAAAATCACAAAATGTCCAAAATGCATTTTGATTTGAACACCCATTTTCGTAAAAGGCTCCAACAACCTCAACACGCTGCTCAGTTGCGTATCTCTCCAAGATTGAATTTGTCAAACACTGAAACAAAGAAATGTCAAATTAAGTTGGGCGAAAAATTTGACGTTAAGGTGTGACTCTTAACTAACCTCGTGCATTATTGTTGGACTACCCTTTATATATCAATATAGTACTCTCGGCAACAGTAAACTTTCTCTCGAGAAATTCATCACATAACCAGCAATTGAAACTACGCTAGGGAACGTTAAATTTGTGATACTGATTTGATCCATCTTTAAAGACTGTTTCAAAAAGCGTCCTTTCTGGTAGATTACACAAGAAAAAAAATAGTAGACATGCTGAAAATGCAATAAAACTCTTTGGTTATTATTATATCTAATAAATGAAATTTAAAACAAGATGAGCATAAAGTTATTCAATTTTCTAAGTAAGAACAACTTGTCTACAGCACACGTTTATATAAAATATTTAAAATATGTTGGAAAGATGAGTTCATTTCATAAAACTTTGAAGAGTAGAAATTTATCAGGCTTCACGCAGGATGCTATTTTCGAAACAGCAAACAAACAGGATCTTACACCGTAAGTACTTACTCCTACAACATAGTTGGATATGTACCTTAAGGTACATTTTAAAGCAACAAGAGCAAGGGCTTGAAATCCTTTATAATATCCTTATAATGTTATTTGAACATCACCATTAGTGTAATGGATTTATGATGTATACTTCATGGTGTGTAAGAGTGTGGAAATTATCAGTTAAAAGTTAATCACTTCAACTTGAATTTCATTCAGTATACGAAATGCAAAACTTCAGGGCATGATTTTTTCTTTACCCGCAATTGTGCTCGTGAGTATTTTCTTTCCGAAAATGCAAATTCCATATTTTAGAAATTTCGGAAAAAGATACATATATTTTCAGAATTTAAACAAGCTAGGTAGATATACCTACGCTCCTGTAAGAAGATTCTTGTACTCAACTTACGATATGCGGTCATCAATAACGAAAAAAGTCAAGAACACCTCAAAGAGATGTACACTACAAATTCAAAAGGAAATCCATTGTTGCTCCATTTCTAACGGTTGCCATTTTGTTGCAATGGAACAAAAATCACTCACATCATGAATTCCCAAAAATATTGATGTTACTCATCCAGTCTGAAAATTTTAGTAAGATCAAATTAAAATAGCAGTGTTTGGTTGGATGGAAAGTCCTATATATCACATATATAGACAGGCCACCGATAAGAAGATAAAATATCCTCTGAATATGTGTTTACGAGGCTAACGATTCCGATGAAGATACCCATTTGCTAGATTTGCTGAGGCTGATCGAACTGGAGTGGAGCAATCTAGGTATTGGTGGCTGAATGACAGCGTCTAAGTTATTCATGGTTATTTATTTTCTGTTTTTGTGTTTTTTGTGACTTTGTTTTTTAATTTTAGCTCATTATTGCTACATTTCATGGTGTCGTTCGTTTCTCTTACAAAAAAGCGATTTATTTCAATATTTAGGATAAGCATAACATATGTTATGTTTATTATATGTATAAGGTTTAGAGATAACATTTAACGTTTAGGTTAGAAACACCGTGATAGCATTTTGTTAGTATAAGATAAAGTTTTTGATTAAATTTGATTAGAATTAGGTTATAAAATATTAGTTGTAGGATAAAAGTTTGCTTTTGTGTTAATATTATAATTAATATTTGAACAGTGTTGATTAATTTTATCACCTTTTACCAATTGCATCAAAAAATATGTAATAGCTTTAATTAAGTTGCATTTGATACAGTTTTTCAGCATAAATGTTTATTTAATTGATAATGAATTGATTTAAAGAGCCAATTGGGCAATCAAGTTTCCGTATTATTAATGTTTGGAATTTGTTTTATATTCGTTGAAAATGGACAACGATTAGTATTGAATAAAGCGCTTTTGACTTGGACTTTAATTCCACTTTGTTTCCTTTTTAATCACTATTAAATCAAATTCAGAAGAACTAATTCATGATATTAACGAATACAAATAAGGTGTCCATAAAAATTAAAATATTAGGTTTTCAGATTATTTTTCTTTAAAATAAAACAAAACAAGCTGGGTAGACAGAATTACGCTCATGTCAAAAGGATTTTATACTTGACTTACAATATGTGGATAAATAAAATTATTTAATTCAAGAAAAACTTTTATGACATTCACAACAACTTTATTCTTGCTCAAATAAACATATCAAAGAAAAAGTGACCGGGATTCGTGATTCCTGCTGTGGTCAGATAAGTAACTTCATTGAGTTCACTTAAACAACGGTCCTTTGGGTATTTTTTTCCTTTCATTTCAGATGGTAATTGCAGAAGAAATACAAGTCTACGATTTGGGAGATGACTGGTGAGGAACACTTGCTTTATAAAAACTCCATTTTAACCAGCCAACATTTTGTTCCAATATTACTAAAATCCGTGGCTGACCTAAATCTTAAATGTATTTTTGTTATTCATCTTATTTATAAATTTGGAGAAGATTCAATCAAAAGTGTAGTGTCTGGTTCGATGGAAAGCCCATGTAGTAGAAAAATCGTATATGATTGTTGTAATCGGAAGATATTCAAATGGCTATCACGTCGGTAAATTTTAGTGAAACTTATAGAATAAAATGATATTTTAAAGAACTACTTATATGGCTGATTTCATCTAATTCAATGATTCCGATACAGTTTACTGACGAAAATATTAAACTCTACTACTATTAGCCAAGTTCAACGAATTTCAACTTCTAAAATATTTGTTATTGGTTCCAGCTCCATGATTCTTAGGGCTTTCTGAAAGAAATTTTCAAAAACATACTTGCTTTCCATTCTATCTGTTCATATATCCACCCGTCCATCTGTCCGTTCATCCATCCGTCTGTCCATCAGTCCGTTTATCCGTGCGTCACAAGAAATTTCTTCCGAAACCATAGAAGCTACAAAGTTCAAACTTTGTGAAAAAGTCAAAAAAGGTGGTCTCTCAAAAGCTTATGTCTTATCAAATATATCAAATTTTTGCAGGGGATGCCCTCTTATAACGAAGTGGCCCTTCACAAATTTTTTCATTAAATGTACTCGAGTACGATATCAAATGAAAGTCTTAGCTCTTTCAGAATCTGAAAATAAGTCATTTTTAGCATTAGGAATCCAGGAAGAGACAAAATACACGAACAATATTTGTATCCCCTCCCTAACTATTGGAAAACCTTGAGCTGAAAATCTGAGAAAAATCATGAAGGTAGGTCTTTATGAGTCCAAGGGCAACAAATACCTCGGGAATCAAATTCATTCAACTTTGTTAATAATGGTATGATTTGCAAATTTGACATTTTCCTCCAAAAATCAAAACAATGCCCTTTAACTTCTTAAAGTTTTATATTTCTGTAGGTTGACATAGGACCCTTACGCTTACACAATTTCATGGGAATTAAATCATAACCAGGTGAGTTATCGTCATTTCAATTGTATGGAATTGCCAAAACCATAACACATGTTGATAATTAATATATATTTCAAATCGACCAAGGCACTCTTATTTTCTTCGGATTCTCATGAAAATTTAAGGAATAGCCGTAGAATTGAATATGTTCAATGAGCCGAGCATTAAGAAAAATTATTTAACATGGAACAAAATCGCGGCTGTTATATGCTTATGAACAAGACTCTGCATACTTTGGATGAATTCGAATGATTTCTTAAACAAGTATTGGGTGAATAATTCAAATCATCGATCCATGGCATGAGAACATTTTTTTCAAACCGTGGAATGGTTACAAAGCCCTACTGTTAGGAGTTCTCTTCTGCCTCCTTGACATGTTGTACGTACTTATCTTCAGTCATTCATTAAATTGAATCAAGTCTTAAAAGCATGTACCTTAAACGTTGAAGTTGGGTAAAAATAACTCAAAATTAGTTGATCTTCACATTTAAAACAGCCACTATTTCGTTTAACGATGACTGATACTACTAGATGAACCAATTCTCAAAGATATTCATGATACCTGAAACTTTCATGCGAATCCTAGTAAACGTATATTGTCTAAGCCGGTAAAAAGCGCACATTTATTTATTTTTTTATTTATTTAAATTCCATTCAACAGATAAAACATAATCCAATTACAAAATGGAACAAAACAAACAAAAAAGAAAATAATAAAAATTAGAATTAAGTGTTAAAGATTAGAAAAAATGAAATTCAATGGTTCTAATAATAATAAATATGCATGTAAAATGAAATCAAAGCCCAAAAAAAAAACAAAGTCTAATATTTACTCGAGTTGAGTTTTAAGAATCAGGCTCCTTAATCTCAATTTAAAAACTAGGTATGAGTCGAAAAAAGGGTCAAGCTCAAGCTTATCATGGCTTCTTACCATTCGTAAAATGGGAGAATGAAAATATAAATTTGTACGGGCATACGGTGGCATGAAAAAATTGTTTGCCCGAGAACAACGCGATGATTGACGAAAACGTAAGTCTGCAAACAATGTTAATGAAATTTGATTGTGGCAGAGTTGATACAGAAAACACTGATCTAGATACATGCGACGGGACGACGGAGTAGGCAAACGTAAGAAGGATAAACGACAGTCATAGGGTTGATATGGGACTTTGAATTCGTAAAACAAGACAGGAGTAAATTTTGGCTTGACATTCTCTAACGAGTTAATGAAGTAGGAGTGTCGGGGAGACCAAACTACAGAGCAATATTCGAGGATAGGACGGACAAGACAGATAAACAATCGGACGGGGGTAGATATATTGTTAAATTTATGAGCATGCCTGAAAATAAGTCTCAATATTTTCGAAGCCCTAGCAGTCACGATTAGAATGTGTGCATCAAAATTGAGCTTAGGGTCAAAAGTAACGGCAAGATTCTTAGCAGAGCTCACAGCAGCAAGCGGAGAATGATTTAGATTAAAAGTCATTTTATAGCATTTGGCAACATGAAGAGAGAGGTAGTTAGATGAACACCAGTTACTTAGTGCAATCAGGTCCATCTGGAGATATTGACAATCTTGTACAGACCTGATAGCTCGAAAGACTTTAAAATTGGAGGCGATAACCGAAGGAAGATCATTTATAAACAATAGGAATAGGAGGGGACTCAAAATGGAACCTTGAGGAACACCAGAGGATAGATAGAATGGAATAGAGGTAGTTTCACAGTAAGTAACAAAACATATACGAGAAGACAGGTAGGAGTCCATCCATGATAAGAGAGGGCCAGCAACCCCAAAAGTTTTCAGTTTGTTGCAGAGAAGTTGATGGTTGACCAGTCAGTGAAGATTACATCAACCTGCAATAGATTGTCTAGCGCCTTAGCAATGGAATCGGCGAATTCAATTAAATTTGAGGTCGTAAAGCGACCCTTGAGAAACCCATGTTGTTCCATCGATAAGATAGGGGTCAATGAGACTGAAAGCTGGTTGTGTACCAGACGCCCGAGTAATTTTGGGAAACAGGAGATTAAAGAAATAGGACGATAATAGGACACAGAAGAAGGATCACCACTTTTAAGAATAGGAACAACGTTTGCTCTTTTCCAATAAGTCGGAAAAATACCAGTCGTTGGACTGAGGTTAAAGAGAAAAGCCAGAGGGATACGAGTTAAAGACGCTATCGACTTGACAAAAATATTCGGTAAGCCATCAGGACCAGGTGATATATTAGGATCAATTGAATTAATGAGGGATTCAACTTCGATATGGTCAGTGAAAAGTGAAGAAATGTCAATGGAGTGAAGTACGGGTGTATTAACGGGATCGGAGACATGAGAAGAAGGAATAAAAGTTGACGAGAAAAGCTGAGAGAACAAGTTGGAAATATCCTGTAGAGGCGAGCTAACTATATTGTTCCACAACCATATATTTCTATAGTAATACAGCGCATATCTTTCCATAGTAATACAAGAAAATTCAAACCGCTATAATGTCATTAAATACCATTGATCTTTGTAAAACTTTCAGGACAGGTCAATCTTATAAAAAGCTATTTGTGTATTGAATTTGAGGGCATCGTTAATATTTTATTGAAGAAAATGTAAAATCGATAAATCATACTATTACTACCAATGTTGAGTGAATTGCGACCTCATGTATTTGTTACTGTTGTGCTCATAAAAGCCTACATTCATGATTATGCTTAGATTTTTCAGATGAAAGGTGTCCAATCGCCAGGGGGGTTGGCGAAAAGTTCGCACATTTTCCCTTCCCCTAATCCCACGGTACCGATAAGGCAAGTTTAAAACTTTGAAAAGATCTCATTAAGAACTTTCCAATGAAACCCTAAGCGACTACCAAAGGTGAAACAAAAATGTTGAGGGGTCACCTCCCTATAAGGGAGACCCCCTTTAAAACCTTTGTAAAATTTTTCTCCCTTGAACTTTCAAGAAGTCACCACTTCATGGTTGTAGCTTCTATACTTTCAGAGAAAAAGTGCTGTGACACACAGACGGACGGACAGACGGCCACAGGTCGTGATTGCAATAGGTTTTTGTATTTTAGTACAAAACCCTAAAAAAAGTCCATTTGCCAATATCTGAGGCTCATTTCTTATTGATTTCCCCTTAATTTAGTGAATTATTTGCAGTTGTTGTTTGAAAATCTAAGTGTATAAATTCAGAACGACTTACATACTTTTTCTTGCCAGTTTTTGGTTACCAGTACTATATTTTGTCCTCTTCGTTTTCGAGAAACCTGGTATGCTTTTACTTTTCAAAATGTAAATCATCAAATTGGAAATTATAGTCTCTTTTTAAATTCGAGTATATCTCAAAATACGTCCTTATATCTTCATTATTAACATAAAAACTTGAAAATATAGTTTTTGTGATGAAATCTGTCTTCAATCAATACGACGCAATTTGATGGCAAAGAGACCTTGAGTAAAATACATATGTCCATACTTTGCCCTTGTCTCACATCCAATGTACTGAAATTCCTGTGGATAAGTATATTTTTCAATCTTCCCCATACTACCTATATACGAGTATATGCTTTCATGGATAGGAGTTCACTGATAAATCATTGGGTCATACATTTTTCATGAGCATTCCACGTCTGGGGATGTTATGTCTCTAGTGTTGGTGCCATAAGACAGGTCATCATTATGCCATTCATTTTGGTTCAGACTGCGGAAAGATGAATGGCTTTCATTGTTGCAATATTTCAATTTAGAGAAAGAATTAATTACACAACAGGATAAATGTGAGTCTAATAGTTCCATTGAAAAGCACTTAATCGTATATATGAAGTAAATATACTTTTACCATAAAAATTGAGCAAACCTTTTATTGCTTTCAAATAACTGCATCCAGACAAATCATCCAAGGACTTAAAATCGGGGTCTTGTTATATGATGATGACACTTGTAGCATTTAAACCGGGCTCTAGTGGAGAGGGGAGGTGGCATT
Organism: Odontomyia ornata; assembly: GCA_963969285.1. Classification (NCBI taxonomy): domain Eukaryota; kingdom Metazoa; phylum Arthropoda; class Insecta; order Diptera; family Stratiomyidae; genus Odontomyia; species Odontomyia ornata. Next base: position 142,904,048 of record OZ017740.1, read on the forward strand.
TGCTTTAACATATACTGGAATACGTTTAACGAAATCGACATTTGCCGTTGAACTCTACGTTTCCGAAGTCGTGTGGTAGATGTCAAATTAGGAAGCCAACATTCATAAGCAGCCATGTATTCTACAAGTAGTACGCACTTACTTTTCAAAACCTTTCCATGAAATTATTTTGCCACTTGAAATATTACTTCTGTTTGCTTCCTAAACTTAGGTGCTGCCTTTTTCGTTAGATTATTTTAAAATATATCCTTCATAGAGTATCGTCAATCAGTTTGTCAAATCTCGTTCAAATCAGAGTTGTACTATAGACATATATATTCGATTCTTATTGAAAATGGCAGCTAAAAAAGTTGAGCATTCAAATTTTGACTGTTTTATTTATCATTTGATGTTGATTATTTCTGTGGGATAAACAAGCTTCATACAGTAACCCTTAATTTCAAATTTCAAAAGTTTAGTATATATTTATATATATATATATATATATATATATATATATATATATATATATATATATACATATATATATATATATATATATTTGCAGATATATTGCTCTTCAATAAGAGGTGTTATTTTGAATACATCTTGTGATCTAACACCTTGCGACTTCTTCCTTTGGAGCCACGTGAAAGAACAGGTCTACGCCAACAGCCCAGCGTCGATTCAAGACCTCAAAGATGGAATTCGTGAGGCTATCGAGGACATAAGGCAGCCACTTTGCGATTTGGTTATGTAAAATTTCATGAAAAGGATATGGTCCTGTAAGCGTGATTGTGGTGGTCATTTGCGTAATGTTATAAACATTTGATCATTTATATTAAATTATGGCATTTTTTTATATCAAAATAACACCTCTTATTGGAAAACCCTATATAATACATAATGTAGTCCGCATAGCGCAGTGGTTAGAGATTTCGTTCCGTAAATCAAAGGTCCCGGGTTCGAATCCTTCTGATAACAACCAGATTTGCTTAGAGTTATTTTTCGGCAGGACTTTGAGCATGTTCAGCTATGATACGTAGTGGTTTAAAATCAGAATGTATCGCAGCTGTGTGGACGGAATGTCAGTACATATAATCAAGACAAAGAGAAACCCTCACATTTTAACACGAAGGCCCAATATAGAGCTGTAGTGCTAAGGCAAGCAAAATATATGCATATATATATATATATATATATATATATACACATATACGTATGTATGTATATACATGTATATATATATATATATATATATATATATATATATATATATATATATATATATAGTGTATATTAAGAACAAACATTCATCAATGATATATTAACTATTTTGTTGGATGACCTCTTGCCATCTTTCGGTAAGTTGAAAAGTTTCATGTTCGAAGAAGCCTTGGTTTTTAGAAGCGAAGAGCTGGTTTAACTCATTTTCAGCAGCCTGATCAGAATCGAATGATCTACCATACAAATGGTTTTGAAGGGAGCAAAGTAGAAAGTCTGATGGTGCTATGTCATGTCTATAGGGTTGATGTGGTATCAGTTCCCAATTGAGCTTCAGTAATTTATTTATCATGATGGAACATCACGTCTTTGCGATTAGCCAGTTCAAATCAAACTAAATTTTTTTTTTAATATTTTGTCTTTATTCACAAGAATATTCCGTTAGTTAAGAAATACAATTTCTTTCATATGGCTGGCGTGACAGTAGGCATCCTCTCAGCCCAATTTTCCTAGACATTATTGATGGTTTCGGTCCCTATCTGAGCAATGGTTTGTTGAATCTTTAGTTTCAGTGCTTGGATTGCTTATGGATTTTCCGCAAAACATCGATCTTTCAGAGCGTCCCATTAAAAGAAGTCCGACGTTGTCAAATCGCAGCTTTGAGGCGGCTAATTACCCGATTTCCTAGTTTTGTGGTCAAAAAATCGATTGTTTGATGAGCTGTATGGCATGGTGTACCATCCTGTTGAAATCAAAGGTCAGTAAAGTCCAAATCTTCAATCTCCGTTCACAAAAAGTCAGTTATCATGCTTCTGTAGCGCTTCCGTTTGACTGAAACAGCATTACCAGCCTCATTTTCATAAAAAACGGTCTAATGATGCCACCACACCAGAATCCATATTGTCACTCGCTGAGAATACATTGGCTTCTCAACAATCACGTATGGGTTTTTCGAGCCCCAGATGCGGAAGGTTTTGTTTGTTTACATAGCCACAGAGGTGAAAATGTGCCTCATCAGAAAATATTACTTTTTGAGAATAATCGGCATCTAGTTTGATTTCAATATTTCTCAACATTGTTTAAGCTCTATTCATTCCGGTCCACAGAAGGTTGATAATGACTCACTAATATAATTTTGAGCGGGGACCAGCTGTCTGTGTCAAAATAGCATACGACTTGAAAAGAAACTACTACATTGCCCACCCGGTACATTAAGCTGATGTAAAAAGGGTGGAATGATCAATTTAAAAGTTTAGCAAAGATAAATGTATATACATTACGGTTCATTTATTTGTGATGAAAACGTGTGAATTAATAAATTTTTTTGCAAAAAAAGTATTGCTTATTGTTACACTTTAGCGGCGAATTTGCTGCAGCTAATATTGTTTCTAATAAAAAATATATTCGAAAATTTTATTTTTATCAGAAAAAAAGAATACTGCGAAAAAATAAAAGCTGCAAACCAGCCCTTAGGAAGTTTATTGTCCATAAGTACTTCCTGGAGACGGCTTTAATGAGTACCTTCACGAAGGATATCATGTGTAGAAGAAAGCCGGTTTACGATTCAATTCAAGATTTGACTGACAAATGTAGCGTGGGAAACCGTCAAATGAAACAAAGAGCGAGAAAAACAACTAATAGCGAGGATAGGCTTACTTGCTGTTTGATTTAACAAATCCTTTTCTCCGAAGTAACAGCGCAGTAACAACTGCCATGTCAGATCAACTAAGCGTTCAAGTTACATCTAGAACAATCAAAAACAGATTATTGGAGGCAGGTTTATGAGGCTGTATTGCACGCCGAAAGCACTTTGATGAAAAGAATTTTGGAACATCTATTGAAATTTGCCAGAGAACTTGCAAAAATCGATTATATTCTGGAAACTGGTGTGGAAGTGAAAATTATCCTAAAGGACGATAATCCAATACAACCAAATCCAAGACGCTTGTTGGCGGAGCAGCGTGATATCGTGAGCGATCTAGTCAATGATTTGATCGAAAAGGGCGTGGTGAGACCTAGTTCGTCTGAATATTCTAGTCCAATAGTACTAGCAACAAAAAAATGGAAAAATTAGAATGTGCGTAGTGTATCGTCTACTAAACAAGAAGGTGATAAGGGACCGGTTTCCGTTGCCTTTGATCGAATACCAGCTGGATAGATTGCAGGATGCCACCGTATTCACTACCCTGGATTTAGAAAACGGATTCTATCATGTATCAGTTAAAGACAACAGCGTAAAGTATACGATGTTCATTACAATGGATGAACAGTTCAAATTCTTGCGCGTTCCTTTTGGTATTTGCAACTCACCGGCAGTTTTTCAACGACACATAAGAGCAGTATTTAGAGACTTGTTGGCGGATGGAACCGTATTGTCTTATTTAGATGATTTGGTAATTCCGGCCAAAGATGAACGAGATTGTTTAAAGAAACTTCAAAGAGTGTTCAAGCTCGCAAGTGAACACAACGTACGGTTTAATTGGGGAAAGTGTATATTCCTCGAAAAGAGTGGAGTACTTAGGATAAATTGTCGAAAACGGCACTATTATGCCAGGAAAGGAAAAAACGATGGCTGTAACAGAGTTCAAACGACTAAAAACAGCGAAGGAAGTATAAAGTTTTTTACGGCTGACCAGTTATTTCCGTAAGTTTATCAAACGGTTTTCGACTATAGCTCGTCCTCTCTCTAATCTGTTAAAAGACAGAATAAAGTTTGAATTCGGAGAAGACCAGGCTAAAGCGTTTCAACAGCTAAAGGACATACTCGCACATGGTCCTGTTCTCAAGTTGTATCGAGTCGGATCCGAAACAGAATGACATACGGACACGTCTAAGCAAGTACTCGGTGCTATACTTTTGTAAAGTTACATCCAGTTTACTACGCGAGCTGGAAGACGACGCCTGCAGAGGAGAAGTATACGAGCTATGAATTGGAGATTTTAGCCGTTGTGAAAGCATTGAATAAGTTTCGCGTTTATTTGTTAGGTAACCCGGTGAAGATTGTTACAGACTGTCAAGCTCTTGCCCTAACCATGGCAAAAAAGGAGATGTTCTTAAGAGTGGCACGTTGGACGTTGCTAATCGATGAATTTAATTATAACTTTGAACATCAACCTGGCAGGCCTATAAAGCACGTGGATGCTTTAAGCTAATATCCAGCATCAGTATTTCTTATCAAGAAGAGAGTAGACGCATCAATGGAACGAGTGCACTGAGCCCAGCAGAACGATAGTGAACTACAAAGAATCATTCAAGATACAAATGACGAGAAACAAAAGGACTTCAAACTGTGACAAGGAATTCTTTACCGCGGAGAACGAGGAGATCTTCAAGCAGTTGTACCCAAGCCAATGCAGTACGACGTTATAAGAAGTGCACACGAACGTGGTCGTTTCGGTGTGAGGAAAGCCGAATATGTCCTTTGACAGAAATTTTGGATTCTGCACATGCAAGCCCGCATAAGGAAATTCTTCGATACATGCGTAGTCTGTATATTAGCCGAGAAGAAACACGGAAAGCTGGAGGGCATGTTACATCCGGCTTACAAAGGTTGTGGGCCACTAGATACCTATCATGTTGATCATCTTGGACCGATGCCGTCAACCAGAAAGTGTTCCAAACACATATTCGCTGTTACGGATGCATTCACCAAGTTTGTGTGGCTGTATCCAACGAAGTCAAGTGACATAGTCCAACAGAGCATTAATTCTTCATTTAATCGTAGTATTGGAATTTCACCGCTCGAGATACTGATTGGAACAGCTGTACGTACGAAAGACAACTTGAAGCTGCGTGAAATAATTGTAGCTGAAATCGTAGAAATCTTTCAGAAGGAACGATCGAAACTGAGAAGCAGAGCTATGGACAACATGAAGAAAGTTCAAGAATAAAATTGCAAAACGTTCAATCAACGGCGTAAAGCCGCAAGCCTGTATGATGTAGCCATTAAAAGGACTCAGTTTGGAGGAGGTCTAAAAGTCTACAGGAAGTTTTTGGGCCCTTATTGGGTCGTGACAGTTAAGCCTCATCAACAGTATGGCGTTGAACAAATCGTTGACCACATAGGACCCAAGAAAAGTACGGTGTCAGCTAATAAAATGAAGCCATATCCAGAATGTCAAGCTGCAGGTATGGGCGGTGAGACTTCATTCGAGGATTCGTCGTCCGAAGAGGAAGTAGGTATCGGGGACGATGCAGCCATCAGAAAGGCCGAGTGTGGGAAAGAAAGAGATAAAGAGATGACGTGGTTGACCACAACACGGGAACAGGGAGATTCTCGATCTGGCTGTCGACGCGCGTGGTTACAATAAATAGAAATAAAGTATACAACTCAGACATCACTAAGTGTTTTTATTTACTGGTGCCCATTTCACTTTTCCATTAGCTTATTTTCCTACAGATATATATATATATATATATTATATATATATATATATATATATCTATACATATATATCTATATATATATATATATATATATATATATATATATATATATATATATATATATATATATATATATATATATATATATATATATATATATATATATATAATCACGTGTTATGATTCGCGGCCAATAATTTTAATGTTCCGGGAACGTGAAAACGCAATGTCTTTTAAATTAAATTAAAAGAGCTTATTTAATTGCTTAAAAATGCACAATCACTTATTTAACTCTTTCACAATTTTAATTTTCACTATTAAAAGTCTAACTTCCACTTGTTCATAAATTTCTATCGCAATTGTCTTCTAAAATCACTTCACAATCAACGAAAATCACTTTTCTATTACTCGATCAATGTATATATATATATGTATATATATATAAATATATGTATATATATGTATATATAAATATGTATATATATACATATATATATATATATATATATATATATATATACATATATATATATATATATATATATATATATATATATATATATATATGTATATATATATGTATATAGATATATATATACATAAATATAAACATATATTTATATAGATTTATATATATATATATATATATATATATCTATATATATATATATATATATATATATATATATATATATATATATATATATATATATATATATATATATATATATATATATATATATGTATAAAGGGTTTTCTATTGAGAACATAACAATTTTTTCTATTAATAAAACACCAAAATATTTGAGATATTGAGTTCAAATTTATTATGAGTGTAGTATAAGCATTACATTTTATGAATAATTTCAGACATATGACTATTACAAGCCCGTTTACGTAGCGGTTGATTCTTTGGATCCAATTTTCCACCACTTTGGGACACATTTCGACCGGAACGTTGGTGATTTCATATTGGATGTTGTCTTTGAGCTCATTTAAAGTGGCTTATTAACGTAGACCAGTGACTTGATATAGCCCATAAAAAGATACCCAATGGCGTTAGATCATATAAACGAGGCGGCCATTCGACCGGACCATTTGTTGAGATAACACGTTCACCAACTTGGCCTTCTAATAAATCGATTGTGAGGCATGCTGTGTGGGTAGTGGTACCGCCTTGTTGAAACCACATATTGTTGATGTCAAGTTATCCAATTCTAGCCACAAATAATCTTCCAGCGTAATACGATGAGGCTCTCTATTGACGGTATCATGACGGTCGTCTTTATCTATTAAAAAAATACGGGCCAATCACACCTCCGGCATGAAAACCGCACCAAACAATAATTTTTGCGGATGAAAGGGTGTGTCAAGAAGCACATGTGGGTTTGTTGTTGACCAATAACGCATATCAACAAAGCCACTGAGCCAGATATGAGTTTCGGCATTTTGAATGATCAAGTGGCTTTATTTCTTGAGCCAGCCAATTTGATCTTGTAACCATGTAGGCCTAAATATTTCGCATAATACGCCGGAGTGTCGTTTGAGTGATGCCAAATTCTTGAGAATGCCGATGAATCAACTGAATTGGCAAATTTTGAATCGATGCTCTTACGGCTGCGATATTTCCTTCACTTCGAGCGGTACGACGCCTTTTTGGCACCAGAACGTCCAATAGTGCTAGTTTGGACTCAAACTTATCCTCTATAGGACGCACAGCTTGTCGGGTGGGACGATTATTACGGCTGAAAAGTGGAGTAAGCGCTCTTAAAGTTGCAACAACCGACTCAGGATTTTTGCAGTAATTTTTAATAATACGAACGTTGCTGGTTCATGAACTTTACCTTGATAAAAATGTTGATTTAAACTAACGTTTTGACATTGGCATATATATGTATATATATATATATATATATATATATATATATATATATATATATATATATATAAACAAAGATGGATATATGTATATATTTATTCATAAACATATATATATATATATATATATATATACAGTAATCCCCCCTATAACACGGTGCTCTCATAACGCGTTTTCATATAACGCGATTTCATGTCCCTCATATAACACGTTCTTTCTCCCATATAACGCGGGGATTCCCCACGTTATATTTCTGCACTCTGATATTTATAATGATTTGTGCAGTTCATAATCCATTTCGCGTACGCTTGCACGTTGTGTCAATTGTGTTGTTATAAGATTAAATTAAATTATTTTATTAAATTTGTGTTGCTATTTTTGGAATTGTAAGAACATTGATCACACAAATATCTACTAAAAGGTGTAGAAATCTTATTTTTATAATTTTTATTTTAAATAAAATATTAATTCCTCAGCCATGTCAAGTGAAAAGGAAACGAAACCTAAGGTAAAAAGGAAATTTATTTCTTTACGACAAAAAGTTGATATTCTGGATCAGCTAAATAATGGTAAGAAATCAACAGCAATAGCAAAGGATCTGGAGCTGAACGAGTCAACAACACGAACAATTAAAAAAAATGAAAATAAAATAAGGAGTGCTGTAATGTGTAGATCGTTGCAGACCTTAAGTAAATCTTCACGTGTAAAGGATTCGTTAATACCAAAAATAGAAAAATGTTTGATGATTTGGATAGAAGACTGCAATCGGAATAATATTCCTATAAATAGTTGCTTAATAAAAGCAAAAGCGCTAAAAATTTTTACCCATTTAAAGGAACCAGAAAATGTTTCTTCCGATGAGCCAAAGTCAAAATTTGTCGGTAGTAATGGCTGGTTTGAAAGGTTTCGGAAAAGGTTTTCCTTGCATAATATTCAAATTCAAGGAGAACGCGCTTCAGCTGATTATGAAAGTGCTCTGAAATTTAAAGAAGAACTTCCGAAGATAATTGATGAAGGTGGATATACGGCAGACCAAGTTTATAATGCCGATGAAACTGGCTTATATTGGAAGAAAATGCCTAAGCGAACATATTTATCGAAAAACGAGCGATCTGCTGGTGGGTTTAAGGCATCTAAGGAGAGGATGACTTTGCTTGTTTGTAGTAATGCATCTGGTGACCATATAACAAAACCAATGTTAATTAATCGTTTCTTAAGCCCACGGCCAATGAAAGGAATTAATAAGACTACACTTCCCGTTTACTGGAGAGCAAACAAAAAAGCATGGGTCACAGCTGCTATATTTCACGACTGGTTTTTCAACTGCTTTGTACCAGAGGTCGAAAATTACTCGATAGCTAAAAATATTAGTTTCAAGGCTTTACTTCTGATAGATAATGCTCCAGGACATCCAGTAGACCTAGTTCATCCAAACGTAAAAGTACTTTTTTTACCACCCAACACAACATCAATACTACAACCACTTGACCAGGGTATTATAAAAACATTCAAATCTTATTATATACGCAGAACACTTGAATTTATATTGGAAAAATTTGAATGCAATCCAGATATGAGTTTACCTGAGATATGGAAAGATTTCTCAATTTTAAAATGTGTGGAGTTAATATTTCTATCGGTTCAAGAATTAAAGTCTTCGACATTAAACGCCTGTTGGAAAAATATTTGGCCTGAAATCGTTTTGCAAGAAAATGTTTTGGATTCTACAAGTATAAATATTGAGCCTATAATAAATTTTGCTCGATCAGTGGGTGGAGAAGGGTTTGACGACATGAACGAACGAGATATTCATGAATTAATAAATGACGCTGAAGATTTAGATGAACAAGAACTTGTAGAATTAGCTGATACATCTGACGCAAATAATTCACATAGTGCTGAAGAAAGCTCAATGCAGATTATTGACGAAGTAGATGAAACTTTAAGCATGGAAAACCTGAATAAAATAGTAAAATTGGGCAAACAATTGGAACTACTTGTTAGTAATTGTGATTCTTCAATGGAACGATCTACTGAATTTAAAATAAATCTTGAATACTGTCTTGCACCATATTTAACACTGCAGAAAAAACATAAAACCGAAACCGGAGAATCAGTAGATAGTGAAATTTTAATTCATACCGACGGACAAGAAAATATGATCTTAAGTAAAGAAAATAATAAAAATTTAAATGGTGAAACCTTTGGACCTTCTATTAAAAAAAGATGTCGGTGGAACGTTATTTCAGACAGCTCCGACAGCGAATTAACGTGTAAAAAAATGTTTTTGGAATTATGTAATTTAATTGAAATTTACTGTTTTTTAGTTACAAATGAATAAGTTTTTTATTTAAAATATTCTTAGTTTTATTTTCATAAAGCGTACATATTTCGTTCATAGCATAGTTTTTCCTTAATACATATTCGACTCAAACCCCCTTTAACAAGAAAAGTGAACCGTCAACCATTTGTACATAACGCGTTATACGCGGTCATACGCGTTATACGAGCATTCTCGTATAACGCGTTTTCTTATAACGCGGAACGAATCTACCATGCTATAGGGGGGATTACTGTATATATATATATATATATATATATATATATATATATATATATATATATATATATATATATGTATATATAAACATAGATGGATATATGTATATATTTATTCATATACATATAAATATATATATATATATATATATATATATATAAACATAGATGTATATATATGTATATATATATATATATATATATATATATATATATATATATATAAACATAGATGTATATATATATATATATATATATATATATATATATATATATATAATATAATTTGTGTATTTAGGCGCAAAAATAACGAAAACGGGCAATGAAAGAGACGAAATGCGCCGAAGAATACAGCTCGCAAATAAAATATTTTATTCAGTATTGACGTTGAAGGCTAGCTGCATACACAGGAAAACAAAGCTCCAAGTATAACAAGTTGGGTAGACAGACCTATGGTCATGTCAGAAGGGTTTTGTACTCAACTTACAAAATGCAGTAACCAGCAACGAATAAAATCAGGAAACATGTCAAAGACGATTTAATTGGAGAAAATGTGAAATTCGAGGATCATACTATTATTAACAAAGTTGAACGAATTTTGACTTCTGAGGTATTTGTTATAGTTATACCCATAAATATCTCCTTTGATATTTTTTCAGATTTTTTAGATCACGGGTGTCCATTCGCGAGGGAGGAAACACATTTTTCATGTATTTCCCCCCCTGTGCTCCCACTGAAGCAAAAACTGTCAGCTTAAGAACTGTTTTGAAAAGCTCTCAAAGAGAACTTTCAGTTGATACTCATATCGGCTACCTTTCATGAAATTTTTTTTCAGGGGCCACTCCTCTGTACTGTAATCATCGATTCATGGCCTGTTTTTTCGAATCCTAGAATGGTTACAAAGCCCTTTTGCTAGGAGCTCTCTCCTGCCTCTTCGACTTGTTTCAATTGTATGTACTCATCTTTATGATGCCTATCACTCCTGAAATTTTCATGCGAATTCTAGCAAAGCTGTAGTGTCTAAGTCGGTAAAAAGCGCATATGGCTTCATAGCAATATCTTTCCATAGTAATACAGGGCATATTGCTCCATAGTAATACACGAAAATTCAAATCGCTATAACTTCGGTAAATACTATTCGATCTTTATGAAACTTTCAGAAAAGATCAATCTTATAAATTTTCATTTCTTTGCTAAATTTTATTGAGTTTAAAGGTACCGTTTAGATTTTATTCAAGAAAATACAAAATCGGTAAATCATACTATTACTAACAAAGTTGAGTGAATTTCGACTTCTCATGTATTTGCTGTTGTTGTACTCATAAAGTCCTACATTCATGATTTTTTTCAGATTTTTCGGATTGAAGGTGTCCAATCGCGAGGGGGGGTACGCGAAAAGTTCGTACATTTCCCCTTCCCCTGCCCCCCTCAGTACTTATAAGACAATTTTAAGACTTGTTTTGAAAAGATCTTATTGAGACCTTTCCAATGACACCCTATTCGACTACCAATGGTGAAATTTTTTTTTTGAGGGGTCACCCCCCTATATGAGGAGACCCCCCTTAAACGCCTTTGAAAAAATTTTCCACCCTTGAACTTTCAAGAGGTCACCACTTCTGACCTTTCTACGAAGTTTCATGGCTGTAGCCCCTATAGTTTCCGAGAAAAAGTGCTGTGACATACAGACGGACGGACGGACGGACAGACGGACACAGGTCGTGATTGCAATAGGGTTTTGTATTTTAGTACAAAGCCCTAAAAATCTGTGATAAGACCTGTGTTATGCTGTGGGTGTGGAACATGGCCTCTAACCCAAGCATCGACAAATATATTGAATGCCTTTGAGCGACGGGTCCTGAGGCGAATAATCGGAGCGAAGCTAGACAGGGACCAATCGCGAATTCGAAACAACCATGAGCTGTATGAAATTTTTAACAAGCCGAAGGTCTCAACAATTATAAGACTGTTGAAGCTGCAATGGGCTGGCCACATGAACCGTATGGATGAACGACGGATACCCAAAAAGGTATTCGTTGGGAGAAGAAACGCTGGCTGACTCGGTCGACGAAGACAGTTCATCGCTGCTCGGATTTCGAAATCGGAGGAGGCGCTTTTTTCAGGAAGCGAAAGCCCGAGAGGGGCTGTAGTGCTAGGAAGAAGTATATATATACTCGTATATATATCTATATATATATATATATATATATATATATATATATATATATATATATATATATATATATATATATATATCTATATATATATAAATTAAATTTCTCCCGCGAAATGTGCCTAAACGCTCAATTACAATAATGAATAACACGATATGAGATACAATGCAATTGTGTTATCATTATTGCGAATTAACTTTGGGCGCCCATGTGAAGTTTAGTTACTATTGCAAATTCTACTCTTCATATGCATATGCAACACAAACAAGAAGTTGCAAACTTCACTACAAAGAGCAGTCAGCTTAATGCGTATGTGAACTTCCCAGCTATTACTGCTTTATAGCTGCTTATTGCGAACTAGAACTACTCATCCTTCATACGAGATCTGGGTACTACTGTATGTTCCCGTTTCACAATATGAATTTCTAATCTGAAAGCTAACATCACACATTGTATCCATGGAACATGTTATCTTCTATAGACAATATTAAGCCGGCTATTGTCGAGATATGTTTGCAATATGCGAAAGATTTATTTTCGAGAACAATTAACGGTATATGTCAATATCATAGTACGACTCGTATGCATAGTGGAAGGCAAGTTCAACTTAAATGTTTCTTATAAGCATCAGAACAGACGCTCTTGGGAATAGGAATTCTGTCAGCGATCTAAAAGAGCTTCTTTAAACATTATTTAACAATTTTCCCGAAATATTTCCTCCTGATTTGAGCATTACATATAACTAATCAGTTCAGCTGCTTTCCTGTGGATCACCTATTTTACCAGTCTATTTGATTAATAGAGAGTTAATATTGATGAGACTTTAAAACATAGGTATATCTTTTAAAATAATCCAAAATTAAGCGCTCAAATTCTTTAGGGCGGCCCGCTAAACCTCAGGGAGGAAAAGAAACTCATTTTCTTTGTAGAAATTAAAGTTCTAAATATATTTTCGTTGAAACGTTTGAAATGTTATTCATTAGGTTATAGCAGAAAACTTTTCAAAAACAGTTTTTGATTTTCAGTCAAAATCAAATTATTTGCTTTTTAAATTAAGGGTCTCGACGTGAAATTTGGTCCCAATGCGTATTTATTATATTGTACCCGGGTACATCGAGTATACATAGCGCTGATATAAACTCCCTGAGCCGTTTTGGTATTTTATCCATTTGTCTTAATCATTGATTTACGTAGTAGCTGTTGTTTCCCTCCTTGGCGCCGCTATCTTCGTGCGTAGGTGTAGTCACCTGATTAGTTCCACGGTTATATTTATAGAGCAGGGAGTCCATGTCAAGGTTTGGATCAGTCCTTTAGGGGACAGATACTCAGAGCGGATGGCAGTTGTGTTTTTTTTCGTTTCTGCACCCAAAGTATTGACAAAAGTCATTCGAACGATTGGAAAAATTATGTTTGGTTGGTGGGGAATTGAATTTTGGAAAGGAGTTGTAAGTTTATTGAATCAGTATCACCAAGTGGCGGTGCAAGTTTAATTCTTGATAACATCGATGATATCATCGTAAAATTTTTTCTTTGGTATGGTTCAAATTAGTATGCTGTTCGCTTTCGGCGTATTTACCTTTAAAATAAGTTGACTGTCAAAAGTTAGTGGAGCAGTATTTTCTGTAACACAAAAGCTTTCGGCTAATGGCAGACAATGATGAAGTGTGAGAGGCTTTTATAAAGGTATTGACAATACATTCCAGGACTAGGTATGTGACAGAATTGTTAGTCAAGCAGCCAACGAAGAAAATCTCTCTTTAATTCATGGCTTGTCAATAAGTTATATATATATATATATATATATATATATATATATATATATATATATATATATATATATATATATATATATATATATATATATATATATATACGAGTATATATATATATATATATATATACGAGTATATATATATATATATATATATATATATATATATATATATATATATATATATATATATATATATATATATATATATTTGTAAAGAGTGATTCATTACGAGGCTTGATTTTCAATAGGCTGTTTTTGCCAGATCACGCGTGACTCCTGTCAAAACGTACTGTAATTTTCATTTAGTATTGTTTGACAAATTATCATGGAAACACTGCATTAAAGTATCCAAATTGTTCAGCTGTATTACGAAAATCAACGTTCTGTGAGAAATATTTCTCGTGCTCTTAGAGCAAAATTATGGTGCAACTTCGACCAACGAAAAACACTATAGCCTACACCATTCGGAAATCTGAAACCCAGCATACATTGTTGGAAAATAATTGACCGATTGGACCACATTCAGTACATAGTGAAGAAAAGATAGCCGCTGTAGCTGAGAGTGTACCTGAAGACCGTGACAAATTGATTTGGCGTAGTTCTCAATAGCTTGGTTTGTTTTACGCAACAACTTGGTATATTTTACGTAAAAATCTTGGTTTTAAGGAATATACAGTTCAGTTTGTACAAAAACTGAAGCCGGGCAACTTAGGTTTGCGTTGTGGTTTTGGTGAATGGGTTCTGAATCAGCTTCATGAAAATCCGCTGTTTTATCGCGGAATATTTTTCAGTAATGATGCGCACATTTGGCTCAATGGGTACGTCAATAAATAAGATTGCCATATTGTGGCTGATGAACAATGTAAAGACTTCAACAGCAACCACTACAGCCACAGGAATGGACAGTTTGTAGTGGTTTATGGGCCGGTGGAATCATTGGTCCATATTTCCTTAAAAATGAGTCCGGTCGGAATGTAACCGTTAATAGTGACCGCTTTTGCGCCATGATAGCGGATTTTTTGCTACCTGAAATTGAAGCCCGTGGTATCGGCGAACTTTGGTTACAAAAAGATGGCGTCACTTTGCATGTAGCGAGAGAAAAAACTGACTTATTGAGAAATCATTTTGATAAGAGTCTGGTCTCATGTTTTGGACAGCTAAACTGGCCACCTAGATCGTGTGATATCACTTCTTTAGATTATTTTCGTTAAGCCAGCTTCAATAGACACCTGAGAAGCCAGCATTACTCATGTCATTTGTAAAATACCAGTCACTATTCTGGATCTCTGAAGGGACCATTTATGGCGTCGTTGCGGTCAGCATTTAAACAAAATAAATGTCATCGATTAATCCTCCGAATCACATTAAAAATTTCGCTATAGAGCTCAACTTTATGCCTTTTATTTGAGATTAAAAACGAGTGCCTGGACAAAGATCACCTACCAATGAGCCATCATACTTGTTTATTCGCCCATGAACTCCAATGACCCACAAACCATCATCCGTCGTCACTACTTTAATACATTGCACATGAATGGAATTGATGCTAGGAGCAGGTGTAGCTACTGCGGAACCACTATGCATTCACTAATGATCGGCATCGTCGCCACTTCAATATATTGCACATCAACAGCATCAGTGCTAGAAGGAAGTACGGTCACCGCGGAACCACTGTCATTCGCAGATGATCCCCAAATATTCATCAAACACAATCCGTTGACATCACTTACAAGTATCGCACATCAGTGGTATCGATGCTAGGAAGAAGCACTGGTACCACCGCACCAGTATTCATTCAACCATGGTCGAATACCCACCAACGGCCATTCGTAATCATCACCTCAATGCATTGCACATTGGTGGCATCTGTGCTAGAACCAAGAATGGCAATGGCCAAACTATCATAAATTTGCCCATGCTTTCTTAAAATCCACAAACTTTCATCGATCGTCGCAATTTCAATGTATTGCTTGGATTTCAATCTAGTGCCAAGCCAAGCACGGCTACCTCTGAACCATCTTGCATTCGCCCATGATTCCCAACTACCCACCAAAGACCGTTCATGGACAATGCACATAGGCGGCATTGATGCTAGAACCAAGCACAGGTGCCGCTGAACCACTATGCAATTGTTCATGGTCCCCAAGCACCTACCAATGCCTAGCCGTCGTTGTGGCTTCAATACTATGAACATCGGTGGCATCGATGCTTTGACTGAGCACGGGTGCCACCATACCATCATCTATTCACGCATGGTCCCCAAATAATCACCTGCGACCATCCGTTGTCACCACTTCTGACCAAAAACTAATGTTTATTAACTCACAATAGCCCGCTTTGCCAATCGCATTCATTGTAAGTCGACGAAATCAGTTCTAGCACAAAGCAACGAAGTGAACTCCTATCTCACCCTCATTTAGGTTTTTCTCATCACAATCCATCGCATAGCCACTATCCGCTGCCACCAAGCACGTAACGTTGGCAACCATCAACCAATCCAACAAACGATCTTTATATTTATAATACGGGTTCGGACAGAAGTCACTGCATGAGTAAACTCCATCAGAAAATAGATTGTCATATGAATGTCCACCCGGAGTGTAAACGGTTCAGATTTTTTCGTTACATCTGAAAATGTTTACCACCAGTAAAGAAGTTTTACTTCAAAAATCGTGAAGAAAATAAGGTATTATAAAAATGAGTTAAAGCTGATTCCAACTTATAAATATCGGCATAATAAACTTTAAAACTGATTAAACTGCAATTTAAATTTTATGCGCACTTCGAAACATACTAAATACGAATTAAATCCTCTTAGAAATATATGCACTTTATGATCAACTTAATTCACTCCTTTATCAATTAACTTTATAACCTGAAGACATTCACTTGATGATAATTCCAAACTGTAAACAAACTTTAAATAAATAGCAATCAGACTTATTTTCCCTTCAACCCATTTTGAATTGGTTCGGTTGCCTTTGTTTACGTTACTCATATGGAAATGAATGGCCCTATTGAGACTTCGGCTTGTTCAGTACACGTACATTCAAGAAAAGCTTACAGTAACGTTGACTCGCTCATATTGGCTAAGCGAAAGATCACGTTAATCCGTTAAGTTCATTAATCGACTAAACGTAATTCTAAAATTTAAAACATTTTCTAAAAAGCTCTCACCTACTCAGCTATTTACTATTAACAGTTTTTTTTTGTGTTATTTTTGTAAATATTATTATTTTCTTTGAAGAATACCATCAAACTTTCAGTATAACAGGTATGAAATTTTTCGTGTTTTTAAACACTTCTATGATATCATTCTATCACGATCTCATATCATAAATTTGATATCTGTTTTTATTATACTGTATTTAATCTATTCTCCGCCAATTATTATCAATTCTATCAATACTATATTCAGCTCTACAGATACCATTTTAGGTAAGAAACTTCTTACATCTGCTGGTTTTCCCTAACATATACCAAACTATCTACTTTTTCGTTAAAATTTCAATACATTATAAATTGCACATCGGCGCTTGAACCAAGCATGACTACTGCCAAATCACCATGTCTTTGCCCATGATCCCCAAATACCCAGCAACGACGGTGGTATTGGTGCTAGAAACAAGCACGGTTACCGCCAAATCACCTATGATCCTCGAATACCCAGCAATCGACACAATTCGACACATGTACATCGGCGGCATCGGTGCTGAGACCAAGCGCAGCTACCGCCGAACCACCATGCGTTCGCACATCATCCCCAAATACCCAGCAACGACCATCAGTCGTTGCCTGTTCAATATCTTGCACATCGATGGCATCGGTGCTAGGACCAATCACGGCTACTGCTGAACCATGTATTCACCTATGATCCCCGAATTCTCAGCAATGACCATACGTCGTCCCCACATGCACATCGATGACATATGAAATAAATAGTGTTCGCTCACACTAGGATGCAAAGGAGTTAGCACTAATTTGGAGGATGACAGAATCATCCAATGATGTATGACTCTAAAATTGTTAAGATCTTCTGTATGGAGTAGGCTTAAAAAGTCAAAAGCCGAGAGAAGATCGTTGATAAAAAGTTGAATACAAGTAGACCCAAAAGGTACGTCAGTAAAGGGATGAAATAGCCTCTGAGAAACAATTTAGCAGGTTCTAGATGACAAGTGGGAAGATAAACACGAGAAAATATTGCCAGCAATGCCCGAATTTTATATTTTTTGAATTAGGGTAAAGTGATTCACTTTTTACATTTAAAGGCCTTGGAAAAATTGGTGTCAGCAACATCTAATTGGTGTCCATTTTCAAAATAGAGGCTCTGATGATAACTAGTACCAAGGAGATAAGAAGTTTCAGAGCATTGAAGGATAAATCCATACTGTCGAGCGGAAATTGAATGATGAACTTGTGCAAAAATTATGTTTTAAATAATTTTTTCAAGTGATTTCGCACCTCATTGATTTTAAGGCAATAAATGAAAGTTTGAGTGCTATCCGTATGAAAGTGAAATTGCTCGAAATCTGGATAATCAATCTTCACGCCCTGACCAAGAGAAAGGACGCAGAAACAAAGGAAACGTTCTACACTCACCTGGAAAGACCAATCAACTCATCGCCTACAAACGACACAAAAATAATTCAGGGTGATTTTAACGCTAAGGTTGGCGATGAGATATCTCATCGGGGAACTCCACAATAAAACAAATGACAACAGCCAGCGCCTGATTGACTTTGGATTTAGCAGAAATCTAGTCATACGTTAAACTTGCTTCGCACATCGACACATTCATAAAATAACTTGGGTATTACCAGATGGCAACACACAAAACCAGATCGATCATCTTCTAAACCAACAACGTTGGGCCTTGAGCACACTTGACGCCCGTATGTACCGAGGAGCCAAATGTAACTCAAATCTTTACTTGATCAAACTAACCTATCGATGTTGTATGGCAAAGGCATATTCGGCGGAGACTAGCCCGCTACAAAGATTTGACATCGAAACGCTGCGAACGGCGTCTGTGGCCAAAAATTCCACGGTGACTCTCGACAACCAGCTGGCTCCCATCTTATCAGACGCATCGTTAAAGACAAGCGACGAGCTCTGGATGGAAGTGAAAGCAGTTATTAAGACCGTGGTAGAACAGACGGTTGGACATCAAGCCCGCCACAAGAGAAATGAACGGTTCGATGATGAGTGCCAGAATGTGTTAGATAAAAAGAATCAGGCGTACAAAGAATACGTAGGTAGGAAAACCAGGACGAAGAGAGAACACTTTGAAAATCTCAGGAGAGTAGCGAATACGAAAATTAGAATAAAGAAAAGAAAATACTTTGACGATCAATTGAGAAGTAAAGATGTAAGTTTAGCGAGCAATAACACAAGGCAAGCATACAAAGTAGTGGGAAGCCTAAAACATGGTTATCACCCAAAACCACGCTCTGTCGTTACAACATCGGCAATATCATTGCTGATGAAACCAAGATTAAGGAAAGATGGGCATCATATTTCAGTAACCTCCTTAATCTTCCACACAGCTCCAGAACATTGGAGGCTTTATATGTTTGCAGAGAACCTTTATTGGCCCCATCAACTCTTGATGAAGTGGCTTCCATCATCAAAGCCCAAAAGAAGAATAAAGCGCCTTGAATCGATGAGATTCCAGTGGAGCTCATCAAATATGGTGGCAGCAGTGTTCATCAAGTTATTCACAAAGTCATCCAGCACATTTGGCAACCAGAACATATGCCGAAAGAGTGGAGCCAATCAATTATATTCCCTTTTTACAAAAAAAGGTGACAAGCTACAGTGCGAAAATTATAGAGGCATATCACTACTTTGTACGCCGAACAAAAATTTTTCTAAAATCTTAGAAAATTAAATTGGATCGCACGCCAACAGTATTATTGGAGAGTATCAAGGTTGTTTTGGAGCAAGTAGACTGACAATAGACCAATTGTTCACAGTCAGGCAAGTACTTGAAAAATGCTGGGAGTTCATCATAGACGTACACCAAATTTTTGTTGACTTTAAGCAAGTATACGACAGTATTGATCGTAACTTACTATACGCAATAATGCTTTGCTTTGACATCCCAGCCAAATTAGTCCGCCTTACCAAAATGACAATGACGTCGACGACCTCCAAAGTCCGCATCAATAACCAACTCACCGATGCCTTTGACACAAATATCGGGCTGAAGCAGGGAGATGGGCTGGCCCCATTGCTATTCGAATTGGCTCTGGAGTACGTCATAAGGAAGCTACCTGTCGATACACGAGGTACATTACTATACAAGCCAAGCCAAGTGATAGCCTATGCGGACAACATAAACATTTTGTCACGGTCATTAACAACTCTCAAAGGACTCTTCCTGAAACTCGACAGCGAAGCAAAACTAGTAGGGCTACAAATCAACGAAAATAAAACAAAGCTCATGACGCAGTCGAGGAAAAATACCCCAAATACACAAAATATCACACTTGGCGAATACAGTATCGAAAATGTTGCCGAATTTGTGTATGTAGGCGCCAAAATAACGAAAACGGTCAATGAAAGTGATGAAATACTTCGAAGAATACAGCTCACAAATAAAATATTTTATTCAGTCTTGGCGATCTTGAAGATCAACGGAATACACAGGAAAACAAAGCTCCAAGTATACAAATCTGTGGTAAGGCCTGTATTATGCTATGGGTGTGAAACATGGACGCTAACCCAAACATCCACAAATATATTGAATGCCTTTAAGCGACGGGTTCGAGGCGAATAGTTGGAGCGAAGTTAGATGAGGACCAATGGTGAGTTCAATACAAACATGAGCTGTATGACATTTTTGACGATCCTGAGGTCTCAACGATTGTAAGACTGCGGAAACTGCAATTGGCTGGACACATAAATTGTATGGACGAACAACAGATACCCAAGAAGGATATTCGTTGGGAGAATTGAAGGCCGTGGGCCAGTGGCGAAACCGAGAAGCACTGGTCTGACTCGGTTGACGAAAACAGTTCATCGGTGCACGGATTCCGAAATTGGAGGGCGCGAAGGCCTGAGAAGGATGGTAGTGTTACGATAAAGAAGTACTTTCAACAAACTGAAAAGACTAGAAACAGGACGACCGTTGGTGATAAGCACAGGATCACCATTTTTAAGATTGGCATAACATTCGTATCTTACTACAAAGCGTAAGTATTGTAAACTAAGGAAAGATGTTCA
This sequence comes from Odontomyia ornata, assembly GCA_963969285.1. Classification (NCBI taxonomy): domain Eukaryota; kingdom Metazoa; phylum Arthropoda; class Insecta; order Diptera; family Stratiomyidae; genus Odontomyia; species Odontomyia ornata. The sequence continues at coordinate 142,925,247 of OZ017740.1, forward strand.
CCTATGCTATATTACATTCAGCGAATTCGGATTCCGAAATTGGAGGGCGCGAAGGCCTGAGAAGGATGGTAGTGTTACGATAAAAAAAACTTTCAACAAACTGAAAAGACTAGAAACAGGACGACCGTTGGTGATAAGCACAGGATCACCATTTTTAAGATTGGCATAACATTCGTATCTTACTACAAAGCGTAAGTATTGTAAACTAAGGAAAGATGTTCACCTATGCTATATTACATTCAGCGAAGAAACTTAAGAATGCTAAATCATGTCGGTAATTGGTTGAGAGAAACAAAAAAAAACATAGCTCTTGTTTGTCATGAATGTTCGTCAAATTTTTAATTTTAAGTCGATCTGACACTAATTCTTATAATACATAGGGATTCGATAAATTGATTACCATGTCGGTAACAAACATTGAACAAAAATCATTTCTTTCCAAATTTTGAGTACTAAGTTTTCTGAGAAACTGCTTATTCACTTCACACGCAAACCAAACAGGTTCACCTTTTTTTAAGCTTTTGGCTATTGAGTTCATTAAAATAAATAATCTATAAGTTGATTATTGCCCATTACCGCCCAGGACACAGCCACTCGTCATTGACGAGATCATCTTTTTCTTCCCATTCTCCCACCAGAACGGGATCTTCCCAACTCGTTTAACATGTCATTCTTCGTTCGATTCACGTTTTATTATCGCCAGCTGGGAATATATCCGGATCCCAAGAAATCTCTTTTGGCTAGAGATTCTTGCGGGTAGAATGAGGTGTTAAAGTGGAGGGAACTACTCGTATTTAATGATTTCAAATAGCATTTATCTCCTCGATTACTACAAAATCATCTGTGACCATTTATAAGAGAGGTGTCCTTATGAGTCTTTTGCCACCGGGAACTGACAGGGCTGGATCGTCAAAACGATGTCGAGCAGGAAATGGTTTGTCATAATTTAGAAGCCAAGGAAATGGACAAAGTATAGGTAGAGGTCCTCCATGGTCAATGATCAATGAAGAGTAAGTTATCCAAGCAATCAGTACATGTCTTCAATATGTTAAGCTGCAGAAAACTCTGTTTCAATACAAGACACACTGACCCTTCAAAAGTTGAAGAAATTGGCTATTGAAAAGTATTCATCCACTAAGAAAATTTAGACAAACATAACTAAATTGTTTAAATCGATTTAATACGCAAATAATGCTGAATGACGTAGACATATACTCTTCTAAAACATGAATAAAATGATTAAATTAGTTTGGCTTAACGATGAATAATTTTCTCGTTTTCACGTTCTATTTCCCTCTAAAGCAGAACTTATATGTATATGTATATGTATATATATATATATATATATATATATATATATATATATATATATATATATATATATATATATATGTTTATATATATATATATATATATATATATATATATATATATTATATATATATATATATATATATATATATATATATATATATATATATATATATATACATATATATACAGGGTATCTATAATAAGTAACCGGACTGAGCCTGCCCCGCGCCGTCAAAGCATCTGCTAACCGCAATCTGGTCCTGTAGTGGTGGTGGGGGTCTAGGTAAAAGGAACTGGACTGCAGCAGTTGCCTCAAGCGCTTCGAGAGATAGCATCAAGCGAGAGCGCAGTGCGTGTTCAGTTACGTCGTCGGAGTGAAAATGGAGCGTACGATCAAGCAACCGAACCAGAGTTTTTTAACCACGTTATTACAGGAGATGAGACATGGGTTTTCGAAAACGATCCTGAGACGAAGCGGCAGAGTTCGGAGTGGCACACACTGGCGTAACCACGACCGAAAAAAGCGCGCATGAGCAAATTGAAGGTGAAGTCGATCCTCATTGCTTTCTTTGAAGTGAAAGGCATTGTTCACAAATAGTTTGTGCTACACGGCCAAAATGCAAACGGCCAGTACTACAGAGAGGTGCTCCGTCGACTAACCGCCCGGGTTCGCCGAGTCCGCCCGGAGATTGCCGATTCATGGATCCTCTATCACGACAATGCTCCGTCGCACACCTGCCTGCTCGTCACCGAGCAGTTGGCCAAACAGTCGAAGGCAACGTTGCCACAGCCTCCTTACAGCCCGGATATGGCACCAGTGGACTTCTTTTTGTTCCTCAAGGTCAAGAGACACCTTAAGGGGACGCGGTTCGGGACTCTGGAAAACGTTCAACGTGCTACGACGAGGGCTCTAGACAGCATCGGGGTTGCCGACTTCCAGGGAGCGTTTGGGGATTGGAAAATACGGTATCAGCGTGTTATCGACTCCAATGGGGTTTACTGTAAAGTTATAAATCTCCTACCTCACAGGATCCTCCCGGCCTTTTCCGAGATGTCCTGCTTCGGTACTTTGGGCACCACTCAGCCTCGCCACCTGCAGCTTACTTTATCAACCTCAAACTCTTTGGACTTGCCAAAAGAAAACACCTAGTTTTGTATTTTTTTTTATTATTTATTTGAATTTTTTACAACTTCTCGGTCGCCTTTAGTAGCGCGTATGCGATTCTTCACCTCCTTCTTGATCTTGCGCCGCAGCTCCGTCACCTTCTGCTGCCACTGAGTCCGCTCCGCTGTAGTGGTCGAGATGCGTGCGAGCCGCCTGAATTCGTGGAGCTGCTGCCGTAACTGCTCCCGTCTACCGCCGCGCCTCCGCTTGTAGTTGGCTTCACGGATGGAGGTGTCCAGCGGCGCCTTCAATCTGCCCAAGTACTCCTCGCAGGTGATGGGCCGTGGACCTGCCCTGGCGTTTTCCCGAAGTGCCTCCTCCAGACTTTTCTTGGGTGAACGATGGAGTGCACCTGGGCTGCTTGTTGCGGACACTCCGGCTGCCACTCGATAGATTGGGATACACACGCTGGCGAGTGCTGGTCTAGCTGGGGTGCTCCTGTCCTCCTGGGCACGGCTTCTGATTTTTCGCTCTGCTCGGCACGCTTCAACCGTGCGTCTGGCGGTGTCTCCACGGACGGGGGATGCCTGGAAGAAAGTAGGAATTAATCGATGGTGGCTACGCAGCGTAAAAACGCATCCAAGCCGAATGAGGTTCGCGGCTCAAGCCTACACCTCACCATCTAACTGTTGTGTTGGTTTCCTGCAACTGTACCGGAACTCGTTAACTTTCTGGCCTCGCTGATTACTTCGCGGCGGAATACACTTCGCGTACAAAACCGTAACCGCTGTTGTTACTACTCGCCGTTTCTCGCTCGATCAATTGTCTTTTAAACGATTCTTGCGGCCTCAATTCGCCCTAAATTCGCTGAGTAGTTGAAACGTGCGTTCTCGTTCCACGTAAACTTCTTCCTCCGCGCACGTCTCTCTACTCGCATGGTGAAGCTTTGTGGCGAATTTAATAAATGGTTTGAAGGCAGGGTTTAGCACAGTGTCACTCCGCTGGAAACACACCCCGAAGCTTCTCATGTACATGGTTGTTGTCGCCGCTAATGTTATGGCTTATGCAGTATAACACTTGGCGTAGCTTGTCGATATTTCTATAAGCACACCCCGAAGCTTCTTATGTACATGGTCGTTGTCGTCGCTAATGTTGTGGTTTATGTAGATCGAATTATGAAGTCTTTACGCTTGCCGTTGGTCGACAAGTACATACTTTGACGACAATGGGCGTAGCTTGTCGATAATTCTATAAGCACACCCCGAAGCTTCTTATGTACATGGTCGTCGTCGCTAATGGTATGGATTATGAAGACTTTACGCTTGCCGTTGGTCGACAAGTACATGTTTTAATGACAATGGGCGTATGTGCTTGGCCGTATACACTTGGCGGAGCTTAGACAATTGACGACGTTGTATATAGCATAACATTTCCTCCGGCGGATTTGACTGATTTACGTACTTGGAGAGTGAAGTAAATCGTTGTTCCGTTCCAATGATGCGAATTACTTAATGCGTAAGTTGTACTTTGCGCTGCTAAGGCCATTACTATTGTCCGCTGGACTTCTCACTGCGTATTGTTGATTGTTGTTTTGCTGCTGGTTCTTGATTAACATACTTAATTCTACCGTTTAATTTCGTGTATCTTGAACTCCTAATTTACGCTACTTAACATGTTATGGCATAATACAACGTTACAATTGAAAACTACTTCATTTTTTATTTTATATCGTTACGGATTCATGATTTGCTTGCCTGAGTCGCTAATCTGTATGGTTACGTTTTTACTTGATACTAACATAATATGTTAATTATAAATTGATGTTTTGTCTGATACTTAGTATTTCTTTTAATATAGTGAGCTAAGGTCGCTTTTGGTTCTACATAATCGTGGATTGATAATGTATATATATATATATTTTTTTTTTGATTGTTTATCAGTATAATTATTCACAAAGGTTTTTGTTTGATACAACTTTGAGTCAAGCAGGTTTGTGTTTGGTTTGATTCTATACAAGCATAAATTCACAACTCAATATTTCATTTGATTGTATATAATAATGGAATTATGTTACGTTCGATTCTAATGTTGAAGAATATACTGAACATTTCTTCCGGTCCTAAATCGTTTTTCCTTGAGAATAAAACTATTATTTATATAAAACTATTTTTCATTTGAGGGATGCCGGAATTCAACATTACTTTTAATTGGCTTTACTTTATGAGACAGTACATTTTCCTTTAACTTCCATATTTGCTACCGATTAAATCCGAATTGTATATTATTGGTTTACCTATTTGTGCGTTACTAGGTTGTAGTACAGGTGTTAGCAAATTAACCTGTTAGCGTTAGTGAGGATGTGGTGTGAACGGTGCAGGTGCAACGGCACTTATTATTTTCTTCTTTTCCTTTTCTTTTTGGTTTTGTCTTTATATTCATTGCTACTTTCAATTTCGATTCGATTAACGTTCTTTTATATCTACTAATATCATTATTCTTACTGTTTCCTTTTTTTTTTACTTTGAATCTTTCAGATTTTACTTATTAAATTGTTTACATAATTGTTTCTTATTGCTTTTAACATTACTATAGTTTCTAATTAATTTTATTTAATACGATAACTAAGCTTTCTTAAAGTTGTATATATTAATTATTGTGCCAATAGTTTAGTGGGCATTTTTTTTTGTTAGTATGTAGGCGGAACGTTATGAATTAATTTTTAATGGGATGGAATGTGTGGATATTTAGTAGGGATAGAACGTCAAGCTTGACGGCACTCTATTCGCTCATACTCGTATGGTTGATAAGATTGTTCACTCCAATCGCTTAATTAGCTTCGGACTTATTTCAGCCGAGCGAAAAACTTCCATTGTGGTGGCAGCGAATGCTACCTTACCAAAGCTTCCGCATGGGTTTCCATCGGGATTGGGAATTTTGTCAGGTACGCTCGCTTACTTGCTTCATATGGTGTGATAATGATAAAGCTTTTGGCTGAACAGCTCGCACGATCATTGACGTTCGTTATCAGGGAAGAATGTACTGCGCTTATCACCACATATGTGCGAATTGGATCTGGCGGGTCGTCGCAAGAGACCATAGGTAAATTCACTGCTAGTCAATTGTATCTTTCTAAAAGCATTAGCTTCGCTGCCGAAATTATGGCTTTATACTTAACGTGTGCGAGGTGAAAACAAATCAGTGCACAGCTGTTACTTGATTAATAGTTGTTAGTTGGTCGGATGTTTATTATAGGATTCTACAAAGTTATAGCATTCTTTGTCTGAAATTCGTTTTTTTTTTCCTTTTTTTTTTCGTACCAGCGTCCTGTTTGTTTATATCATTTATTAATATTTCTGTAATATTTTTTTTTTTTGTTTTTGCTTATGAATTTTTTTTTTCTATTAGTATTTTTTATTTTGAACTCAGCCCTTTTTTTTTTTAGGTTACTTTTTGGGTTTTTTTTTCTAATTTTTTCTTGTTTCTTATTTTTTCTTATGTTCTGTTTTTCCATTATTTTTTTTTCTTGCTATAACTAGACTAGTTGAAAGGAACGGGCGGGATGATGCATGGAGTTTTGGGGTTGGGTACTATGTGAGGGATTGGGTGCTTGCGCTTTTGGACTACGCGTGTTTACAGGCCGCTCTTTGCGGACCACGGAATTATGTGAGTTATCAGTTGTTAGCGATACCGGTGAAACTCGCTGATTTGCCTCCCCAGTATGGATTTGCAAGGCAAAACCAGGGTTCGACACCTCTGAAGAAACTCTTTTGCTTAAACTCGTCAGACACCGCCCCTTAATGCGTTTGATCAAAAAATATATTGCCATAAATAATACCGAGACCCCCGCCAGGCTTGCCGAGGCCGTGGATAGATGCACATGCCTTCTGGCCGTCTCACCAAATTTGATCCGCTCGAGGTGCGAAAAGATTTCATCGAGGCCGTGGGAGCTGGCTGAAAAATGAATGCCTCCGTTGTTGCTCGCTATTAGCTTTGTTTGCGGTATGCTGTGGTTACCCCCCAGAACAGCGACGTCCAGCTCCAAAATTCTCGAGTCTACTTCAGGGAAATACTGCGGTTGAATTATATCGAACGGGTGAGTACTTTCTGCTTCATAATGTATGGTCATTTCGTTAATCAGAATTGCGCAGGGGAGATGGAGAGTTAGGATTCCTTGACCAATCAGTTTGTGTGTCGTGACGCTAGCATCGCAGCGGATATGAATGGGTGTTTCGTTCGGTAGAAAGTATATCCAACTGTTCGGTTTACTTAACTTAATGAGGGAATCTGTTATCGAAGTACTAACTCGAAGAGGTAGTTCTAACTTCAGATTGAGTGGGTTGTGCAGAAGTGAAATTATTACATTCTCTGAAGGTGGGGATTGAATAATAGGCGTAGTTAATGGGGCCACATATAGGTCTCCAGGTTGTGGATGTTTAATTTTCTTATGATTAGAATTATCGGTTAGAAGCAGAAACTGTTGCGTTGTGATATCACCCGCTATAAACGAGTATTCCACAGTGGGTAACAGAAATAGGGTCCTGTTAGTTTTGATGGGAAACAAGTTTTTTTGATATAGTCTCATTAAGGGTAGTTGGAAAAGCGGGAGCGTAATTATCACTACCAGCTTGGTCTTCCGTCTGAAATACCGTAGTATCGCCGTCTGTGCAAGGATTTCCTCACAATATTCGGGGCAACTATTGCCCGGTTTAACATAAATTTCGTGCAATTTTTTGCTAGAGATTAACAAGGGATGAATTCTGTTGCTTTGAACTGCCACAGCTATGTCAATCAAGGTGCGCTGCCGCATCTCAATCTCCATAAGCTGCGCTAACAGGGATGTTAGAACTACATTCCTCCGTTCTGCTGCTGACAGTTTATCAGTCATGAGCGAGATTTCTTTCATCTGTAACCCGAGTTCCGTTTGCCTGTTAATCACATCTGACAGCGGTTTATGGATTTCCTCCAAAGAGATATTCACAATGCTAATCCTTTGTTTTTCCAATTTAACTAATTCCCTTTCCTTGTCCTCCAGGTTATCTAGCCGACTGTACAACTCCTTTTCATTCTCATCATCCATGGTGCCGAATAGCGAATGTAGCGCTCTTCCGACCCCATCAATGAACGACCTTTTGGACCTTTTAGGCATCAGTGACTCAAACAGAGCTTGAGAGCGAAACTTCAGATTTTCCACTAGACTATGGACGTGCCTTAATTGCTCCGCACATCCCAAGCCCTTCCCTGCACAAAGCATCTTAACGAGGTGTTCGGCTCGTTTGGCCACTCCTATTTGATCCTGAATTTCCCCTAGATTAAGCTCCATCACTACATTCCAGCTACTGTGATAGCTCAACAGACCACCTACATCTTCAAATAGTATTCCTGTATTCGCTATGCTCTCCAGTGAATACGGTTTCAGATCCTCGTTCGGAGTTGCCAAAACGCCAACGCTGAGCATTCCTAGGATAACTATGTCGATGACCATTGCTAGAAATAAAAAAAAAACAGAAAGGGGGAGTTAGAACAATTTATTCATAGTATGGTTTAAGTCGATTGTTATGAACATTGACCAGTTTTTTCTTTATCGCAATCGTAGTGTTGACGGGGGAAGTAACGGCTTTGACCTCATATGGTCCTACCCATACCTGCACGAGCTTGTGTTTACGATTCTCATTTTTCAGCAATACCTTATCCCCTATATGGAAAGTAACCGGTCTGACGTTGTTATCGTAATGGACCTTGGATTTTAACTTACTCTCCAGTATATTCCTACGTGCCAAGGTATACATTTTTTGTAATTTGTGCTTTAATAATAGATAATAATTCTCATGGTCATAGAGAGGAGCTGGCTCCCTCTTTAGGTTCGATGGAACATCTGCCGTGAATCCATAAAGACAGTCCATTGGAGTGAGTTTCGTGCTATCGTGTTCACTGTTATTGTACACGAACGCGGCCGTACGCAAAAACTGATCCCAAACCTGCGGATTGTCATCCACCATGGATCTCAAATATTCAACAAGGGGTCTATGGGCTCGCTCCAAGGCTCCATTGGATTGTGGATGATAGGCGGTAGTTTGCATTTTCCTTCTATTTAATAGCTTACATACTTGCCTGAATAATTTCCCTACAAAATTAGCCCCCTGATCGGTAACTAGCTGCTTCGGTATTCTATACCTGGCAATAATCTCGTCAAAGAACACTTTGGCTACTGTTTCCGCCTCAGCGTTTGGTAAAGCGTACCAATCCACAAATTTTGTTAAATTGTCCTGAAAGGTCAAAATGTACTTATTCCCAGAAGTTGTCTCAATGAGGGGCCCCACGATATCCAGATATACTTTATCAAATGGTTTCTCCGCTATGTCCGTGACAACCATTGGCATGCGATGCTGGGGAGAAGCCTTCATAACTTGACATTTCCTACACGTCCTCACATATTTTTTAATGTCTGATAGCATATTCTTCCATTTATACTTCTTGCGAATCTTCCTGTAGGTTTTCGCAACCCCCTGATGCCCTCCAAAAGGAGAATCGTGAAACTCCAATAAGACCGCCCTTATCTCCTCTGGTGAACCGAGGGTCAGGATATCAGGTTGTACCGCGGGTTGCGGAGAGACAAACTTAATTGTTTCATCACTATCAGCTGCGTAGTTACCAATGTCCTCCTGGGGCCCCTCCTGGGGCCCTCCTAGTATCGGGCCTGTACAGGGATCCTCGAAAACTAAGCCAGATAAATTCTGTTGCCCCCGCGTGGATTGTGGGACCGAGGACTCCATCGACCCCTCCGTACCGCCAGTGGTAATACCATTGTCCTTCTGGCCACCCCCCGGTGCCGGCTCTGCTGAAGAATCTTCTGGAGATTGATCAGGTAATCCCCGCCGCTTTTGTGCTCTAGTGAGGACATTACACTGATATTTATCACCTGCCTCCCCGGCAGAATCCTGGGGAATCCTACTCAAAGCGTCAGCATTAGTATTGTACTTGCCCGGTTTATACTCAATGTGGTAATCGAACTCCGACAACTTATGGTGAAACCTTACCAACCGTGTGGTAGGATCTTTCACGTTAAACACCCCCTTTAGGGGTTTATGATCCGTGTAGATGGTGAAACGTCGTCCTTGTAAATAACACCTGAAATTTTTAGCGGCCCAAACCATCGCAAGTAGCTCCTTTTCAATTGTAGAGTAATTCCTCTCCGCTCTATTCAGAGTCCGACTTGCATAGGCTATGGGGTGATCCTTGCCAATTTCTCCCTGAGATAAGACGGCCCCCAAAGCCTCGTTACTTGCGTCCATGGTGAGATTAAATGGCTGGGAAAAATCAGGATACGCCAGCAATGGTGGCTCTACCAGCGAATTTTTCAGCAATTGAAATGCCTCCATACACTTATCCGTCCATGTAAACCGAACATCCTTCCGCAATAAGTTTGTAAGAGGCTTGGCTATCTTCGAGAAATTGGGAATAAACTTCCGGTAATAATTGACTAGTCCTAAAAAGGACTGTAGCCTGCGCACCGTCGTAGGGACGGGGAAATCCCGCACGCAGCTATTCTTACTTGGATCTGGTCGTGCACCCGTTTGGGAGCAAATATGCCCTAAATATACCACCTCGGGCCGTAAGAACTGACATTTCTCCGGTTGGAGTTTCAGGTTGTTTAGTCTCAGCCTAACAAAGATTTTCCGTAGTTTATCGATGTGATCCCTCAAGTTTTTCCCATAGACCACTATGTCATCCAAGTACACAAAACAGTCAAAACCTTGTAAACCCGTTAGTATGTAGTTCATTAGCCTCTGAAAAGTGGCTGGTGCCCCCTTCAAACCAAAAGGCATCCGCTTAAATTCATAGTGTCCATAACTAGTGCTAAATGCCGTTTTCGGCCGATCCCTTGGGTGCACTAAGACTTGATGATAACCGCTGGCCAAATCCAACGTACTGAAATACCGTGAATGCCCCAACTGGTCTAAAATATCCTCTATACGGGGTAATGGAAAAGCGTCTCCTATAGTTTTCTCATTCAGTCTCCTGTAGTCAACAACTACTCTAAATTTCTTTGCTCCATTGGCTCCGGCCTTCTTGGGCACAACCAAGAGGGGAGAGTTCCAGGGACTCTTGCTCGGCTGGACAATGTCGCTGTCCAACATCATCTTGAGCTGCTCGTTAATAATATCTTTCTGGGGTTGACTCAAGCGGTACATTTTCTGATTTATAGGCGCTTGATCTGTCACCAGTGGAATCTCATGTGTGATCGCCTCCGTGTAACTCAACTTATCCCCTGGCAGGAAAAAAAATGTCACTAAACTCCTGACATAGCTGAGTAATAGCAGCCCTCTCCTCAGAGTTAATATGCTCATATAGCATGAGTTCCTGTTTTAGCAATGCATTGCGTATAATGCTGGTCGGCAGGCCCTGATTCATTGGCCCAGGTTCGTTTTTCGACCGACCATTACTTATCAATTGTGACCCTTCGGCAGTTGTCGATATACCCGCTGTTGATGATATACCACCTAGATGCTTCACTGGGGAGTTAATGCAAGAGGCTTTCTGGAACTGCTCTTTCTTATTCGTAGCCTCCAGATTATCCACTAAATAATCATCCAATCTCTCGAGTTCTAAATCAATCCGCTCAAGTATGACCGGTGACTCACTCGAATTCATTATACCTATTACAGGGTGAACTGGGTCTAGAAGAGCATTGGCTAGGAACACGCCATCCGCTATTGAACTTGCGGTACAAAGCATTTCCTGATCCAACTGAATCGGTACCTCTACTAGATGTTGTGTCCGTGGCAACAACGTGACGACCTTCTTGAAATCGACTCGGTATGTTCCCTTGCAACCACTTTGGCTGCTAGTGTGTCCTTTGACAGAACCGCAATTCACACCCTCAGCTTGGTCTGGTAAACCCGCCGCGTTTTGCGCCACCCTTTTGGACAACTTGCATACGCTATTCAGCGCCTGAACCGAAGACTGACGCGAATCTACTGATCCTTCATGACACTCTAAAGGGACCTTGAATTCATTACTATTTGCTTCCGTGCGAGGAAACACCAGTGACTGAACAGGACCTTCTATATTACAATTTTTCGCTAGAAAGTCGTTTCCGAGAAGACCATCATTGAACGCCCCCTGAATTGTGTCTACCACGTGGAAGGTACAAGGAAGCTTGGTGGGGAGCTCGAAGTTGCCTTGCGTAGAACCAAGGGTTTCTCCCTCCCCAAAAGGGCTTGACAAAGTAAGCTTATGACTCACATCTATTGGACACGAATCGCGTATTGCTGATTTGCTAATTATGCTAACCTCTGCACCTGTATCAATGGTAAATTTTGTTTTCTCCTGTTTTCCAATATCCAAAGGCAATGAAGCGGTCACGAGGCTGGATTTTATGTAACTGTTATCTACCGTGTTTCTCCGTGTCACCCTAGATTCAACCTCCTTACTGAGAGGTTGGCTTCCTGTTTGCACCGTCTTCAATGTAGCCGAGCCGGGGATTTTCGACTCGACTGCGCCTCGTTTCCCTGTTGCTTGGCTTCCCATCTTTTCTTTTGGAAACACGTGTCAACGCCATGGCCCCTTCGGCCGCAGAAATCACATCTTACTTGAATACTGAAAACTCTTGGACCCTCGCTAATAACTGGAGCTGCCGATGTTGGCCTCGCCTTACAATCCTTCTGATCGTGACCATACTCCTTACATGCTGGACAATAAGGAGTATTTTTGCGACTGTAGCAGTCTGCATAAGTGTGACCTCGCTTATGACAAAAGTTACAGGTGATTTTCGGACTCTTTGTAAATTTAGACGGCCTTGAGCCAGAGCTTGGGTCTGGTCCGCTTACTACCTGTGGCTGGAAAGATCCGGCGCCCGGATTAGGTGTATAGCTAACTTGTTGAGGCGTAAACGCATGTTGGCTAGGTAACCAAGTACTGAAAGTGGGTTGTACCTGTGGCATCTGTGGGTATAACTGCGCCGAATTGCCTTGAAGGAGGAAAACCCCTTGTTGCAATTTTTCCATGTGCAGACCCTTAGTGACCAGATCCTCAAACGTAGACGTTTCTAGCGTCAACAAATACTGACAAAAGTGGGGGTTGCTAACACCAATTTTAAAGGCATTCTTAGCAAAATCCTCCAGTTGTGCGTTCGCGATTTTACTTGCCTCTGATCCATATTTAACAACAGCAGCCTCCTGGCATCGCTTAAGTATTTGCCTCAGACGCGATGTGTAGGACAATACTGACTCTGTGGGGCCTTGTTTGGCTGAGATGAGCCCACTCACCAATTCCTGGTAGGTTTCCCTTGGCAAGTAGACCCGATTTAAAAGTTCCTCAGCTGCGTCTAGAGTTGATGGAAACTGCGACGATATCAGCTGGTAAGCTTCTCCTCGAAGGCGAGTTGGAAAAATCTGCATAAAGGCAACCTTCTCCTGGCTATCCAGACACTTCCAAACTTGCCTGCTGCAGCCAATAAATGTCTGTAGTTCTAAAACTATTGACGAGCTTGGAGCTCCTGAAAATAAAGGAATCATCTGCCCCATCAACTTAGCTACTTTAGCATACTCGGCCATATTGCCTGTAAGGTTCTTAACTTCTGCTCCCTTAACAGTCATACAAACAGGACTAGAATGAGCGGTCTGATCAATGGACGCGTCTGTAGACTCGCTTGCCTCAAACGATAGATTCCAATCGTGGGACGTAATCAGTGTTATTAATGATTGCGATAAATCGAAAGAACTGGTCAGGTTTAGCGAGACACCGCCGAAGTGTTCCTACCGGCTGCGCCAATTTTGTTACAAACCAGTATACCCTATGTATACTGGTATGAACTGGGAGCACATTTGATGTGTATCCAATATACATCATCAAGGCTCCCGGGGAAAGAACTCCTCATTTACCACTTACCTGCTACTCTGTCCATTTAATACCAGATCAACAAAAAGAAATAGAATTACATAATTAAACGATTTAGTTTTATTTTATATTTTAAATCAATTGCTTTTACACTTCTTTAGTTATTTTAACATCTTTCTACACTGTATCTACTCGAACGGAGGATGCCTGGAAGAAAGTAGGAATTAATCGATGGTGGCTACGCAGCGTAAAAACGCATCCAAGCCGAATGAGGTTCGCGGCTCAAGCCTACACCTCACCATCTAACTGTTGTGTTGGTTTCCTGCAACTGTACCGGAACTCGTTAACTTTCTGGCCTCGCTGATTGCTTCGCGGCGGAATACACTTCGCGTACAAAACCGTAACCGCTGTTGTTACTACTCGCCGTTTCTCGCTCGATCAATTGTCTTTTAAACGATTCTTGCGGCCTCAATTCGCCCTAAATTCGCTGAGTAGTTGAAACGTGCGTTCTCGTTCCACGTAAACTTCTTCCTCCGCGCACGTCTCTCTACTCGCATGGTGAAGCTTTGTGGCGAATTTAATAAATGATTTGAAGGCAGGGTTTAGCACAGTGTCACTCCGCTGGAAACACACCCCGAAGCTTCTCATGTACATGGTTGTTGTCGCCGCTAATGTTATGGCTTATGCAGTATAACACTTGGCGTAGCTTGTCGATATTTCTATAAGCACACCCCGAAGCTTCTTATGTACATGGTCGTTGTCGTCGCTAATGTTGTGGTTTATGTAGATCGAATTATGAAGTCTTTACGCTTGCCGTTGGTCGACAAGTACATACTTTGACGACAATGGGCGTAGCTTGTCGATAATTCTATAAGCACACCCCGAAGCTTCTTATGTACATGGTCGTCGTCGCTAATGGTATGGATTATGAAGACTTTACGCTTGCCGTTGGTCGACAAGTACATGTTTTAATGACAATGGGCGTATGTGCTTGGCCGTATACACTTGGCGGAGCTTAGACAATTGACGACGTTGTATATAGCATAACATTACTTTGAAAATTTCTAAAGAAAAATTGTACATATTTTGCCGATAAAAACTTTGCTGAGGTCAGTCCGGTTACTTATTATTCTAACCCTGTATATAGGGTTATCCATTTTACGCTTGAGAAAGTAAAGCTTAAGAAAACACATAAAATATTCAGATGGAAACAACATTTTTTAATTCAATATTAAAAATTGAATTTTGCCATTATACGTGAAATACAACGTTATTCTAATGTCTTCCACGGGACCTTTTACAGGCCTCAATACTTTTAAGGTAATTTTCAATGACTTTTTGGCACATTTTCGGCAATATCTCGGCCATAACTTCAAGAATATTAGCTTCCAATTGCTCAAGATTTTGAGGATTGTTTGCGTAAATACGATCTTTTGCATAGCCGCATAAAAAGAAATCCAAACGTGTTAGGTCGCAGGATCTTGCGGGCCAATTGCCATCACTCAATCTCGAAATTACGCGTCCTGGAAATTTCTCTTGCAAAAGTGCTCGATTAGCCTGTATTGTGGGGCTTGTGGCTCCATCCTGTTGGAACCACATGTTCTCCAGGTCATAATCTTCAATTTCTCTCCAAAAATAATCGGTTAACATCCGTCCATAGCGGTCAGGATTGACTGTAATGGCTCTTCCTTGATCGTTTTCAAAAAAATACGGGCCAATAACGCCACCAGACCATAATGCACACCAAACGGTCACTTTTCCGGATGCAAAGGCCTTTCTGCGATCACCTGAGGATTTTGAGAGCCCCATATGCGGCAATTCTGTTTATTTACGCAACGACTGAGCGAAAAATGAGCCTTATCACTAAAGAAAATTTTGTACGAAAAGTTGTCATCAATTGCTCGTTGTTTAATCACCCAATTCGCATACATTTTGCGTTGTGTATGGTCTTGAGGCTTAAGTTCTTGAGTGAGTTGGATTTTGTATGGATGGAGATGCTAATCCGAATGCAAAATCTGCCACAATGAGCCGTGAGACAAGCCCAAATGTTGAGCACGTCGATGAATCGACAAATTCGGGTCTTCCTCCACACTTTAAGCGACGACAGCGATATTTTCAGCAGAACGAATGTTGCGATGATGCACAGGCCTTGCAATATCAATAACAGATCCAGTCTCTTCAAATTTTCTCACAGTGTTCGAAATTGTTTGCTGTGTAGGTCGATTATGTCGACGGTAATCGGTTCGTAAAGCCCTGAATGTTGATAGAGCAGAATCACCATTTTTATAATAAAATTTAATAATTTTAAAGCGTTCTTCGACTGTTAAATGATCCACGTTTTTAAATGGCAAACCTTCAACTAAAAAAATACGCTTTGGATGACATTCAATTATGACAGATATCAAATGGCAGGGTCATGCTTTCCCTACCACAAAATGGAAAACCCTATATATATATATATATATATATATATATATATATATATATATATATATATATATGTATATATATATATATATATATATATATATATATATATATATATGTATATATGTACACACATATATACATATTTATATATATATATATATATATATATATATATATATATATATATATATATATAAATATATATATATATATATATACATATATATATATATATATATATATATATATATATATATATATATATATATTATATTATATAGATATAAATATAAATATATAAATATATATATATATATATATATATATATATATATATATATATTGATATATATATATATATATATATATATATATATATATATATATATATATATATATATATCTGCATATATACATGTATATATTGATATATATATATATATATATATATATATATATATATATATATATATATATATATATAGATGTATGCACAGATACAAATATATGTGTTATCTAGTCTGTGTGGAGCTGTAGGTTAGTTTACACTCTACTTGCGCAGCAGCTCCCAAGTTCAAACCTCGGTCTTGGCATCAAGTTTGACCCTCTGATGCTGCTGTCGGACTAATAGTCCGACAGCAGCATCATGGGCTGACAACCCATGCAGCTGTGATGGGTATCAATTTATCACTTAGTTGACCGTGATATTGACCATATCATCTCGAATTTTGCTACGATCATGGAACGATATACCCTAACAATAAAAATCAACGCCAAGTTTCAGATTTGGACTGTTGTGCGGGGGATTATTGTTTATATATATACATACATATATATATATATATATATATATATATATATATATATATATATATATATATATATATATATATATATATATATTTATTTATGTATATATATATAAAAATATATTTTTATATATATATACATATATATATATATATATATATATATATATATATATATATATATATATATATATATATATGTATATATATTATATATATATCCGAAATTGCGGGCTATATACAATAAAACCTCTTATTGGAACACCCTATATATATATATATATATATATATATATATATATATATATATATATATATAGATCATTTGTATGAAAATATGGCAGTTTTCTTTTAGTACAAAAATAACACCTCTTATTGGGAAACCCTGTGTATATATATATATATATATATATATATATATATATATATATATATATATATCTATATATATATATATATATATATATATATATATATATATATATATATACATATATATATACATATGTGTATATATCTATATATATATATATATATATATATATATATATATATATATATATATATATATATTTATATATTTATATAAATATATATATATATATATATATATATATATATATATATATATATACATGTATATATATATATATATATATATATATATATATATATATATATCTATATATGGCTAGAAACGGCGTCTGTGGCCGAAAATTGCACGGAGACCCTCGACAACAAGCTGGCTCCCATCTTATCAGACGCATCGTTAAAGACGAGTAACGAGCTCTGGATGGAAGTCAAAGCAGCTATCAGAATCGTGGCAGAACAGACGATTGGACATGAAGCCCGTCGGAAGAGGAATGATTGGTTCAATGATGAGTGCCAGAATGCGTTAGATAAAAAGAATCAGGCATACAAAGAATACGTAGGTCGAAAAATCAGGACGAAGAGAGAACACCATGAAAATCTCAGGAGAGTAGCAACTAGGATAATTAAGATTAAGAAAAGAAAATACTATGACGACCAATTGAGAAGTATAGATCTAAGTTTAGCGAGCAATGACACAAGGCAAGCATACAAGGTAGTGAAAAGCCTGAAACGTGGTTATCAGCCCAAAACCACGCTTTGTTGTGATGACAGTGGCAATATAATCGCTGATGAAATCAAGATTAAGGCAAGATGGAGATCATATTTCAAGAAACTCCTTAATCCTTCGCTCAGCTCCAGAACATCGGAGCCTGTAGATGTCTGCAGAGAGCTTCCATTGGTCCCACCTACTCTGGATGAAGTTTGTCCCATGATCAAAGCCCAAAAGAATAATAAAGCGCTGGGCAATGATAAGATTCCAACAGAGCTCATCAAATATGGTGGCAGTAGTGTTCATCAAGCTATTCACAAAGTCATCCAGTACATTCGGCAACCAGAACATACGCCGAAGAACTCTTCCTGAAACTCGACTGCGAAGCAAAACTAGTAGGGCTACAAATAAATGAAAATAAAGCAAAGCTCATAAAGCAGTCGAGGAAAAATACCCCAAATACAAATAATTTTACACTTGGCTTATACAGCTTATAGGCGCCAAAATAACGAAAACGGGTAATGAAAGAGATGAAATACGCCGAAGAATACGGCTCGCAAATAAAATATTTTATTCAGTATTGACGATCTTAAAGACCAGCTGCATACACAGGAAAACAAAGCTCCAAGTATACAAATCTGTGATAATACCTGTGTTATGCTATGTGTTTGAAACATGGACCCTAACCCAAGCATCCGCAAATATACTGAATGCCTTTGAGCGACGGGTCCTGACGCAAATAATCGGAGCGAAGCTAGACGGAGACCAACGGCGAATTCGATACAACCATGAGCTGTATGAAATTTTTGACGAACCGGAGGTCTCAAGGATTGTAAGACTGCGGAAGCTGCAATGGGCTGGACACATTAATCGTATGGACGAACAACGGATACCCAAGAAGGTATTCGTTGGGAGAACTGAAGGCCGGCGGCCAGTGGGGAAACCGAGGAAACGCTGGTCTGACTCGGTCAACGAAGACAGTTCATCGCTGCTCGGATTTCGGAATTGGATGACGCAGTCAACGGCCCGAGACAATTGGAGGCGCTGTTTGCAGGTAGCGAAGGCCCGAAAGGGACTGTAGTGCTAAGAAGAAGAAGATATATATATATATATATATATATATATATATATATATATATATATATATATATATATATATATATATATATGATATGTATACATGTATACATCATATATGGATATATTGATGTATAAATATATATATATATATATATATATATATATATATATATATATATATATATATATATATATATTTATATATATATATATATATATATATATATTTATATATATATATATATATATATATATATATATATATATATATACTATCTATATATATATATATATATATATATATGTATATATATATATATATATATAGATATATATATTTATATATATATATATATATATTTATATAGATATATATATATATATATATATATATATATATATATATATATATAAATATATATATATATATATATATATATATATATCTATATATATATATATATATATATATATATATATATATATATATATATATAATTAAAATCCAGTGTACTCCGCAGTAGGTTAAATTTTTCTCAAGGAGTTTTCTATCCAGATTTTTCTAACCGTATCACACGTTCACATTTATTGGATACTGATTGCCTTCGTCTTCAGTGAACTATGGCGCATGATTTTCATGAAAGCTTCATGAAAATGATGTCCCATATATGGTTTGGTGAAAACTCAAGTATGTTCATCTTTGAAGTTATGTTTATTTATGAAGGGGAAAAGTATAGTCTTTTTAGGTTGCAATTCCCTTCAGTTTTTAGTACGGTAATCACTAATTATGTTATGTTTAATACTCGTAATATATATAAAGTAACGAAACAATTTTCAAATGGCAATTAACTCAATAATTTGCAGTCACTCAATCCTTATTAATTCTTGGGAGAAATTTGAAAGTCCTATGTAAAGCATCTTCTTCTAAGTACGTAAGAAGAATAATGTAATAAACTCATCAGCAGGCAAAGGATAAATGCAAAGAGAAAAGCAATCATGAAATGCCCTGCAATGATGTTGCTCTAAATCATCTTAAAATGAAGTATTTATGCTGCATTTAGAATTGATTTATTTGTCCTTTACGATAAAAATCTTTGAAATATACCGTTCATTGGGAAAATTAAAGATACTGATCGCTTTTATCATCAATGGTTAAAAGAAGAATCTTTTAGCCATGTGTCTTCCATCAAATCTTTGAAGACTTTCAAAATAATTGGGATATTTTGTACGAAAGTTCATTAAAATTCAATTTTTTGACGTCAATGTACTATATCAACTGTTAATATTTACAGAGTCTTCGAAAAGATTACAACTTTGTGCCGCTACATGACATATTAATCCATATGTTGTTCTTCAGGTGAAATCTCTGCAATCAAAATCAGTATGTGTGTTATCAGTTATCCTGAAAAATCGGGGTGAAATTGGGAAATTTTTGATTTTTAACAACAAAGAATTTTTACCGTGATTTGATTTCCATATCCTTTAAATGGCACCTAATAGAAAGTGAGTCATATCATTTGCCGAAAATAGGAGTCTTTTATTTATCCCCGTTTAAAAGCTCTGCGTAAATATTTTTCGTACATTCCCCTTCATGCTGCACCCATCCACGCAAGCTTCTGTTATAGTTTTAGACCTGTTTCGAAAAGCTCTTTCATTTGATATCCTTTCGTAAAAATTTTTTTTAAGGATCATCACCCTTATGGGAAGACCCTTCTTGACCTTAAAATATTTTTTGCTCTGTAACTTTTGTGAGGGCGCAACTTTTGACATACTTGCAAAATTTTATCACTTTAGCTTATGTAGTTTGGTAGACAGGTCGCGGTTTGAGTAGGGTATTGTAAAATAATTTTACAATCTCTGAAAAGCAACAACAATAAATGAATATACAGGTCAAACTGATAACACTTTGGAAGTCAGTACTACTCAACTAGATCTGACGTTTTTAGTCAATATTATCATTTTACTTTGTTTAACTATTCATTTTACTTTTCAGACGATTATCGCCATTGTCAAGTTTTACTGGAAAATGTTTTTCGAAAGCTTCAAATGAATTTTTGTCCAAACTTTTATTGGTAGTGACACTCACGTCTCGAGAATATGTAAGTGTTCTAAATCTTCCAGCACACTACGTATACATGCTTTTTTTCTCGTTTATATTGAGCCCCCTGAGAGAAGCATCATGTTTACTCAAACGACTTGTGCATGAGGACAGCTTTGCCAAGTACACAAAACTTTTGGCATCATCATACGAACGCTAGGAAAAGAGAAATAGTCTCTTTCACAAAATTTCTTAACTCACTCAATTACACTTTTGCGACAGTTCATTCCCAGGTGACCATCATTATTGTCTTCTTACCTACAGAGCAAAGCCAAGCTCCCTGTAAGGGATTTATGTTGTTTGTTTTACACCTCATTTGTTGTACTTGGCAAAATTTCATCAGTTAACCTTGAAGGTATTTTGGCAAATCAATCGATACGAGTACAACCTGCAATTCCTCAGTAAGACAAGCACTCGTATTTTTGGAATCTTAAAGCTGAACGCGAATGAATTGAAATCTCACGGTTGAATTTGTATGCAATGCAAGGATTTTATTTTCCCTGTTCGAATTTGCAAAAACTTCCTACAATTTAAGACTATCATCTGCCCCATCATTTAAATTTATCGCTCATTAAATTTGAAGCACTGTTTAATTTCCTAGAAATAAATGCACGAATCCAGCAGAATTATTTTCCATACATTGGAATTCAGGGAGAGAGATTCAAGCAAAGGAATTCAATAAAGCCTCCTCCGTTAGCGAGTAAGTTAAATTTATTACAAAAGTGAGCGTAGGCGATTGAATAATGCTCAATTAGTGTCAACATGTTTGCGGGGAAGTAAATGCGAACGGGCGCCGCTAATTTGGACAGTAATTAAAGGTGAAAGATATACACGTGTTTCCTTCTTCGTTCATTGATTTCAATTTAATAAGCTAGAAATCCAAGAAATGTCAGACTTCGACTACCCTTATTGCAAAAAAGAATCACCCACTTATGTAATATTAAACGTCTGATATTTTGAGCATTGAAGCTATTTGCGGAAGATGTTACGAATGTACTATCGTTTGATATTCAACTTCCTTAAATACGGAAGTTATTACGCAAGTTGTGGTGCCTTTGTATTCAAAATAGCGATTAGATTTTGACTAAATATAACTTGGAAACTAGACTTAAAATAAACTCTATATTGGGTTTTCCGTCATCAAGTATTGAACCATTCCTGGATGGTTGTATTCGAGCGAACGTTATCAGAAAAATGATAACTTGATTAAAATGTAGTCAACCCAAGATTTGAGTTTTTTACTTTAAAAGAAAACAATGTTTAATCTATCTTTCTCCGGAAATAATTTTTAATGAG